>LUCM01006066.1:120436-146226 GCA_008360955.1 Fasciolopsis buskii
AGAAAATGTACAGCGAACTTAGGTAAAGTAGTTATAGGTTTCTCACGTCTTCGTGGTTGGTGTCCGAATGACTCTTCAACCAGGTGGCTGGAGATACTGAAGGATAGAGCAAAGAACCGTAAACAATGACGATCGTGTTGTCATCTTCTATCGAATCAGAATGACTGAAAGAGTACGCTTGAACGGTTAGACTGTGTTCCGTGTGTTGGTTGCAGCGGCATCTTATCCCGCCTGTGTAGGTCCACTACCTGTTTCCCTTGGACATTCACTTGTCTTATCGAAACGTGTAACTCTGGGGAAAACGCAGTGGTCAGTGAGGCTTGCCTTACTGTTCAATGCTAAACGATGGTGATGATGATGATGATGATGATGATGATGATGATGACGATGATGATGATGACGATGATGATGATGATGATGACGATGATGATGACGATGGAATACCAGATGACCTAGCGCGACAAAGAAAATCAACTTTGCACACAGCACGATGAGCTAGCTGGAATACTAAAAACCAACATAACGAAGGAGCTATAGACAGGTCAGTGGAACTGTAGCAGATGAGAGGGATGAATGGATAATATCTAAGGGAAACAGATTTTTCGAAGCACTGAAATCAGTGTGACTACGGGAGCCCCGGGAGGTGTTCAAAATCAGAGTTCGGAGGTACACTGAGAACATTACAGATGTACGATTACTGTCTAGAATAGGCAGCGTAAAACTCCAACCCCAAAAATCAGGCTGCAATCAATGGAGGAGGATCGACAGCGGTTGTGACTGAACCACAGTTGGATTCTGCCATAGCCACGGCGAAAACTGCGATCGAATATGTGTATCCTTCCTACCATCATCGTCACCTTGGTAAGCTCTGTTAATACACAACAGTGCAAATTTCTGAATAGAGGACTACATATGCCGACGGTTCAAACCCATTAAGTTTTCACCGCAAGCGAGATCCAGATGTATCGTGACACAAGTACATTCGGATATCGAAACGAATACCGTCAATCATCAGTAGCTGCATCTCTCCATAAAGTTTGACTATGATGAATTACATGCTAAGATTATGACGTGCCTCGGACGCCCCCAAGCGTTCCGAAGTTAACGGTGCAATGGACCAACGACTAGGTGTACATGCCTCCCGCTGGTGCGCGCACGGTGTAGCGCAATCTGGGTTAGTCACCTCAGTTCCAATTCCATTCCCAGTTAGATTACAGGACAGAATGGCGAGGTGCCTGATCGTCCAGCTTCTTTCACCGAGAGCTCCACTAAATACTTTAGTGACAGAAATAGCTGAATGGCGCTGTCCTCACCGGATTTCACTGACGTATGCAATGTCGAAACACCAGTTTCCTGGTCGATTGATTGTTGGAAGTTTTGAGGGGAATTACGTATACCAAGCGGCATTTGCAAGATCTAATTTAGACCGAAAGTTGTAGCAACGGCGGTGCAAGGTACATTTGTTTCTGTATTGGGGATCTGCTATCATGAACTTTCCAGAAGAAACGAACACATTTGAGAGAGGCAATGGTGTCCATTGGTTGTTAACTGCACGATTAGTGCCTAGTTCTATCACGTGTTCGGATTCCGCTCACACGAATCTAGACGTTTCGAGTACACATCGACGCGCTGTGGCAAAGACAAAGAAATCAAACTGCGTTGTGATGACCAAAGTTGCTTGTCAAGGGAAACAACTAGAGGTCCCAATCGAATAGTCTCTGCTTTCACTGTTTTTGCGACACGCTCCGTTACGTCGTAGGAGGGTTTGTTGGCGGTCACTGGGCATCCTTGGTTCCCCCGAATTCGGAATGAAATCCCGGACTACCACGGGTCATGCGGCAATAGTTGGGTCTACTTTTGCGGCAGCGGCGTGGTTAACTTGGGACACCCGGTCCGATGATGCCACAGGACGCTCCATGGTAGATACAAGAACGCGTTCGTGTCATATGATTGCCGTTGAAGCCATATCTCTCAGAAATTTGTCCATTTTCTTTTTGCTTCCATCCAAGATCCTCCTATATCGAGATGGTTGCGATGTTTTGCGGTCCTCCGATCCAGCTTCGAAGAATAACACCTGTTTGCTATACCTTAGCCAGTCTTATAAGACCAGTGACTCCGGCCGTAATCAGTCCGTGCGGGTTGGGTTCCTCAGAATCTAACACATTCTGTACATCATTGACCGCATGCGGCGATTGGAAAATGAAATTTAGTGTTATTTAAGTGTCAGTGTTATTTAAAGTAGGCCGAATGTGGATTCTAGCTGAAAAAAACCAAGCTTTTGTGTTGCTCACTGGGAATGATGCAGAAGACAGGGCACACGCATTAAACCCCCGGTTGAAGAAATTTTTTATAGGGGATTGGATGGCGTTGAATTTTATGGTGGAACTTGATTCACCACTCACAAAAAGCCCTTTACCAGCCAGATACAAGAGGCGATGCTAGATGGCATTTTGTTCACTGGTGTTTCGATGTTTGAATTCGGTGTAGCGGCATACTTTAAATTGACGCGTTTGAAAACATCGTCTAACTGCTCACTGTCGTTCGCTAATTCTTGGGCAAATAAGATGAATTCAACCGCTGTTAGAGTCAGTTGTGACGGCAGTTTGGCCAACCGAGAAATTTAAGAGAAAATGGGGTTGAGTCTCGGTGGAACGATATTTCAGATAGACTTGCCTGTTATGATGCATTGCACTGCTGTTTATCGACCGACGCGCCCTTCGTTGCCATCCTGCAATCTACGCCGTGGCCACATGCCACAAAGGCAGTCCAATGTTTAATGGACTAACCATGGTGGCTGCACGTAAGGGTGCGTATTTGGTATTCCCAATGGTGGCCAGTTTCCACTGATTCCGGGCCAATGCTTAGACCCCAATATCAAACCGGTGATGCAGACTTATCTGTTCTATACCCGTGTAAACGAAGTTATGTCCTATCCGGTAAAATGCATTGAAACAAGCAATTAGGCCTACCATTGGAGAATGCTACATTAACTGTTATGCAGTGACGAACGATCGATCCGAACTTCAGTCATTGAAGAAGATGCATAGTCGGTGATATGGACTAAATTCAACTTGTTCAGAGAAACTTGTTTTACTCCTCTTCCTTACGTTTCGCTCTGATCGGAATAGAACATATTGTCCTAGGGTTTCAGCTTGCTCAAACAATCACGTGGCTGGTCACCGCATTATCGTCTGCTGGTTTGTTGTATTTCGTTGTAACTTTTGATCGTTTCTGCACTTTATTCAGTGCCTACTTGAGATAGATCACTCCCAAATAGACACAGTTCACTGAAATTTCCAATTATTTGTTGTTGTAGATGACGCCGTTATCGAAACAAAAATTCCCTTTTTCATTGTTCCATTGGTGTCTTGGATTTGAATTTAGACGCGTTTGGGTTAGCACGTGCAGACATCCATTCCAGAAGGCCACTACGATTCCATCCTTTGACAATTCCCGGCAGTTCTCTCACATATTTTCCATGCATGACACTTCCTTTTTCTGCCGGTTGTTTTTAAAATTTACTTGGCAATGTTCTTTGTGTGAGCATCTTCGATTTAGTGCGAAAACGTCACTTGGTCCTGATGCACTTCCGGATCCGGCTGCAAAACTGGCTTGCTGTAAGTCATTCCCGGAATTCCATTCCTCATGTATGACTGATTGGTTGGTTTGCTGTTAGGCCGCTCCGAAGTTAGCGAGGGCTTAGCTGTAAGTAAGGGCTACCGTGTTCGATTTAGGGACTAGGGTTTCCCAGTGGCTTGCAGCTGCAGCTTTTCGTGGTACAGAAGAAAGCATTTGCCTCCATTTTCTAGGTTTCGATAACCATTTGCCATCCGCTGACGCTATGAAGCGGAGCAATTGTCGGGGGCTTCCAGCAATTTTCTCACACCTTTCGGGAGCTTCCGGCAATCCGATCAACTGATTACTGGCTTTGAATTCTCAAAATAGAAAATTCTTTAGTTTGTCGGTTAGATGATTCAGTATGGGGCACTTCTTCATCTTTCGATGGGCAGGCGGAATTGCTTAACTCTTAAAAATGAGCAACACGTCTTACATTTTTGTGGCCTTAAATACGGGAAGAATGATGCCGCATTCAGTTGTTTCTTTTCACCCTTCAGTAAGGTATAAATAGCAAAGAAGGTTCTAAATGGACAATTTGGTCCGAGGTATTTATTCGTGGGACCGCCTTCCCAATGTTTGAAGCATCCTACTCGTACGTTTCAGAAGCTGTTTTACTGAACATATGGACTAATAAAACGGTTGGTTTTTCGACTCTGGTGAACAGCTGTTGCCTGGGTCCGACGGTTATCGCTTTCCTATCATACTGGGGTTTTTCTAAACCTCGCAAGGGTTGTTGCTATAGAACGGAATAAGATGTCAAAAGACGTATATGATAGAGACAATGAATTAACTTTCAATGCACTGTAACACTTTGTCAGGTCACGAGTTCGTTACCAACATACCGTTTCCGTCACTTTTTCAGCCCCCCGAAAGTGATAGCAGATGTTCCAACTCGTGATGGTTACAAAGGCAGCAGAACTCATAACTTGACCGCTAAAGAGAAGCAGTGCTCTGAGTGCAAAAGTTAGCACATTGTCACAAGTTATTCCTTGTCTTGGGGCTGCCGGTTGCGTTATCAATTAAGAGGCAATTTCGAACGAATATGCGTCATAAATCACGGAATACTCCAACAAAAAATATTGCCAGGGTTATTCCAAACGGTTATACCATTTATCGCTGCACGCACCGTCGTATACCTTGGCGATTAATGCATCCTGTCGGGTGCTTTCTGAGAATAACAGTGGTAGCTTTAGAGTTTAACCGGCGGCCCTGGAAGACTTAGAAATAGCGGCTCCGCGGAACGTGCCTCTTTGAACGGCAGCAGTAGAATAGGCTTAATAGGAAACAAATCAAAGCACATCTAAGCAACCTCAAGAGTAATCAGATGCAGAGGCTCAAAGTGGTCCTCTTTAGCCTAAGGTCAAAGAAGGGTGATTAAGCCTGACAAGTAAAGGGATATTTGTGCCTTTGAACTCATCATAGCGGGTAAGGTGCCGTGTCGATGAAACCTTGCCCTTCAAAATCATCTCAGTACTGTTAGTTTCGCCATGGGTGATAATCTCACCATTTACCCGCTAGCTCACCTAAATACCCTGAAGCAAACTGGATTATTTAGCAATATAGCACAGGAAAAGGTTAGTCGTAAGCGATAATTGTCCAACGTCTGGTTAGGTGGCTCCAACAGAATAAAAAGAATACCTCCTGGGATCCGGTGAAGAGGAAACGCCGAGGGTGGAATGTGGCACCTGGCACTTTCTACATTCACTGGGCAAAACATTCCGAGCAGTCTAAAACTAATCTTTGACGGCAGAGCCAAATATCATGGGAAATATTCGAACACGTCTGCCACAAGAGACAATATATTTTGCGGTCTACAAGTTACACAATTGCTTTTACGATACAGTCCTTCATGCACATCGGCAGGTGTTAAGAATGGATTTCTTCAGGCTTTGTTTCCGGGATGAGAGATTGTGAAAGTCAATTTCAAAAGTTTCCGGTCATGTGCAAACTGTGCAACCGGCTAGATGGAACTCACACATAACAAACTCACTGATACCACCCACTTAATGTTTGCCACCTAGCTTGTTTGCTATAGCTTAAAAATCTACTTTGCTGGTACACTGCGCCTTGACGTTTGCGCTTGGTAGAATCTACACTTTGATTTTGGCTTTGCCATTGCATGAGCCCCATTTGGAGCTGTTTGGACGAGGCTTGTGCCACACCGTTCCTCGTCGTTTCATCTTTGGTGTTTTAGACAACTAGTTTATTATTCTGTCACTCGTGGCAAATTTAGAGCATTTTTCCAATAAAGATTCAGCCCAAATTTGACTTGAGCTTTTGTTTACCAATGTGCCGATATTTATTCTGATCCTAGACTGTCACTTTTCCACTTTCAGCTAACCTCAATTAAAACTTTATACGACATTTAAGGAATACGTTCGATGTGCCTATAAGTTTTCAAGAGTATATCAAATTGTTGGTCTGTTTACATTTCTGCACCTCTTGACACCATCATGCTCTCCAGCTGGAAGTTGTTCAAATTAAAATTTGCTCCCAAGTACTTCAAGACTTTCCAGACCTGCGACAACCCATGCTTATGCATTCTTCCCGAAGCCAAGTTGGCGCAAGCACCTTGAAGCTGCATCCAGAACTGCCTTATAAGCCTCAATTCCAGCTGATTGACGCTTAGTTCTGCACATCAAATTATTTGATATATCTGGTACGAATCCCTGGACGTCTCAAAGAGCCTAAGTGACCAAGAAAGCAAAGACAACCGATTCAAAATATGTCAATGAAATCATCTTTGCTAACTACACTTTTTGACCCATTCAATGTGGAACCGTCAGCAGTCTCGCTGCAAAAGGGCGCCTTTTCGGCTCCATAAATAGAGAAACCCAAAGAACGCGTTGTTGTTAGCAGTGAACCCGGCAGCTTCCAGTTATCGTTTGTCTAAGTTACCATACGGGAAGCATGTAGCATGGACCACCACACTTACCTCTACCCCGAGCTCGGGGAAAAGCTCCCAATACCTCCAATACTTTCCAGTTTTGTGATGAACTCTCGGCCGAGTGATTCGTACGCAAGGATGAGGCCACGGTTAACCGCAAGTCTTCTAAAAATATCAGGATGCACGTAGGCAAAAATCCAGTTCAGGGGGCTTCTTAGTTCACGGAAGTTTAGAGCAACTTGCTAAGTGGGCATGGGGTCCACTACCCCGGACGCATCTTTTTAGAATAGTTAGCTACCAGTACATCGTCATCAAGACAGGCTAAAACAGGAGATTAATTTCGAGGCATTAGATTCCCTGCCCTCTCCTTAGGATGGGCACCACGAAAGGGATCTGATTTCAGAGGATAGTGCCCAGCAGACACCTAAATCTTCACCCTTATGATGTCCGCACAAACAACGACTTCCAAACTTGCATCGTTCAACTTCCTGTCCAAAACCTCTAGTTTGCAAAACTCTTTCTAGCCCGTTTGAGAATAAACTCAATGATGGTGATAGCTCTCCTCCAACTATGCCCACTGTGAAACCAGAGAACTGAAAACTTCATCACCGTTGGGTGCACTCATTACCGATCTATTTGGATGAACTTCACTTCTCTGCGCTCCTCCAACCACCCCGTAAACATGTTCATCAATTATTTTTCAAGCTCTTTTACCCCAAGCTAGCAGTGCAGGCGGCACAACGCTGCGGGTGATTGCAGTCTCACCGAGGCCTGGACGTGCCAAAGACGTCAGCCATCTGGCATACACCTTATCCTTGAGACGCCTCCAACCACTTCCTTGTCTATTTCTCGAACAAAAGAGTGACTTTCAGGCTAAATCAGTGAAAATCCGTGGCAAACGCATTTCAGTCGCCCACCAAACCAACCGTGCAGCCCCACACATCAATAGCCATTCTGCTAATACCAGCGAGATGGTCAGCCTATACATCACGAATTCCTGGCACTCTCGGCACATCAGATTCGAGGAAACCATCCCGGCATAAACACTGTCAAGTTAGGAGACCGTCAAGCGCACAGCCGCAACAGACCGTCGCTTACAACCACAAGGTGATTACAGTACTGCACCCATGCCTCCCGGTTCGGGGACCCAGTTGCTAACTATCACTGCAAAGCCAGTGATCCTTCAAATTTAAAGTCTACCACTTACCCCTGTTACCTTGAGTAGCTTTGCAAGCGTTCCTATTCAGGTGCATTCTAGCAGCTCCAATGTTTCTGTCCTGTTCGTGGACTCCAAAGCGCTAACCCTAAATGCCTCTATCTAATTAATTCCGCGGCATTTGGCTCCGTCTTCTTCCACACTACCTCGTTAATTCAGGATGCCAGTACAATGTCCCCTGATCATAACCTACCATGAGCTTCCTTGCCTAACCTACTCCTGTCCAGGGTAGGCCACAGCCACCTACCCTGAATGTTGCTGCTGCCCAACCTCTTTACACTTTCACTGAAAGCTGGTGTACTTTCGATTAAGTGGAAACGTGTTGTATTAATTCCCCGCCATAATAAGAGATGCTTGCGTGATTTCTTTCAATATCGACCCAATACCTACGGGGCTGTCATCTACAGGGTGAATGTAAGTGTGGCAAATGTTCTAACTTGGGCTACTTCCTATCATCCAAACTACTTAGCCCCAAACAGCGCAGAATTCTTCAATCCCTTTCATGCTTAACCTGCCACTTGACCTTCGGAAACTCATCACCAGCCTAGCGAATTGGGGAATGGATTTCTCAGGCATCTGCCTCGATGTCTAAGGTCTTCGACCGTATCTTCCACCCGCACCCTATGTCCGAAGTCAGCCCTTTCAGAATCGCTGATCCCCTCTTATCCCGGCTGTGATCTTTCATAACCCAGACATCATCGACGGCATTGGTTCTAACCCCACACCCGTCGCTGGTGTCATCATACAGTACAGAGTAACTGCCCCCTGTTGTTTCCCTCCCAGCCAACCAACAAACGGCTGCACCTTGCATCTCCTCAAATTACCTTCACCTCTGAAAGTAAGGGAGACGATGACGAGAATGCTGACATTCCGCGTCATCAGGTGAACGATCCTGGAAAACCCATCAACTTCAATAATGAAGCAGTGAATGTGATCCCCAGCCCATTGCTGTGTCTAATAACATGAACTTCGCGAAATAGCACAATAGCATCCTAAGGCAGACCACTCCCATTCTACTCACTACTCTCGTCTCCCTACCTGCTGCTTTTATAGCAACCCCTAGCCGACCTACGGAAAAGGTTTTCCCACGTTGCTCTCACCTTAACCCACCCAAGACTGTTGGTGACTTACCTAGCAATCCCAAGTGTGCAACGTACATCTGGCCTTCAAAGAGAAGCTTGTCTAATTATGTTCAGCTCCCAATAAATGGAATTGCAAGTCAACTGCCTGAAGGTAGTTCGATGGCGACGAAATCCCAGCGACATTTGAAAACCCCTAAATTCAGTCCATCAGAGCACTTAACACGCCCCAGATGGCCTCCACTAACGAAAATGACTCCACTGGCTACCCGGAAAGTAGCCGGACCCCTCAATCAACCGTTGAAATACCCAATGAAACATCCTCATATCTCCCGTCCAACCGATACTAGTGCCTCTTGTCAGCCCCATTCACACCACCCCCAAAGCCATCTCAATAGTTGCGTCTAGTTTCTATCTCCCTGGGATGTCCCCTGTCATCTGTGGCCCGTACTCTCCAGGCGTTGACAATCAGACTTAAATTCACAAGTGCCACTCTGTTTCGAACAGCCAAATAAATCCAAAGACTATAAAAAGCCGCCCCTCAGGAGTCTTCAACCACCTCGTTAGTTCAAGCCGGCCATAATCTAACCTAACCACAGATTTTTACTCCAAGGCCAGTTAAATCACACCCATCTGCGTATCTCACCATCCTCCTCCTGGACACTGCGTCACCCACAACTAATCTTAACCATCCATTGGCCTACTTCTTCCTGAGACGTGCCTCCAAAGACCCGGTCCATCCTAGGATATTACTGGTACACATCGAAGTGGTTCCAGTAACATGGCTTCTTTAATATGAGAATCTGCTTCCTCGGGACCAGCTTTTTCTTGAGCGAAACTTGGGTGCTTTGCCCAGTTAACTCCAAGATGGCCACAACGAACTGCCTTTATGAACGCACTCATCAATAAAGTTAAGTGTCATAAATAACCCTCGTCACTTCCCGGTCCGAATTCTGCAAAGTCCCATCAAATAATCAATCGAAAAGGGCCTCTAGAGATTCACCATGCTTCTGTAGAAATTTCCAGCCTCGAGCGGTTCCAAATGTTCATTACGATTTTCCTTTCAAGCCCAGTACGTCATCTAACCCACCGCGTCTACCTTGCTAAACTTCGGCTGATCAACCCTTAATCCGGAATGGTGACTTCCCTACTAAAACATTCATCCATGGTTGCAAGTCCAAATTGTCTCTGCTTCTGCTTAACGTTCGACCATTCCTGAGTAAAGTTGTCACCCTGAGACCTTTTTGTACAAAATCATCCCTATCACATCTGAAAGGTGGGTGATGGAATACACACCAATTAACGAAATATTTCTGAGTTTTTACAACTATTTTCTGACGTACCGGATTAACCAACGCGGAGGTGGCTGATTGGCTTATGTTAGATGTGAATTCTCAGTTTCTCCCTCAAGCATTCACTGCTAAAAATCCTGCCCGACACTTCGTAGCTTTCTATTCATGAGCATAACACTCCGGTGCACGTTGATTGTATTTGCCGACTTCCACCCCAAATAAATTTGAACTCCCTCAACTCACCAAGGAGTTCGAGTGCGGTGTATCTATCCATGAAGAATCAAAACTTATAACAAAGTACCTTAATGCGCACGAGATCTGTGGGCCCGGCAAGGCTGACACTTCGCAGCTCTTGAACTCCATTCGTGAGACCCACGTAGGAAGATGGATGCTACATGTTGCTAACCTTACCAGAGGAAGTAATATCATCCACCTCGTATTCACCCACGGTCTTCCTAACGTTAACAACTCCGTGCTGGAAATCTTTACAAGTAATGGCCAAAAGATGGTCTCCTTCCTTCTCCTAATTCGTTCCGGACCTTGAACCTCTTCGACCACTGCAAGAACGTCCCTTGGAAATTAGCAAACTGGATTGGTCTGACTGATACACTTTGGAGCCTTGACTGGCCTGATTTCTCCCTCCTGTCTGGCTGTTATAAAGTTACCGACGTGTAATATGCAAGCCAATATTAATTATTGACAAATTCACTCCTCGCAGCGCAAAACCCCGGGACAATGAGGGGAATCAAAATCCCCGAATGTAAAAATTTCTTAAACTGCAGGATAATGGCACGCAATCCTTAGAATTCTCCATACTATTGAGGGCAAATGGGCTGTACAGTGAAATCCATGGTGTATCCTGGGATCAACTTTGTAGACAGAAGCAAGTTGCTCTCCGGCAGTTGTATCCCGACCCGCATGCCACCAGAATTCTGCGGTCCCGCACTATTCGCACTAAATCAAGTACTCCTATCTATCAAACGCAATGGCTAACATCTCGAAAATCCAAAGTAAATTGCTAAAGCTTTGAACTCATGTTTCTTCCGTACCCTCACTACCGACATCAGCAACAACTTGCCTGCCCTAACTGAGCTAACAGGCACTTCGTCTATCTTGTTTAATGCAGAACAAATAGATAAGGCTCCCGCAATCATCGCACCATTTTACCAGCCTGACTCAGACGGTGTCCCCCTGCCCTATTGCACTTCGGCAAACCCGACATAACACTTCTATTACTAAACCTATTTACCATTTCCATATCAACCGAGGTATTTTCTGTCCAGTGAAACGTGCCCACCGTTGATTCTGTACACAAAATTGGACTACTGTACAATCCACAAAGGTATCGTTTAATAAACCATACACATGCTGGCCACACTTAAATAAAGGATTGGCAAGGGCAACACAATTGACGTCCTCCCGAACAACAAATTATTGGTGAACCCAGGCATGGTTTTCTTTGCGTATAGTTCCTTTGCCTCAATTTGCCACCGATATTTTTGGTCACTTCAAATACCGAGAAGAGAATGGCCATTTTAATGGTCTTTAAGTGCCCACGACGTCTGAACGCATGCCACATGAACGACTGCTTCCAAAATCTAATCCTATGGGTTAGTACATCTGCTGTACTTCGGGTTTACCTCCTATCTCTCAGAAAGCTCTCCAGTCGTCAGTATCAAAAGAACCCCATCCCAAAACCAGCCAACCACTAGCGGCGTAACATGAGGCAGTGTTATCGGTCGCTTACTATTCCTGCTCTAAGTAAGCGACATCATGCAGGGAATAAGCCACGGCCCACGTAGTTTGCTGTGCATATCAGGCGGACCTATTCTTTTAAGCCTTTTTCTTTTCCCAAACCTTGGCCAGTATCATGGGGACCTAGCCTCACTAGATTAGGGGTTTGGGCAATGGGCAATAAAATCCTCTGCCACCAAAAGCGCTGTTCAAGCCTATACACGCCACGTTCCCCCGGATAGACTGTATACAATCTCCCAATACTGACTACTTAGTGTGTAAATGGTCTAGGCTTCCCATAAACAGGCTCATTCAACTTCCAGCAGCAGGCTGTTTGCCAAACCGCAAACGAAAAAGTGGTTGACGGCTTCATGGTTACAAGGATCCGCACTCTAATATGTTAGCTGATGCAATACGAATTACACTATAGACCGCATTTAGAGTACTGCCCGATAATATTCTCGAACGTGTTCACACTTGATCGTTTTGCAATAAATACAGTGCGACGGGTATTCACTAAGAAACCTCTTTGTCCAACATCAAGCTTTAGAAACAGAGAACGAAGCGGACCGGTACACCTTAACTCCTTTTGGTTGCGTCTTGTGAAGCTTAACTTCGTAATACCTTTCAAGCTCCTAGTGTCGCAAGCGCATACGGCTTGCAACCTCATTTGATTTGCTAACGAGCGTTCTTACCTCCTCAGTAATCGTCCGTTATCCCTTGGCATACCCCCCTCCAAAGTGTCTTTAAGTGCGAAATTACTCACAATTGTTTACTCTACCTTATGGGGTAGGTTACCAGAAAACGACCGGCCATTTCAAAATCTAACAAAATTCAAGAGGTTATTGTTCAAATTTCTCATGGTATCCTCGGTTACCAGCGTAAGAGGGACCATTATCAGTTGGGATCAAGCCTTTGTAGACCACCTGCATTTTTGACTGGGCCTCAAATTAAGAAGACATAATTGTGCCGCTCTCCACCGATTTCCTTCTGAAGACTACTGACACCAACGACCAAGCCGTCATACCATCAATTCTGCAGCTCCATCAAAGGAACGGAATGAATAAAAAAATAGATGAAGCTATGCTGTAGTCCAACATTTTTTCCTATTCCTAAGGGATCAGTCTCCGTAATTCTCCGTACACAGTCCCTTTTTCCCTATCAGGTCAGCAGTGCAAAACAGGCCGACCATGACAAATGTCAAAAAAATCAGCAACTAAAAATCCAGAGTGTTTACCCACTCGCTCGCAGTTGAATTACGTTGCGCCATAATGGCAAACTTATCCCAGTACGAACCCTGTCACCCCACCAAATATGTCTTTTATTATAAGCACGGTTAACCAGGTTAACTGACTTAGTGCCAATTCGCCTTGACTCCATATCCCCTGTCACAATTCCTGAAATTTTGCCTTGCCTTTTTTAACTTGACGGCTGCTCCCGAATTGCGAGATTGGTGATCAGCATTAGACCCACCCTGAGGGCAATACCTGGAACCCGCCCCCTAATTTTCATTCACGCGACCAACCCCAGGTCGGATGGTGCCTATTTCCCTACGGTTTATAAATCGCCGTAACTCCAAGCTGACCAGCATCCAAACTTTTATGTTTAATATCCCGCACCCAGGCTATATGAACTATTACTAATTACACCCTCGTAAGGGAACCACAAGTTTACTAGCTTCTCACTCCTGCTGGGACGCTGGTGGTAAGACGTAGTGCTGGCGTCCTGATTCGTTCAACCCAAACCACGCCGGTGATTTCCCTGTAAAACCCTATTCGGTGGACTTTCATGAGTGAACAAAAACAGTTTATACTGCCTCTGGAATGGCTCGTGCAGTCGTCTGAGATCAAAAACTGCTGCTGTTTATAATTCTTTCAGAAACGTTTTCTTCTTCGTTGCACCTCTCAGTCCAGTTTACGCCAGCTGTATAGAAATGCAATCAACAGTCTTGAGAGTCCCATATTCTCTCTGTGCAAAACGTTTCACAAAATCTCATTTTCCAAATAGTTCGACCGTCCTAACAGTATTCCTTCGCCTTGTTCAGTATTTTATGTGCCCTTTATTGTTGGTAAATGCGATTGCCTTTCGTGAGGTTCCGCTCGGTTTTGACAAATTTTGATCCAGTTATTATGTCCATACTGTCCTCCATCTCCTGAGCTCAATATTTCCGCCCATTACGTAATGCCTTTGACTTTGCAGCATCCGGCCATATTTCGACATCCGCCACCGAGCTCCTGTGAAATTTCGCGCCCACGACAGCACACTGAATGCACCTGTGGACGAAATGACTCGCACTTCGTTGCTCCAAGGTAATCATTCAAAATATTTGTCCAGTTTTGGCTTTTTACTGGCATATTTACGCAATGCTCATTGTTTTGCAGATTCCGATCGTGCTTCAAGAGTAACCCACAGTAGCATTCATTCCCATATCCCTACTGATTTTTATTATTTGCAGTTTCTCTTCATCAGGTCCGTACGAATTCGATATTCAATGTGCGTATCTCTTGCAAATTAAGAAATATCCATTATTATTATATACTTTGATCTCATAGTGTCCACTTTCTGTTTGCTGCTGACAGAATAGTTTACCCTCTTAAGTCCGATGAAGTCAGTGCTGAGGTTAGACAAGTCCATGCTGATTTGTCTGCTTTGGACTCTTGGTGTGCCTAATGGATGATTACCTTCTCTATTTACAATAGTGAACTTTTACATATGGATGTACACTATCTAAAGATTCTATTTTTCTGCGCGGATCTCCTATCCTGTGCAGATCCAAAATTCGTGACCTCAGTCTTAATCACTCAGCCCCTTTAATTTTCTTGGAGCACGTAGTTATTCAGTCGGCTAAAGCTAAGCGAAATGTGTGTCTGACTTTCGCAGAACGAAACTGTCCAACAGCATTCTCAGGATTTATAAAACACACGTCTGTTCACCGCTTTAGTATGGCATTTTGATGTACTCCGGCATGTGAAAGTCGGACAGGACTTCAGGTGAAAGTACTTAGAGGCGCTTCACCAAGAATTTGATAAGTTGGTCAGCGACTGTGAATTAAGGAGAAAGCTGTTCAGCCCTCGAAATTGAACCAATTTGATTGGGGCTACTGAAAGTTGATCTGACTTCTCCGCACAAACCGGAGAATAGGCGCGTCTTCTCTATCGACCTACGTGCATTCTGCTCCGCCGGCCACTAATCTCTCCCTCACAGGTCTCTAACCACCCATATAGAAATTGCCAAATACCCTTCAAGGTTTTGTTTCGCTTTTGTTGCTTTTTCAAAGCTTTGGAATACACCTCCCATAAACAGTCGCGGCATACTGAGCCAACGCAATTTTAAGGCTGCCATAAATACTTGCCTGAGCATCACCCAAGTTTTTCAACTGACCAACAAACATATCTCGGAAGAGCATGCCTTTCAGTCAGCCATAAACTTTTGAAACCTTACGCGGACTCCCTCCTCTAACCCAAAATCTGCATGATGAAATGTGGACCAGGTGCCAGCAAATACTGTTCCAACATGACATTGGACATAAATTGGAGATCGCCGTCTCATGCATACTAACGCTCTGTTCCGTTTATCTTCCTTCCTACCATCCTCAGCCATTCATACTTTCTTCTTTGAAAGCAACGCCACTCTCTTGTCCCAATAACTCACATTAATTCACCGTCCGCTTTTTTCTTTTACTGAGTTCCTATATGACGTTTATTGTGTCTGGTTGGCGTTTATACCTCCCGGCCTTTCAACTGCAGCATAACAACGAATCGTCAGCATTTTGCCTAAAAAACACTGTGCAAGTCATGAAGCGCGATCAGGCTTTGTATTGGCTTCGTTCATACCCTCGGCGCGTGCTCTACAACACCAGTTTTGTTCCTCCGTATAAATGCTTACCTTTAATTTTCCGTTCCGACAAACTTGTGCCGTGGAACCCTGTCGCAACGGCAACTAGGCCATGGCTTGCAAACGTGACGGATGCGGGCCAACCTTAGCAGTTACGGTAAAATTACTAATCCACGGAAAATTGTGATCGGGCGGAGGAGTTACGAGAATTTCCTATGTGAGCTCAACAGCTCCTCCAAAAGGAATAAATAAGTAAAAAGCTGAAAATGAGCTGTGAAGAAAATGGACCAACTTCTGCATCGGAATTATCTCCCATCGGCCTAAAACCGATCTTGCAAAAGAGGAAACCTCACGCTGCCCTTGTACACCCGATATACCACTGTTTCTTTCGCTTTGTATTAGCGAACTAAGCTCTCCACATGTATCTGTCCTCCCTCCCATCTAAGTTTCCAGCGCATCTCCTTTGTCTCCCACATGCAGGCCGAGCACGTATGCTCATACTCTCCGGGTCCCAAATGGGCATTTTGCCTCCCGACTCAATCGCATCCATCAGTTTTCCTGAAGCCCAAGCATCAACCAGTCTGTTTATTTCTAATTAGCCTCCGTTTCCGCAGCACTGTATTTGAGGGAGCAAAAAATCTAATATACTGGAGTAAAATGGACAGTAATTAAGGTTAACCCTCTCTGACCGCTGATAAAAAGTAACAGTTGGAATCATATAAGGGTGGATCTACCCCTGGCACAATACTGTGCCAAAAACTGCCTAACTCGCAGACTTGTCATCACCATAGATGTCTCCCTGTTTTCCCGCCAACTTCCATAATTGTCGGTCCTTTTTTTTACCGGTTTACACCTTTGTCACACACCACAACCCCTAAACCGGAACGCCTTCCAGACCGCCAGTTTTCCCATTAATTCAAACCATCTCAGCGACCCACGAGCATCACTTCAGATTGATCAACAAGATCTACTTTTCTGGCCAAACTGAAACGGAACAAGGATGTTAACCAAAACAATTCGCCAATGACAACTTGCGGTCATTCATACAAGTCCGCTTGGAACTAGAGGACTCGTAGTTTGCCCTCCAATAGTAATGTGCTACGAACAGACAAATCTTCCTGACTACGCAGCTTTGCTTGACTGTGGCCAATACGCCCAACAAATTAATAGTGGGCCGTTCAGTCACCGGCGTAACTCCGAATACTTTTCCGATTCCTCCTTGATGCCTTATTTTCACTGCGACTGCCGGCAATTTAATCCTCCACTGGAAGGAACCAAACAGAGCCAAACTAATTTTACACTTCCATTGGATACTTTATTGAATGCCTTGCGCACCACTCGTCATTTTCCTACTCGCACTTGGGGGTGCTTTCTCTCGCCGTGCCCTCAAGCAATAGTTCACCACTATTCACGCCATTGTTCAGCTCTACTCTACACATCCAAACGGATTTTGCTCATTTCTTTTTTGCAGAAGCCACCGTAAAATGCACTACCTTTAGATTCCACCCCGATTTTTATGTTATTCGCCTACTGTCCTCCATCGTCTTTTCCTCCAATCGTTTTAGCCATGCTTGGGATTTTCTCATCCGTAGCTGATGGTTCGTTGACTTTCTTTTCCGCAGGTTACCTTCCACGAAAGCTGCACAAATCCTTCAACGGTTGGTTACTTTTACAGCATCTTGGCGTCTGCCACTGTCCGCAAACCGAATTTCGCGCCTGCGATACTCAGTATTGATGATAAACGTTACACATTTTAGCCTGCTGGTAACCATGTGTAAACTTAACTGTTCCGTCTCTTCCACTCCATCTTTGAGTTATACTCCTTGATACGTTGTGTTATACCGCTAAGGCGCATGAGAATGAAACCAAGCATGTATCTCAGAGTTTTCGAGAAATACACCACATCAACCTACCATACATTGTTTTCCTTACCCCTGCAAGTTTCGAAAATATATTTTATGCCCACATGCAAATATACTTGATACCTGGCTTTTTCGTTGGTGTCATCAAAAGCACCAACTATCCGCTTAGGTTGGCAGATTCGCATTGACGATGTCGCTAATCAACCATCTGCACCTTCCAACCTGCACTGGTACTAAATCTCACTCACAGGAATCCTCTGGAACCTTGCTAATTAGCTGCCAAAGCCGTATCATCTTGAGTTTCAATCTACAAATCACGCAACTCAGATAGTTTCTCGCTGACCAACGTAATTAATTCGACTGGTTCTACTCCTTAATCACAGCCGTGCAATCTCCAACCTTTGATTTACCTTTGGACTATCTGGACTCTACAGAAGCTACCTCTTGTATATCACATGATCAGAAACGTTTTGGCAAATTTTCTCTGCTCCTGCTGAACTTCTTGCCTCCAAATCAAAAATAAGAAAACATAGACCGCCGAAAGCTAACATCTACAATAATGTCCTGGTAGCAGAAACCTGGTCAACCGATTACAGGTAACTTCTTTTTTTTCTATAGCGGGTTGCAATAGCTGACGTCGCAAAGGAGGCGGTTGGCCAGCCCACGTAAAGCAGGTCTGCACAACTTTCCTCCTGCAACATAAACTGCTTCATTTATTCCCCGACACCTTTTATCTCCGCATTTAACTACGCGAGCTCTCAATCCACATAGGAGCATATACGGACCCTAAACTCGAATAATTGCGGTCTAAGCCATATGTTGCTTCCAAAGTCTCCTCTTAGCACAAGATAATTACAGGTGACTTCAGTGCCCCTAAAATCTGTTGATCTTTCCTATCGATGCCGCCAACCATACCTGACCTTGTTCTGGAAATGCACGCTAAGCGGTAGGCCCAGAATGTGATCGCATCAAAAAAGCTTCATAATACATTAAATCTAGTTTTTGCTCATAGCATCCCTAACGTTACGTGTTTGGTGCTAAAACCCCGCCAGTGACCGCAGTGTGGCCACGCGCAGCCTCCATTTTCGCGACAAACTCTTTCCATCTTATAGGTCCGCTTGATAGGATGAGGTCCTGGACGAACTATGAATCCTTGATTATCCCAGCTATTTTATTGCCTGATCTGCGGAATACGGTTGGCCACCTCTACATAAAACTTCTTTTTACATTTAATTATTTATCCACTCCAACATAAAAAACAGTACTGGCTGTTAGCTTCATTTGAACCTTCTGAATGCCTGGAACAGTTCTAATAGTACAAGCCTCTAGCTCCTATATCGCAAACTAACCGCTTGCGGCAAGAACTTCTTACTGCACTTGAAGTGAATCTTCCAAGGCACAAAATGTCAGCAGTTCGGCCATCTAATCTTGTTCAGAAGGTTTCTCACATTTCCGAAGCTCGTTCTTTGCCCAAGTTGTCAGTCACTTGGAATTCCATTAACTTCGGCTCTTTGTGCATAGAACCATTTGCAGGCACCGATGAAGCATTTGGGCCAGACGTCTCTTCTATCCTCATTGCCAACAATTTGCCACAATGCAAAACCCACTCTATCCCAGTTTCTTATAAATCACTCCCATTTTATTCGACGTTTGTGACATCAAGACAGTATTGAAGTACCCCAAGTCATCATATATGCCTGTACCTGATGGTGCCCTAGCGGTTCCACCTCGCATCCCTGGCCTTTCTCTGCTACGTTGAAACCCGTTTCACTTCCCATTGTTCCATAGTAATTTCCTGCCTCATTGGAAGATTTCCAATAATGTTTCACACTAAAACGTTGTTCTTCGGATGACCGTGAGAACTTCCGTCCATTAACCTCATTATAGTTCTTTCCAGACTTATGGGAACATGTTAAAAAACAATTGGTTAGTTTCGTTATTACTCAAAGTCTTACTGAAGTTTCCCAACACCTCTTCCCGAGGAGACGACCTTACATCACTTGTTAGTTTGACTTCTTGAACCCAGTTACCCATGGTGATGATATCCACCGGCTGATGCTCATAATTGTTTTGATATGCCAAGAGCGCTTGATCGTGTTTCGCACTCCCGACCTCTGGCTAAAATTAGAACGCATGGAATAAGAAATCCATTTCTATCTCGGTTATCTTCCAAACTTTTGATTGCTTTCAAGTCATCAGAAGTAAAGTTTGGTATTTTCAGTCCTGTGCTATTAATACTGGGGTTTTTCAAAGTAGCGTTCTTTGTTTCCTTCAATTCTCGCCATAAGTCATTGATACCTTTAATTTTATTCGTCATGGCACACAATCTCTGTCTGCGATAGCACTGAAATATTCTGGTTCATTGACTCCACCCTGCACTTATGAATGAAAACGCTGAGTTTCTTGATAACCGTTTTTCCCATCAGCTCATGAATTATCCTGTAGACAATAGCTATCTAATAGCACAAATGCCATACTCCCTCAGACTGCCCTCCGTAAACGGTGTACACAGTTCCGTGACAAACGGTTAAGAACTTATGACTAAAGTACTTCTGCCATTGCAGTTTCCGTGAGCAAATCCACCATCAATGTGCAGTTGATAAAAGAGCCATTACAATGATCCAAAGGGCATTTTGCACCCAATGGTGCAATCTGTTCACCTTCAGACCAGAAGTTGGGCCCCAACTTAGATAGCGCCTGATTATTTTCAAGCATATGCGCAAAGATGGTCGAGCTGCAATGAAGAATATGCAGCGGTCGTTCCCTAAAATCCTTCTTGTTCCATCTTCTTGTCTAAACCAAAGGGCCATTTTTGAGCTTCTGAATCTTGAGTCACTATGGCTTCGTCAAGTAAAGTAAAACTAGGTCCTTCTCTTTAATATTTACCATAGTAGTGTTTATTCTGCCACAAATCTCAGATGTAATGCCATTAGTTTCCCCTATCCACTTTGTGGCAGACACTACCCGTTTAAAGTACACCTGGCTCGGGTGTCAATCAGGACAGTTGATTATTATAAATCACGGAACAACCTTTCCAGTTTGCTGCGGTCGTGCCCAAATTTGGACCAGCTTAAAGCCCAGCTGGTAAAACTTTTCGACACCCAACTCTCAATTAACCCGACATGCAAACATCGGACTATAATAATACTCTTTTTCTTGGGAAGTGTCAGGAACATGTAATAAGCATGATCATGACGTGCGACGATATTGATGAAAGAGGATGTAATAAGGACCCACTTGTAAACGGTGCGGGGTCCACACATTGGCTAGTACTACGTACATCAGATCATGTGTTCCGAAACAGCGTAAATAATAGTTTCCATGAGGAGTGTTTGGGTCCAGCAGAGGCTCCTCGTCAGTGCCGCTTGGTGTCTCTGTTGCGCATCTCGTAAGCCGCAACATGCAAACAGCAGACCAAAATAGACTGATAAAACCACCGGGAAGTCCCTTAATTTGGCAAGTTTTCTGGATGTCGAGAATAAAGACGAATTCTAATTGGCAGAATGAATAAAGCGCGGCAAAAATGGAATAAATAAAGGGAAAGGAAATGTGGAGGCAGTTTCTCGTAGAGTGCATAGTCTGATAAGCAGAGTATTTGACGGACACAAGCGTCATAAAAGGCCAAAAGTTGGAAGCACAGTCCGTTGGGCGAGGAGGACGGCGACATATGATACTTCCGCCTCTGAGTCCGTTTTTTCTGGTTTTGGCAAAATAACTTCCGGAGGGATCGAGAGGAATCCAGTGCGAAGTGGTGCAGGTGAACTTCGGGACCAGAGGGCTCCACTATGCTCATCACCAGAGATTCTCGAAAATCAACCTCACCGTTTGTTCCCCTACATTCCTGAAACCTTTTAGCTAATACTTAATTTGGTACCCTCCATTTCCTGTGGTGCATGTAACCCCATTGCGGCTGGCAAAGGAAAGTACCTACTGTATCACTCGTAATCTGCCAGCATATTGGATGGACCGAAGCTCTGTCAGCTCTTCTTTTTCAGCCTCTATACTATATCCCTTTCACGTACTTCTATCTTCTTAAATGGCCCGGCTGCGCTGAACAGGTCATTCTTGAAAACCACAAATATCCAAATACCTCGAAAACTTTGCCTAATAACTCAGACCCAGTTGAAAACTTTAGGGCAATCGAAAAATTATGTTGTCGGTCTAATGCCATCCCAACCATTCGACACTCGTTCACACCCACCCAGCAATTCACTGACCGTTTAGCTTTGTTTTCCGATTTGGAGGAATAGCCCACTGCCGACAACGATGCTAAGACGCAAGCATCCCCGCCGTTCCCGCATATCCCCAAGGACACGATGGCGTACTCAGGGCGGGCAAACCATGTTTTGCGAACACAGCAAAGGACCACGGTGGTCTTTACCAGTTTTTCGGCTGACCATGGGTGTATTCATCTCTTTTTCCCATTCAATTTTAAGTTCACTTGACCTCCGCTGGAAGTTTTAGTGTTATTTTTCATTTTCATCTTGTGGTTCACCATTGTGGTTCTCCCTGGCTTTTGCTCTCCCCATCAAGTTGCATATTCTTTGACGCACCTCCGATCCATGCTTATGCACATGAAAAAACCTCGTAGCAGTTGTAAATAACCATGTTTTGTGCCGTTCTCAAAATTTCCTTGTCTTCACAATGTCATGCTGCTCCTTTTACCTTATAACTTACTTGGTGCGTCCTCCTCGTATCCCTTTTCACCATTTCCTTGCATGTAAAATCTCAAACGCACCGCCGAGCATTCCCCTTTTACTGCTGAAAACAGATTATTCTAATTGGCTCAGCTTGACGACTGTATAACTCAGAACCGTTTTGATTTGGTATCGGCATTTTCTTTGGGCAAAAGCCACTTGAATCGATTTTTCCAACACCTTACATTATTGATTTTGGTAAGTATAAAAGTGGAAACACGAGAATGTCAAGAAAAAATCAAAATTACTGAGACTTGCACAGGAAATAATTTGGAAAGTCACCAGTTTCGCATTAGTTAATAATGATTTATTGGATGGTCAGTCGTTAATGCAGTCGGCACTGTTTCATGCCCCAGTTCCTTTAAGTAAATTTCAGTCTACAAATTTTGCGATGGCGCCTGTCTGGTGTCCAGAATTCTTTCAGTGGTATGCATTTCCTTCTTTCTTTCCAGCCCAATCGGTTTCGCCAAACGAAAATGGTAAACCGAACACTTCATTTCACCTTGATTAAGAGCATAATAGCGAGTCGCAAACGTTTGCAGGCCAAGAAAAGAATGGTGAGGATAACACTCAAAATTCAGCCAACAACACTCCTCACTGCTTCGTTTTAAGGCACGTCACATCTAAGTTTTAGTCCAAAGCGTGTCTAAGGAGAACCAATTTCTAAGTCGGTAACAAGACCCCAGGAACTCGCTTCCATGTGTTGAGAACCCGGTTGTTAAAAGTTTCGATCCGATCGGCGGCCTTGATTCTTTCTTTGTATGCCTGCCCTGGCGGTCATGTGTACGTTGGCTTGTGTCCTGATCAAAAAGGCCGTCTGAGCTAAGATTGAACAAACTACTCACTACCTAAGGGTCTCCAGCTGTCTCCGTCTGACGAAAGAGATCTAATCCACAAAGTCTTTGACCGTATAACTTTTATTCCCATCTTTCAAGCAGTCGCGTGGCCAACAGCGCAACTGCTCAAGGCCCTCAGCGTTTTTTCAGGTAAAGAGACCAGGCCTGCGCACGGCATTTAATTCGGGGTCATAATATGGCCTAGTCCAAGGGCATAAACACTTCAATTTACTGCAAGACACGGCCGCTTTCAATCTAAGTAGGTCGCTCCTGGCCTTTTGGGTCCCTGCGGAGCACGGATCCCTTAGTCCTTCACCCTGTCAATCGCGTTTGCAGCAAGCTGTCCGTGGTCATGCAATACTTCAGGACTTTGGGGCTTGGGGACAATAAACGGCTTTTATTGCGGATACAAGAGTAGTTTGCTCGTCTGCACAATCCGGAATACTCCATCTCTTCCTGTAGACAGTCTGCTCTGATCTCTTCAAAGAAAGAGAGGTGTAATTTTGGGGTGTAGGCTGGTTCGTC
Organism: Fasciolopsis buskii; assembly: GCA_008360955.1. Lineage (NCBI taxonomy): Eukaryota > Metazoa > Platyhelminthes > Trematoda > Plagiorchiida > Fasciolidae > Fasciolopsis > Fasciolopsis buskii. Next base: position 144,017 of record LUCM01006066.1, read on the forward strand.
GATGAGCAACAGTAAAAAGATTGACTTTAAAACCGATCACTATAGGAAGCCGATCTCAAAGTCAGGCTTATCCTCACTTGAAGTGTCTCCCATGGAAGAAAGACATTTACCTGAGGATACATCTAAAAAAATACCAGATGACTCCAAGTTGCTCAGAAATAAACCGCGGTTCATCGGATCAAGCTTTTTGCCGGGGTTAAGATGAAAAAATTCTGCTTACCTAACCTTATACAACATTCCTGGAAGTTCATTCGGGAATAACCCAAGGTTGGTGAGAGGAGACGTGTTCTTCTTGAAAGCATACCAAGCTGGGTAGAACATTTGGATATTGACTGGTGCTAGCGAGATTGACCCCCGGATCACCGCGCAAAGAATGCTTATTAGGCCAAAACTTTATCATACAAGATTTTGGCACGCCCATGAGTAGCTTCGTGATATCTGCAACGCCTTGTTCCTTCAGCATTTCATTCTGGTCTATGGGTGTCTGTAAAAGCTTGCACGCTGCGCCGGCGATGATGCTCGCCAATGATCTATTGACACCGGGTAAATATCGTCTGGCTCTGTTTTTATCGACCCCACACAGATTACCCTGTACGATTTCCTCTGTGTGCTTTTTCACTGCATGTAGGCGTGAAACTTTCCGCCGTTTACCTAAACCTTTTGCCAGTTTAAGATCACAGTTGCTTTTTCTGACTCAGATCTGCTTCACCGTGCTGTTCCCAAATTTAACATACCGTATCCATTTTCGTTGGTTTTGCCCATTAATTTTACGGTCGAGTGGCTTTGCGTTCCACCATGGTGCCTTGCTATTTGATTTCTGCACCTAAAGGACGTGCTTTCATTTAGAACGTTTGTGGGAGTTTCATAATAAATATTAATTACTACCCTGAAGTCTCCCGACCTAACCTGTCCCAGGTTGACTTTTACTCTCTTGTTTGCATACTAGCCAGATTCCCATTGTTAAAATTGTTTGTCCATTTGAACCAATCCTAGGATGCCGTAAGCACAGAATGATTTCCGCTGTCGGTTAATCACCCAAGCTTGGCATGGATAAGAACCGAGGTTCAATGAAACCATTTGTCTCGAAATTTGCAAGGTTCGTTTGGACGGCTTGTGACCGGATCTGCATCCGGCATCCCCTCCGGCATCCCCCTGTTTCTGTGCATTTAGGTGTAAATAGCCAAGGAAACCCTGTTCCGCCCCCTCGAACGCTCATGTCTGAACTCCCAGTCCATTGGTGGTACATTGGATTCCCAACAGTCACGAGTTTCCTACCATTCTTAGGCGCATTCGTCGAAAATATTAGGGACAACGCATCACGGGCCTGGCCAGAAACTGAGACCAGTGCTTGTAAGATACGCTGGTGAGTCTATAATGAACCATTATTGTGATCGCATTCTCCGCCCCTTTGCCTCTCGCAGCTTCCATCCCGGGAACAAATGAAAAGATTCGTGGAGCCGTTCCCAGCAGATGGCCGACTTTTGTCAGCCTTGCTCCAGAAAGTGTGAACGTTGCAGTACTGAGCTTAGAAGCCGCCACAACATGCCCAAGCCATTTGCGTCTACCACTTCACACGCTGGCCCAGGGTTAAGTTGCCATTTTTGCCAACTATGATGCATTCCACATGCCTTTCTTTCAGACTTGGTCGGTGAACATACGACCATCGGATACATTCAGTGGAAGTCCTTAATAGCGGCTTGGTTCCGTTCTGAAAAGGTTTGCTGGTAATGGGGATAAGTCTTAGCAATGGGAGTGCTGATAATACGCATGTTGAAGCCTGATGCTATCGGGCCACCAAAGCACACAATGCTGCCCATGGCGCAACCGCTCATCGCAGTATCATGGCTAAGTATGTCGATATACTCACCACCCCGCCCGTCCGTACCCTTTCGCGAGCCCCACAGTGGGTATGGCACTACTACTTTCAGTCAACCTTTTGGTGCAACCTCTCTTAATAACGGCTTCCTGATAACAGTAGATTCAAAACTTATTGATTATGTGCCTGCGGTACAGCGTTTCTCGCTGTGAGTTAATCTGGCTGTTGTCTTTTGCAATTTAGGGTGTTATTGTAATAATTTTAGCATAATTAAAGCCGTTTTCCCAGTTGAAATTATTCCCTAAATTTGTTTGCCCATTAATCTTTAACCTCATCCCTCGCTGACCCTTCTGTCAATATTTGCCTCAAGCCTGTACCATCACATTTTCAACTC
>LUCM01006067.1:0-22241 GCA_008360955.1 Fasciolopsis buskii
GATTTATTGCCCATTCCATGTGGCTTTCCTGTGTACTGATCGCCGAATTGAGCCGTCTTCTCGACGACTTAGTTGTACATCTAAGAAAGGTATTTCACTGAAATATATATACATATATAGTGATGTAATGGCAAGAGAACGAATCACTGAAAACGAGCTTATTCGCCAACTTGTGTTTTCTCAATGTGCTCAGTGGTAATTTTCAAGGAACAAATAATTTTATTTGTATTTTATCGTCATTTCAACAATATTTCAATTAAAGCTAGTGAACTGTATTCCCGCTAGCCAACTTCCTTCGGTTTTAATCTGATGCGGACATAACGAGCTGGACAGAGTAATCAAAAGTAATTAAACTATTACTGTTGTCCTCATATGTTTTATGGTCTGATAGTCGGCAGGCTAATTTTACACAGTTTATCCTTGTCCCCGTTTTCCATTTTGTTTGGTTTTTATTTGGACAACAGTGAAGTGGTTGTTTATTGGCGACCCCACGTTTGTTTACTTGTACCATTAAAACTGTATTTCGGAAACTGCATATTTACGAAGGCGGATGAATCGATCCGAACAGAAGGTTTGATGGTGGAGCATCCAGTGACAGGTATAATATTCATTAATCATGAATAAATAAAACTGATGACTTATCTCTGGCCTGAGTCCTGTCATGCATGTGGATCGATAACGTCAGCTGAGTGAGGAAAATTTGTAATCATTTCTTCTTTTAATAGCCATTTTGAGATTGAAAAACCTGAAGCGCATTCGTATTTGTTACCCAATAAACAGTATGCATAAGACAAGTAAAGAACCATGAGAGTTGTTTACCTAGTTTGAATGCGGCAGATCAATTCCAAGGATCATGTTCGTAATGCGAGTTTCCGCATTACTTGTAAATTTGGGTCGAATGTGATATCTGCATATGAACAGGGTTTGTGATATCTGTAACTGCAGTGCATTTTGTTGGTACATATATGCACATATATCCTGCATAAATTTGATTCCATGGTGTTGGAATCATGGCGGCAGAGAGAAAACGAATAACAAATGCGTTTGTATTGGATTCAACACAGGTCTTAGCTACTTCGGACTTGTCTCACGTAATCGACTGTCGTTCGTTATTCGTATCTCCTCTATGTATGTTGCGCTGTTCCGCTGTCCACATCGGAATGAGTGATTGAAGCGAGTAGTCCCAACCAAACCTTCGGTCAGAGAACCTGGTCTCTAAGGTAGCAAAGTGAGGACTGGAGGTCAGCAACTACTGGGATCCGGTGACCGGGATTACGGCAGATATACTTTTTGGACCAACATTCCTCTATGGTTTCCTCAAAGCCGGGGAGGAAAAGTTCGATTTGCACGTCATCTTTTTAGAGGACAAGTGGCGCTGATTATATTTAATGGCGAACGAAATTCACAAATTCATGGTGCCCCGACGGACTTCGGTGCCAAGGAACCGGACTAACTGATCCATAAGCGTTTGGAAACAATTTAGAGGCAACAATAATTACAGTTGGATATTTGAAAAAAGGAAGCGAAGGCAGTCACGAATACGGAGGCAATTGTAATCTTCCGGTCTTGGGTCGAAGAGTCATCAGACGCAGTGCTACAGTGTTGATGAAATGACATCAGTTGGAAGCCAGAAGAAAAGTCTGACTAAATTTTGACTGGAACATAAGGGCGGTTGAGCAATCTCGGTTATACGCCGTGTATGAAAAAAAGCTGTTGTTCATCATCCTTTTGGCAGTCTGAGTCTGTCAGATGTGAACTATTGGCACCGAGGGTTATCGGCCTATTCCTCCGGAATGACTTTTTTTCCAGTGGCGATTTCGTATTTAATAATCGATTAACCAATTTAACTCGTAACATGACAGCACGACAACAGAAAAGTGTTGCTTCCGATAACCAAAAATTCGACTGATTGGTTATTACGTCTACTGATAATGTTTTTAACAAATATATTCTCCTGCGTAACAGGTGGGCGTTGTTTGTTGCGGAAGAGAAGCACAGTTATTTTATTCCCTGTGTTTTGAAAGGAATTTCTGAAGGATTCGTGACTCATCAGGGCTGAAATTTACTTTTTCCGTAAATGGTGCATCTCAATGATTGGCGACAAGCCCCATCGGCCTAGCTCATCGCCGTCTACTGGAGTTAACCGATCCAGGTCTCCAAGTAATCTTTTTCGGTTAGTCTTAGGCCTCATCTAGTTTGCCCCATCTGTATAACACATGCTGATTAAATCAAAGCGTCAGAAAACAGGCTCATTCTCGTTACCCTCATTCGTGTATATTATCCTCTATATGTGAAAAAGGAATGCATAACTAAGAGCGGACACAGAATACTGGAATAAAACTGATGAACTGAATCTCGAAGTGCTGGTACGCTTTAACGAAGACTGGCTTTCTTCCCAGATTACAAACAACTACTACGCAAGGGTTGATTGTGAAATTAGTAGTGACTACCGCAGTATTCTTGCTCATGTTAGGCTCTGTGGCTACGCCTCAACTGAGACTAGAGTAGGTTGAATAGTTTACCGGATAGGCTGAGTAGCTGAAAAAGCACCGAGTTCGGTAGCTCGGTTGCTGTTGTTTTTGCCATTTTACAACTATTTCTATTCCTATTTTCGTGCAAGCAACACGACTTGACCTGACAGTTGGATTTACACTCACATTTTCCCGGCATTTCCTGCAGAAGGCTTGTTTTTGCTTATGATCCACCAGTGACATATGCTGCCATCTAAGCAGTTTTTTGGTCAGCTTTAGCAGTTTCTAGGAAAAAAACGCTCTTCTGCCATGCGAACCACCTCAGTTTGTTAGAACAGAAAGAACTCTTCGTATAATATACCAACCATCTGTAGTGAACTAATTGATTTGCAATAGTTTACTTGCAAAGCTTTACTAGTCCACTTATCCATCCGTGTCATTGGCGCTCCGCCCTACCCCCAACAATTCTGTCCACCTCACTTTTGAACTCGTACCCTTGCAAGCTATTCACACGCAACAAATTACTTACAGAATTAGCCTGCCAACGTACGTAACATGTGCGTAGGCAACCAATCAGTGTCTTTACATGTAGCCTACTAAAGACGGGCAGATGAAAAGTAGGACAACATATTAGGCTATTTATTCTTGATACCCCGAAAATTCGTTAAAACTTTGATATAGAAGCCATTCGTCTCGCGCTGTAAAAATAACCAAACAATCGTGATTAAAAATTTCGAAATAGCAGATTACTTAAGCCACCAACTTCTAACCGGTCCATAGTATCGTTTCGAATAAACTGTCACGAGGCACGTGCTATTTCAACAAGTTCATGTTTTCTAATCAGCCATCGATCATTTCTATCCAAGAGAAGCTGGATGGACAAATTAGGACGGGGTAAAATATTTTTCCATTTCGCTGCCATAAAACTAACAACGCGTAGGATTTTTGACGGGAAATGTGATTCTTCTCAAAGTGGCACTTGGGGAATCTGATCATGTTTCCACCACTATACGCAAACACGACACTATCTATCAGAATTTCCCCCAAAGTTCCAAATTCTTTACATTGGTACCAAGAACGCTGACAATTCACTTGGATGGGTGTCTCAGTTAATTGTTTTCTTTTACTTTCTTTATTAATGGAACTATAATGCAAAGTGTTTTCAGGAATGGGGTCGAGGCCAAAAGCGTGCCAAACGGAGAAATTGACTGACAGTGACAGGGGCCGAAATCACAACCCCTATATAGAAAATGCCGTGATGTTAACTGCCTGATCACTCTTCTGCATCCCTAGAAAACTTAGAGGACTTAATTGTGCATCAACTCGCAATCCAAGAGTACAAGTACCGCAGTGTGCATGGAAGTGCAACGTTCTCCAAGTTCTCCTTTCTTTTAAGAGGCTAAGGCGATGATTATAACCTTTGGAAAATCGTACCACGGTGCCTAACTATTGTTACAAGCTCTTAAATGACAAAAACTAAAGACTGAGACGGATGACGTTGTACAGGCAAATGCAAACAACTCAAGAATAAAATGTTTAAGAAATACTATCACGTCCTACTGTTTTCAGTCAATGAATCTGGAATTAGAGAATTAGAAATAAGAATGATTTCATTCATAAGTGCGTAGTTTTTTGCTATCTGTCAAGTGGTACATTTTTTCTGCAGAAGGATCTTGAGAAAAACCGACGAACTGACCTGAAAGTCTCATACATAGAGGGAGTTTTATTTGTATTTTCTTTGTACTTTGAAATTTGCACCTAGTCCATCGTCATCGGACATATTAGCCATTTTTGAGAAGCCCATGGAGTGGCAAAATTTCAGAATTTATCCCAATTCGTTCTAATTATGTCGCACTGATTGGACCGTTTGGGTCTACCTTAGACCTACCGAGGTATCTGATAGGCACGGAATATGCTTTGGAGTTATTAGGCTAGCCGAATCTGGAATTTCCTACTTTGGCTTACTAAAACTTCTTCAGATGAGGACAGCAGAACCTTCAGATTCTATAACGGTGTGTTTAAAAGGCCGACGTGTCGTGGCAATAAAATCAGAAAACGGTTAACTGGTTGCAGCACAAAGGCACGGTGAAAAGGGAACACATACAAGCTCTTGAAACCTGAGTTTCGGTACGCACTTCAGCGCTATCGAAAGTGAATGCATGCTCCCAATTACAGACAAAAGGGAAAAGGGTAGCACTTAAGTGATCAGTATAATCTACATGAGTGGCCTCGCTTGCTTTAAAAAACGGAATGCAACAGGACATCGAAATGTTCTGGGAGGTGTATAAGGTTGTGCATTTGAATGATCCGTCAGGTTAGACTGACATCGAAATCCACCCTACAACATATGCATCGTGTGTATCGAACGGACGATAAGGTGCGCTAAATAAAACCAAAACCGATTGCAGTGTTTTGTTCTCCAAGTCAGCCTGGAGGAGACCATGGTGAACAGTCCTCCCAGGCTAATTTGAAATATATATATATATATACATATATATATATATGGACGAAGAACTAAAAGTAAAAACTGAGGTGGAGAGCGCCTGTCGTGACATTGTTATCCACGCTAGGAGTCGTTATCCGACGCGAATCATTCACACGCCGATTCGTTCACGCTTAATAACTACTCCCAGTTTGAATCAAAAGGTCAAATTAGAAGTCTTAATATGTCTTCACTTTGTAAAATGGACTGCAGAAATTTCCATTTTCAAACACTATACATATACGAACAACTTGAAAGACACCCACTAAATTATACTTTTTCCTTTCAGAATAAGTCCTGTCGACAAAATACTGTTCGAAATGCGTTGTTCTATCTTACTGATTTTCCGTTTTTACTGTTTTTTCATCAACAGAAAACCTCATTGAACTTTACTCAACGGCCCCCGAGAGTCTGTCTATTGATTACTAAACAACATTGTGGTTCCCGATAAACATGACTGAACAAGTTGATCAAGTGACTGATTTTACCACTCATTATGGGTTATTAAAACGTTGCTTCCCTTGATGCTTCAGCCATATCAGTGCTTACTGATCGGCATTTGAACCTCTCCTTGTGCCGCGTTATTATTTCGCATACTGGTTGACCAAAGCTGATCAATATTCATTGACAGGGAACGTGAATGATGTAAACGAATGTGAACCTTTGCAGCCTGGTGATTACAGAAATGTGGCTGGTAGCCAAATTCCTACGTTGCACGTGTTGGGGCCTCATTCATCGCCCGACAAAGGCCAATTAAAACAGTGAAAAATGAAAAACATCGTTGTGATGCTCGAAGTGCTTACTTTGCGTGTTTGGTTCACAGAAAAGAAAGGCTTATTTTAAAATGATATGCAGTTTTATTTTATTAGCTTCGCTCTGAGCACCTGGTCTGCCTAAAGCTTGACTCGCAACAACCAGACTGTTGTCCGAAAACATTCACCCACTTATGACTTGGTGCCACTCTTTGTCAAGGGTCTGAAAAAATCAGGTAATGACGCCGTAGTATCCTCAAACAAAAAGCCTAATGCCCCTGTAAAGTTTCGTTGTTGTTTATTCGCATTCAATGCAACGCCCAAAAGTCAATCGGGGGACTGAACCGAACAAGGCGAGCATAGCACCGTCCATTGAGAATGGGCGTTTCCGGTGTTTTATCCGCTTATAATTCCAGTCACGTCTCACCACGATATGTTGATTTGGTTATTCGTGAGATTTGGAAATTTCGATAGCAAGTTTTGCTTCTAACGAAAACAATTCTTGTTTGTGTCTAACTGTCATTCGTTGAGTCCGCTGATTCACATTTGTACTGCAAAAATTAGTTAAATGTTTTGGAGCTTTTTAAATATGAACAATCCGTACAAAAAGTTATGCTGCTCGATCACTCATTTTGCAGGGGCAGAATGCATCCACGGAACCTATCCAGTTATCCGACCCGAACAACAACAAGCTCAAAAGATAGAACAGGTTCCTTATTCTCAAGAAAATAGGATAAGAATTATAAAATTAGTTACACAATTGAAAGATGGCATAAGGAAACCTTAGTAAACACCATTTCAATATTTAACGTGCAAGAAATATCGACAGAAAACGGACCATGAGTTTTCGCACGCTACAGCTGCAAATATGAATTTTTGTAGCATTCCACTCGATGAAAAGCGGTGCTTCTGGATGGCCGATTGGGTCTAGCACCGTATGCAGATCAGAGGACATATCGTGAACCTATAAAAGGGTTCTGTGCTCTGAATTTGTCCACAGAACGAACGAGATCGATAAAATTCCGACCGGGCATAAGGTAGCCTTGGTCCTGGTGCGCACACCGTTCGCGAGGACAACAAAACTCAAACGTGATAATTCCGGCATACAGTTCGACTAAACCTTTCCTAGCTTATTTTGGTTTCTCACAAGTAGACCCATAAACTTTTTTCTAATATTCCACTGGAGGATATTTACTCTTTTACAGGGACCTGATAGGTATTTCTAACTACCATGCTGAAGAGCAAGTTCACCCCTTGAAAAATGATGGAGGGCAACCCACTTGATTCATCATGTGTCGCTACATCTCCATGATGATTCGCTTCTTGAGGGACCCTAACTTTCTACATTGCTTTTCTTACAAATGGTACTGCAAGGTTCGTAGTGAAAATGTCACAAATGAATTATCTTTGAAGGGCCCCGATCAACTCACCAAACGAAATCTCAGGGAGTAAATTATTGGGCCATCAGATTTCTCGATTATCTCACTCATCCCCAGTTTTGATGGGCCAAAACTTCCAAAAAACAGGCAAAATTTTCAACGATTACTGATAGGTACATTTTTCTGTTGCCCCATTCCGGATTCTATCGCTTCTATCAGTTATTTCTGAGGCTGCTAGTCAACTGCTGGAGAATTTTCAGCTCCCGGAAGAGGAAATCTGCGAGTATCAAAACAAACATTTAATTTGATCGCATTTAAGTGCACTGAGGATCAAGCTGCTGACTGTATATTTTCATTTTTCTGAAACTAAACTTTCAAGAAGCAACACAGTTCTCTGAGAATATCAGATGTTAGCGTGAAAAATATTCAGGTTTTGAACGCTGGTGTACCAATGATCATAAGCATAACGCATTATATCTTCTCAATTGATTTAATTGTACGTTTGCTAACAAGTCTAATTCTGTTGATACATATTTACTGCACGAAGTTAGCAACCAGTTTAAAGGAAGAACCACCGTATACCATCAAATATAGTAACTAATCTCATTACGCGTGCTCCCACTAATCTATGATATGTAGCGCCGTTACTCTTATTCTATGATCGGCCACAAAACCAGTTATCACATCAGAACTTCGAAAGAAACCCTGCGTTTTACTCGTTTGGTTGTGTATATCAGCAAAGTTGGGAAGGGGGTCTCGAGCACCCATGTTTCTACACCTTCTGAATGTCTTTGGAAATGCGCCCATGAGTTCCAAACAGTTCTAGCCATATAGGTCCGAATCTGTCTTTTCGCGATGAAGTATCACCACAGATCAAGGCCAAATACGGATGCATGACACTGCTCACCAGGTGGACTGACTACTACTAGTCCATTCGGGAGTTGGCTGAACCGCGACCCCAAACTAACAACAGATCGTAAACTAAGATTACGGAACCATGATCACAGGCACGTATGGGAGAAGGATGTATTGAGCATTCGGGATAACCAGCATCAGCTGAAGGAAATTACCTCCTGCGACTGTCCTTATGACTAGCACGAAGTTACCAGGTTCCTTGGCTGCTGAAGTATTTACTGCGACAGGGTTCTTCGGAACAGGTGCCTATGCGTCTACGTAGATACGAACTGAAATGCACTAAGCAAAACAAAGGTATACCATACCTTATAAAAAGCATCAGCCAGATTTCAACATTTAAATAATCGACATCAATAAGGCGGCTTACAGTTTGCCAGTTACGTTACACTTGGAAATTTATGTGACATGACCTCTGCGGTTTGAGAATGCCGCAAAAGAGAACTACTTCCGTCCTACTCCTGGTTTATGGACGATCACCAGTGGATACTAAGCCGCCGTCAATGAGTACCAAACAATACGAAAACCCGGATATGATCACGCACTGATTATTTTATCGTACTGAAGAAAACATGGTAACTTGCATCATGAATACTAGTTTCTAAATTGCTATTCTTGGAGATATTTCGTAAAAGTCGCTCTGGCAGATATTCAACTGGGTTTGGGACTATAGAAATCCAATTAAGGTTTACAGTTTTCACCAGAACAATATGCACAATCAGACCAGAATGATTTAAGAAATGAATCGGGAAAAGGAGGCATTGTGATGTGTCATATGAAAATATTAATTTCCCCAAATTAACGTTATCAGCGTAAACAATCAGCTGAAATCCTTCAATCAAGTGACGCACTGAACTGAGGAGCGGCACTGATAAAGGTGACCAAAACGTCGGTTCGTGGAGGCAATAACCGTCGCCGCTTTTCAGAAAATGCATATTCCCATACACAAGCATTTTGATACAGCTGTTAATTCACTTAGAATGTTGAGCAAGTGAAAACTTGTCAACGTTTTAATGTGTTGAGGCATTTTTGTTCCTCGAAAAAACACTCGCTCATTGGCCCTTTGGCGTTTTGTTCGCTAGGAACGCCGATGCATTTTGATTTTTGGTCTGTTCCTTTAAGGTTCATATTTTTGCTACTTGCTTAAAACGAGTAGGCTGCAATGGGGATCGCGGACATTTTCTGGAATGGGTGTTATTAAAGAGACGGTCTGCGCACCAAATTTTCTGCTGTTGTCATGACTCGCGACGGCTGGCTCTAGTGGCCAACGTGATATGAGATATTTACTAGCGGGTAAAAGATAAGGTCAGAAAGCTTCAAAATATCCAGGATAATCAAGTAGCACAGAACTGTGAAACACTCCATAATCCCAACCATATTTCTGACTAAGTAAGCACAACTCGGTACTGTCATGAAAGGCAAAAGAGGAGACCTCTAATCTGATTCTAGCTCGTCAATAGACTCTATCTACGGCTCTTCAGCATCTGTCTCTGCTAACTCCCGCGGTACCAAGCTAATCGAACAGACACGAAATTTCTCTCACTAATCAAAAACCAGTCGTTTGTATCAGTTTTCTGTGGTCAACACTCACTAGTCGGGTATTCCGCTGATTGACTTGGCCCGTCGCCGCTGACAGACTTTCATGTGTGCGTTTTTCGCCCAGCTTATTGGTTAGAGTAATCGCTGTGGTGTCATCACGATTGTGTTGACCGCTGAATTGGATAATGGACATGACGATTCAATCCTCTAACAGAAATACCGAAAGGAGAAAATAAAAACGCCTTCGGGAAGTTGCTCTTATTGACCCTAAGAGATCCACAGTCGAAGCACTACACTGTAGTGGTTGAAAACGTTACCCAGATAATATGGTAAATTGCAGCGAATTTTGTGATTGGCAGTATTTTTCGTTCGCTCACATCTAACCCACCAAAACAAATAGGAGAGCGAAACACTTTTTAGCGATAACATCCGTAGAGACGACTCATTTCGAATGACTCATTTTCTCACGGTTTTCGCAGCTCTTCAAATTCAGTTCCCCTCAATCCTCCAGGAAAAAGACCTGTTTGACTATTGGCCTTAGTGAAAGCACCGAATCAGCTGGGCATATCTTGACACCCCACTTCGGTTGCCATTGGACTAATATAAGGTGGTAATTGTCATGCTAATGACTTGAACAGCTTAATGCAGCATATCACGGAAAAATCAGGAATGAAAATCCACAACGTTGTGATCGTTGAACCTGGCATCTACATCGCAAACCTCGACATAATACTACGCGACCTAGATAGCACCTAGAATGAGAATCAGGAAATATATGACGATTTTAAAACGACGACGAACGCAAACTCACTTTTTCATGGAGTCCACCACTGCCATAATTTCAAATGCGCGCAACCAAAAAGCTTAGAAAGGAAAAGTTCCAATTGAAGACTAATGTGAATACTTAGAACTGAACGCAACTAGAAGAAGGGTCTTAAACTTCATGTAAGACTATAGCAGTTTAACAACGAACGATGATGATGACCATAATGATGCGAAAATCAGCAATGAATAACTCTAGTAAGCGTTGCATCCTGGCAGTTTGCCAGCATTATTCTTCACCGATCATCTAGTACTCGCAAAACATGTATGGGTGAAAACCAAGCAGGTTCCCGTCCTCATCAGAGTTTAACCCACCAGATTTCCACTTTGCAACTAATCTTGGAAATTAAACACGTCTTCTGTGGACCCAAGATTTTTGTCTTCCATGATTTGAAGCCGGTGTTTGACGCGATCTAATGCGCAGTTCTTTGAAATTTCCTCTCACTGAAAGGTTTGTCATGGGAATTCATCTCCTTTATCCAATGTCCATGCCAATAGCCAAAGCCGAGATCGTATTTATGGATCTCTTTCACCGACGTTTACCACGAGAGGTGGTGTCCGTCATGGTTGCTCCTTTTCACCATTTTTATTTCTTCACTAAGATGGTTACACAGAAATCATCCTATACTCAAATGAGAAGAGTAACGTTGACATGCTCTCAGACAAGAAACTGTCTGACTTGGAATGGGCAGACGACGTGGTGCCACTGAGTGAAGATCCTATTAAGTTTCAGGTTTTTCTCGATCGTTTGAATGATAGTATAACTATGTTTGGGATTCATTCTGTACCCTTGAAGTGCAAAATGCTGCTGCAGGACTGGATGGGATCAAACTTAAATCTTGTTCTTATAGGAGAGTAACTAGTCGAGGAAGCGGAAGTGCAGTCGAATATTCGGCTTTTGAAAGGGGGAATAGCAACCGGTCCCGACCAACTTCACCAGTTCTTTTCAAACTGGGTGGAGAAGCTCTGGTGAAATCCCTTACCTGCGTGCCTCATGGTGTTTGGAACGAGGAGCACATTTCGTTACCGTGGGGCGAGTAACTGATTGTACCCATCTTTAAGAAGGGTACACGGAGTGACTGTAGCAATCAACGAGGGATGTTTAATTTCGATAGTTACTAAGGTGTTAGCTTCGATAATGCTGCACCATTTGACACCGATTCGCGAGAGTTAAATCCGCGAACAACAGGCCGGATTTTGTCCAGGTCGAGGTTGCATCGACCAGAAATTCTCTCCGGCAGTAACTAGAAACGCGTGACACGCAACGCCGCCCTACGATCGTAGTCTTCCTCGACTTGAGGGGCGCTTTCGACTCCGTGAATTGACCAGCACTATCCAGTGCTCCCTACCAGAAGGGTATGCCAACGAAGATCGTTAACCTGTTGCGAGCATTGCACTTGCATACCTACGGTCGCGTGAGGGTATACGGCGAACTATCAAGTTTATTCGAAACGGCTAGTGGCGTTCGACAAGAATGTCCCAACTCTTCATTTCTGTTCAACTTCGTCATGGACGAGATGATGGAAGATGCTTTAGTTCTCAAGGATGTAGGAGTCGAATCGGGAAGTGGAGGGAAGTTATGTGATCTAGACTACGCAGATGACGTCGTGTGCCTTCTCGAGTCTGCGGACCATGCACAACAGCACCAGATAGATTCTCGAGATCGGTCGCTCGGTTTGGCATGTGCTTCGCACCTTCAAAGTGCAAAGTACTGTTACAGGAGTGGACGACAGCAGCACCGAAATTGATACTGGATGGAGAGGAAATAACGACTGTGGACCGTTTCACCTACCTTAGAAGCTGCATGTCGAACGACGGTAGCTCGGCAGTGGAGGTAAATACGCGTATATCTAAGGCTCGGGCAGCTACGCTGGACTGAAGCACTTGTGGCGTCCGCCTGATATTTCACTGAAGTTGAAAGGGCCCTATGTACTGTGGCGCAGTGCGCTCAGTTCTGTTGCACGGTTGCGAGACATGAAGCATCCGTGTCGGATTTGTTCGTCGCATGGGGAGGCATCTGAGAAGATCGCATACCTCATTCCGTATAACTTAAAAAGAGTAGCATATTCCGTTATCAGGAAGCGAGTCACCAATTGTGCCCTTCTTCAAGAAGAGAACACAATGATTGTAGCAATCATCATGGGATCAGTTCAATCTCGACAGTCACCAAGACAACAGGCCGGATTTCGCCCGAATTGAAGCTGCATAGAAAAAAAATTTTGTCAGTTACTTGAGATGTGCAATACATCGTCGACCGTCACTGAGGGTTTTTTGGTTTGAAAGACGCCTTCAACTCAGTCAGCCGAACATCATCATTCTATGATCAACAGAAGGACATGCAAAAGAAGTTCGTGAATCTGCCCCAAGCATCGTATCTGCATGCTTACGCTCACGTAAGGATATATGATGAACTATCAAGTTTATTCAAGACAAAGATTAGCATTCGACAATGATGTCCCAATTAGCTGGCCCCGAGCAGCAGTTCCATTCGTTGTGCGACTACGGGGCTCGAAGACTTGAGCCCGAACTACTGTCTCCAACCTCAGTGTGTTCGTGTCCAGCTAGACCACAGGCTGTGCTTCTGGGCTATCGTACGACACTAGTTCTTACGTCTTGTGCTTCAGCGTGTACAGATCAACCCAAGTTCTCAACACAACAGGTACGGCTTTAGACAAAGCCTTATAAGACGCCATCCAGCCTAGTGGACTTCGTCGGTTGTGGCACTTGTTGTGTATAACGAACACACATACCATGTCGTTGCCAGTTTTCGGTTTACTCATCGGAATGGGGAAAAATGTTAGAAATCCACAGATAAAGTGGCAACAAGAAGTGAGAAAAGGTGCAGCGAACCGCAATTCAGTTGTTATTAACCTTGCACCAACGTTTTTGGCTGCAACCATACATCACTATTTACCTAAACAAAATAAATCAGGAATAGCGAAGGTTCGAGCGTAAAGCAGTAAACCGAGGAATTACAGAGAAGTTTTAAATACAAGAACGCCATTCGCTGCAGCGTTGAATCACACTATCAGCGATTCTAGGTAAGGCAGATCCTTCGTATCTCTGTGGTTGGGATCGAAAAGGACTCATTAACCAGTTGGCTGCAGACAATGAAGGATGGCGCAACGAACCATGAACAATGGAGATCGCGTCGTCGCTTCCCATCAAATCACAATCATGCTTGTACAGTTAGACTATATTTTATCTGTTGGCCACTAAGACATCCTTCTTTTTCCCACTTCGTGCATTCATTTGTTCTATAGCAACGCGTAACAATTTCAGAAAAGCAGTCATCAGTGGGGACTGAACGATGAAAAAAGGAATGCAAATAAGCTGGATATTTTTATTCCAACAGCAAACAGCTATCCAACATCGCAAATGCATAGAATCATCGTCTTAGGCACGCACAGACTGTGTCGGCATAGGAGTTTGATCCACTGGGTTTTTGGACTCTGGGTTTTTAATAGTTTCGTCTACGCTCAAAACTAGACAAGCCGCTTCAGTGGCCGCTGTGATAGCATTGCTCTTGACAAGGGCTGGCTCCCACACGTTGTTCTTGAAATTATCTGCAACGCATTCATGTTCAATATCTACACCGAACCAGGCGCTGCTTTCGTTTTCATCCTCTACAAAACAAATGAAGCAATTGCAAAAATGCTATTCTCAGGCTTTCGTTGGTAAGGTATTCAGTAATTTAACATTATTGGATCTGACTGACGGTCATGACATCCTAGCAAAGAAAAACTAGTCAACAACATTATATGACGTACCAATAATGTACTGTTACATTAGATTATACCATATTGTTTTACATATAATTTATCGCATGAGGCAGCGAAACCAACTAAGAAAAAAATGCACAAAAGAGAAGAATGAAGTTCGTGCATGGTTCAGTTTATTTGTTATCGCTCAGTCACCCACACTGAAGAGGGATTGTCTAGAAGATCCTAGTCTGAGTGTTCGATCTGAATACCGTCTCTTTTTCCGTGGATTTGTATTATATATATATATATATATATATATCTTTTTACCAGTTGCGTACCACCAGATTCATAACAGAGAACAATGAGTGAGGAACAGGAAGAAAAAGAAACAATGCGCAGAGTTTACCACGTACACCAGTTCTCCCATTTTTTCCCCACGTCATCCGCTTTCCATCGAGATCCATGATTCTCCTGTGGGCTTGCTATACTGTTGCCCAAACCGAAATAGAGAGCTGACTTAGGAGACCCTACCCCGAGCCTTTGGTCAAACAGTTCAAACCACAAAACAGTAGGACGATCCGAAGGTCACGTAGCCCACTGGGGACCGGTGGTTGATTGCCCGGTTCATACGCTCTACGGATAGGGTTAGACACCTTGGGCGCCCAGCATACTCGTTCGCCAGAGATGCCGGTGATCATAAAGCCGTATGCTTCTTACGACACCTGTGGTGAGTTTGGGAATCAATGTAACTATCTTCCTTGGGCTGATTACCGATAATCAGTCAACTTCATGGAGGACGCCGAATATTTACTTTCCTCCCAAGACTTTAGTAAGACTTCTTTAGTAGAAGCTATCTGAAACGCAAGTCCTTTGGGAGCATTTCGAGAGGTGTTCAAAGCGAGTATCCGGCTTACAGCTTGAGGCACCCAACCCCGACCATGTTGAAGCATTTAGAGGCTTTGTAT
This sequence comes from Fasciolopsis buskii, assembly GCA_008360955.1. Lineage (NCBI taxonomy): Eukaryota > Metazoa > Platyhelminthes > Trematoda > Plagiorchiida > Fasciolidae > Fasciolopsis > Fasciolopsis buskii. Next base: position 15,027 of record LUCM01006067.1, read on the forward strand.
GATGAGCAATAAGTTGTCAGTAATATGTTCTGCATAGGGACGAGAGAACAAAATGACCCTGAAAGCACTCGACCGGTTTCGCGTTTACTGCCGCTTGTCAGATACATACACTGCTCTGTCCAACCACCTTCATACGTGTGGAATCCTTTATTAGTTTCTCACTAGAATCTTACTTGAATAATTAGGGGGCTGGAATGTATGAAAAATCCACTTGAGAATCACACGGTGATTAGTTGACCAAAATGAATCACGTCCTAGAAATGTTCCATCTCCTCGACTACTCAGTCGGTGTTTGAGTTCACTTAACTCACGGATAACCACCAGTGTTACTTATTCTATGCACAACCAAATGGTATGCAACAACAATCCTGTTCCCTTGATCAAGTGCACAAATAAGCACCATTTTCAAAATGGAGGTGCAGTAACCGAGGGCTGTGAAATGTGGAAGTGACGGGCGGTGCGAGAATCGTGACCTCAAAGTTCATATCTAACCGTCACAATTTTGGTTATGCCGACAGGCGATGGTCAAGCAAGCAAAATATCCAAGTCAGTCAAACTGCGAGCTGGCATATCGAAGACATTTGGTATAAGGTCTAACGTTGCAGCAAAATAAATTTTTAGTTGTCCAAGAAAGCTAAGCGCCCTGATACGCCTTGAGTATTGAGATTCAAATGGTCCGTAGGATGTGGCGTTGCCAATTATTAAATACTGTTACAAATAATCTTCATTATAGACAAAAACTGGATTCCGAAACAAAACTGGTAACAGGACAGAGCGGCAATGCAGTAAAACTTATATTAATCATCTAAAATATTTCCAGATCAAACATTGTTCCCTTAACTTAGAAAAACCAACTGAATCCAAATCGGCTAACGAACAAGGTCGAATTAAGTCCAGGAACGATTTTATTAGCAAAAAAAACTCGAACTTCAATTAGCACTGCAAGAGCAATTAGAAAAATGTGCCAGAATAACGATCCGCCTACCGAAATTTAGAATATATATATATATATATATATATATATATATATATATATATATAAAGCTAATACTCGCCCGACTTCAGGCCCTTTGTCACTTGAGGGTTTCCGATCACCGATGTCTGCGTAGTACCGCTACGATTAGATCGAGTGACCAGGTCAGTAATGTGGAGGTCGGGGATCTAGTACTAGGCGCCAATTTTGAAAATGCCTTATCCCGGCTTATGAAACTTAATAAACTACGCTGGTCGGGTCACGTGCTACGTATGACGAACACTCGTCAATTATATCGTGCCCCATCTGGTGTTCCTCCCAAGGAATGGAAGAAGCCACCTGGAGGTCAACACATAACGTGGTAACATGGAATGACAAAATGCACAGCAAACTTAGGTAAAGTAGGTTTCTCACGTCTTCGTGGTTGGGGTCCAAAAGGATCGTCAACTAGCTGGCTGGAGACACTGAAGGATATGGCAGTGAACCGTGAACAGTGACGATCGTGTTGTCATTTTCTATCGAATCAGAATGATTGAAAGAGTGCGTTTGTACAGGCAGACTATGTTCCGTGTGTTGGCTACTGCAGCATTCTTATCTCTTCCCGCCTGTGCACGTCCACTCTTTGTTCCCCTGGGATAGTCACTCTTTTTATAGAAACTTGTAACTCTGGGGAAAACGCAGTGGTCAGTCGGGCTTGCTTTGCTTTTTAACGCTGAATGGTGACAATGATGACCAAGCAAAACATGGTACAACGGGTGGAGGTCGAAAGAGATGGAGTGAGTGATAAGAATTGACGAAAATTAGAAAAAAACGACCGTCTAATTTCTTTCTGTTGTTCTGCTGTCGACAAATTTAGTTCGTTTTTATAATTTTCGATGATCAGAACAAAAAAAGGAGTATACTCCCGCCACCGATTTCGGTTTCCAGCCGTGTTCATAAGAGGGACAATGCAGCAGCTCTCTTGATCTTTACATCCCCAGCCTGACAACCAGCATGAAGTTACGTGATAGGCATTCAGTTAGCTTCTTCATTTCTCCGAGTCAGGTCATTACTTGACCTCCACCCTCTTTCTTCCAGCCAGGCCCACGGAGTGTAAACAACGTGCGAAACGGCAAGCGCTGAGTAGGCATTCTTAGTAGATGACCAAGCCATCGGAGACGATTTTGCAGTATGGTCTTTTCCAACGAAGAGCCTATCGAGCCAGACATTCGGCTGCGCACTTCAGCGTTGCTGATGCGTTGCTCCCACCAAACACGGGCATCTATATAAGCAGCAGGTATCAAACATGGCCAGACGACGGACGTCCTCTATCAGTAGGGATTACGCTTTACACCCTGTCATGCTTGTCCTTTTTGCATTTGCTCATCGGGAATTTTCCTAATTTGTCTTTTTACCGTATTTTTGAGCTCCTACTGCTTCGCTGAATATTGAGTAAAGCCTTAACTCTGGACACCTATCTTCTAACAGTCAAACGGCGTCTTTTGAATCAAGCATACGTCACAACCATAAAGCGGCACAGAGTGCACGGTGGTGATATAAACTCAGCCTTTCGAAAACTAACTGATTTTATTTCAGCACTATAGGTGATTGAGGATAGAGAAAGCCAGTCTACCCTTTGAAATATACATAGATATTTCCTCCCTCAAGCCCCCAGTTTCAGAAATATAACTCCCCAGATAGGTAAAACTTTCAGCGACTCCCATTCTTTCATTGCCCAATTAAGATGCAGGCATAAGCTTTCGCCAATCCTGCATTAACACCTTACACTTTGATGGTGCTAAGTGCATGTGGTATCGGATCACTTCAGCTGTCAAGCCGTTAAGAAGTTGAGCTACTTGGACGTTGGAAGCTAGAACCACGACGTCATCGGCGTACTCCAGGCCCGTAAGTCTGTGCCCTGGTAAGAGTTTGACACTACCACTCACGAGACCCTCAGCCGATCGCCTAACAACATCGTCAATCCCAAAGCTGGGGAGAAGTGGCGAAATAAGCAAGGTGTTTTGACCACCAATCCTCGCGATCTCTTCTTAAGCTGGCTGCAAGCCCACGTTTTAGAGTCATACGAGCTTGGTTAGTGGTTAAACCTGTTAGAGTTAAACTGCGGGTGTCTATAAGTGGGGTAAGCTGACTGAAATCTACTGATTTGCTGGCCTAAATGTAGTGGAGCAACTGGTCGGACGACCGGAGTGCAAGGCCGACTAAACGAGGGCCCAGTGCTGCTCCAGGGGGCATTGTGGGGATGGCGCCCAATCAATCTCTTACTGCGCTCTGGGAAGTTAGCCAGCACAGTGGGCTCCGATAGCTTAGGGAACGAATCAAAATCCCATCTTTCTGGTGAACCCACCAAAGCGCACAGAGAGCGTGGAATACTAATGCGTGGTCAGAATCAAGACAAGTTCCTCAGTGCGAATGTCAGTTTTGGATACAGCCTCGTCATCCGTAGCTTAATGCAATATAACCTGTGTGCCCAGTCCTGAGTTGGAGAGGGAGGCCACCAAGTCGCTGAGAGGTGCTTTGTATTTTTAAACCTTGTGCTGGATGGAATCAACCGATGATAAGAACGCAGACTCAAAAGCCTTTTACCATTCTCTGAGAGGATGCAGTTAAGTCCAGGACGACCTCCTAGGCGGTGTTTGCTGGGTTTAATACTGCCAACCCTGACAATCGAGCCCACGGCTAAAACGACAATGTCTGTTTTTTTTCACTGTCCTTGTTACGTCGTGAAGACGCTAATCAAATCTTTCTCTCTCGGAACCCGGGCTGCAGACTGTAGAGACATCATAAACAGGCCTCCTGTTTGCCTTACAGGAGCCTCTGATACGTATAGCCCAGCAGACTATCTACTGGGATCCACCAGCCTGGGCTTTATCACTCAAAACGAATCCAGCCCCCGCCTCAGCTCTAATATCGATGGAACAGCGCAAGTTATAAGTAACATAATTGCTGGTCGTTGATAATTTTGTTACCTAAATGGGGTCTTGAATATGGGGTCTCCTGCAGGCAGATGTCAACACCAATACTATCTAGTATCCTAGCTAATCCAGTTTGCTGACCCATTCGTACCAAGGTGTGAACGTAATATGATCCAAATTTGGGTGGCTTGGCAGCAGGAGAGTCGCGGAATCTGTACGCGAAATAGAGTTATTAGCGCACATCGGACTGTGTCTGGATTCTACATTAGTGGCATGGATAAGATAAGAAAACGGATGAATTCAAGGGTGATTGTGAACGCAACGCAAAGTGAACAAAGCGATTTGTGGAGAACTCATTGACGAAGGAACGTAATTATGTTGATCCACGATTTGTTGACTTACTTTTCGCATGACAGTGGCGGAGTTGATTCAGGATGCTTGTTGCATCCAATCCGGCATTATCACACAGCTGACGGGGAATGATTTCAAAGGCACGAGCCATTGCCGTGATCAAAAGCTGTTCCCGTCCACGAATATTTCGGGCGGCCTCTCTGAGGTAACCACTCAAAGCCATTTCAGTTGCTCCTCCACCTACAAAATATTCACAAGGGGTATAGTTATCCGAAACAACTTTGAACTTATCGCGCATTTTAATCAGGCTTATAGTCAGCTAAGAAAAGTCATTTGAAACATACTGCATTATTTTATTCCTTTAACGGATTAACTTCTAGGATGGTTGTTTATCATGGTACTACGGAGTGTTTCATTTCCCACAGGACTGAAAAGCAGCTTCTATTTATAAGCAGCCAGATAGCCAAAAGGTAACGGGAATAAAAGCTTGCCTTAATAATTTACAGTTAATTAATAGAATTTGTAATGCCGTAGATATCTGGCAATATTCACATCAGTGAGTTCGGATATGAAGTACGCTACGATGTAATCCGCAACCGAATACACGAGACGGTGCGTCCACGACCAAGGAGACGTTATTATAGCCCACACCAAATTACAGATCAACTTCTGTTTCATTTTCCCTTTCAGTCAAGCCAATTATGATTAAAACAGTCTGTCTGAACCCCGAAGATTGCACATCATGATTAATGCAGTAAAAACGGATTTCCATATCTGATAGCAAACCCTATCGCAAGTTACCAACGAATGCCGACAATTCAATCAAAATGAAACTGACAAGAAGAAACTGAGCATCTTCGGCGATGACCGGCAGAAAGAACTAAAGCAAAATGGTTTTATAATGGCACAATTCTGTGATACAAACCCACCTATCAGCTGTAGTTAATAGAAAATACTACGTCATTCCCAGTAAATTTTCAAACAAACAACACCTATAACGCAGATACTGCGTTGCTTATTGGTGTCCACTTTACCGCAATTAGCCAATTATCGCCAGCTTGTCACTGACAATGCCGAACGTCGATAATCACTTCAAACTTTGTGCTCTATGACCCACTCATATCGCAAATTGATTCACAATAAAAGTTTACCGTACCATGCTTTGTTTTTCGTTTATTCATCGCAGTGGGAAAAAACACCTGTAGATCCGCAGAAGACGCAGCAACGAGAAGTGAGAAAATGTACGGCGATTCTAAGTAAGGCAGATCCTTCGTATCTCTGTGGTTGGGATCGAAAAGGACTCATTAACCAGTTGGCTGCAGACAATGAAGGATGGCGCAACGAACCATGAACAATGGAGATCGCGTCGTCGCTTCCCATCATGCTTGTACAGTTAGACTATATTTTATCTGTTGGCCACTAAGACATCCTTCTTTATCCCACTTCGTGTATTCATTTGTTCTATAGCAACGCGTAACAGTATCAGAAAAGCAGTCACCAGTGGGAATTGTTCTCCAGCGTAATGCTGAACGACGATTACAATGCGGGATCAGTCCCCTTGCATTATTTGAGCAAATATGTAGCAATGTGGTACTTCTTGTGCACTCCCAATTTAAGAACGCTTACTTTCCACTGCATTTTTAACGGACGGGGGCGGCTGAAGAAGCGCAGGCCGTATCCCCTAGGGTCTACCATGCAACAGAGACGAGCAACTATGATCTTGAAGCCTAGTAGCACGGAACCACGGAAGTTCCAAGCAGAGTAAATGTGATAAAGGATCAGGGGATGACGGTATACGACCCAATGATCATGTCTAACATTTTGTAGATTACACAACATCTCCAGCGGTACACTCAAGTTAGAAGTCCACAAAAATGGAATCAAAAAATCTAGCAATTTAGGGAGGGAATATACTTTTTTGCCCGAGATTCGGTGGTAGGATCATTATTTGATGATCATATGAAAAGTTACAAAGAAAAACTACCGACAAGTTGGGAAGGTGAGTAAACGTCTATGGTCATGATCACGGTCAGCTCTGTAGGTTAAGTGGTACTGAAGTGGTGGCCTATACTATGACATCGAATAGCTAAAAGACATCCCAATCAGCTTGCAGCGGCTTTGCTTTTCGGTTTTTCAGCAGTGTTCGAGGACGGAAAAAACGGATACTTTATGTGTACCGCATCACCAAACCAAAAATGTTGAGTTTACGGTCGCATCCCCGTGAGGAATAACTACTAATGATTATGGTTTTGGATGCCCGTGATGGTCTTCGTTAGAGGTGAAGAAAGGCATCATGATTAACGCATGCGCAATGATAATATCAACGTCGTCATTTCCTACTGAATCAGAATGATTAAAAAAGTGGACCGTTACAGTGAGACCGTGTTCTGTGTTGGCTATCATAACATCGTTATTGTTTCCCGCATAGGTAGGTTCATTCGTCTGAACCCCTCGGACGTTCACTGTTTTTGCAAAAAAATGTAACCCCAAAGAAAACTCAGCAGTCAGTGAAGCATGCCTTAACGTTTGACACTGAAAGATGACGATGATGGCCAGGATGATGATCACGCATCTCAAGCCGAAGATCCAATCATGCCTGAAGGTCACTGGGTAGAGGCTTGACGAAGTAGTCTCCTCCTCATCATCATCATCATTATCGTTCAGCGTTAAACAGCAAGGCAAGCCTCACTGACCGCTGCCGTTCCCCACAGTTACACGTTTATATAAGAGTGAATATCCAGGGGGAATAGGGAGTGGACCTACACAGGCTGCAAAAGAAAAGATACCGCTGCAGCCAACACACGGAACACAGTCTAACTGTACAAAAGCACGTTTTCAATCATTCTGTTTCGATAGAAAATGACAACACGATCGCCACTGTTCACGATTCACTGCCATATCCTTAAGTGTCTCCAGCCACCTAGTTGACGGGTCTTTCGGACCCCAACCATGAAGGCGTGAGACACCTACTTTACCTAA
>LUCM01006070.1:0-32278 GCA_008360955.1 Fasciolopsis buskii
AACGGAACTAGCGATCCCATTCAATCACTCATTCACGTTTGACAGCGAGTCCTAGTTTGGATCGAAACGTCACGATAAACGTATTAACTCAGTGTACGCCTTCTCAACTCTCTCTCTCTCTTTATATATATATATATATATATATTAGAGTTTCCGAAACTTATGCAACGTTCATTTTGAGCATTTTTTCGATTCAGCAGGCAACGGCATAAAGAAACAAATACTCGCATTCTCATTCCCTTTATTCTGTGGGAACTGACTAGTCTTTTCGTTAGTAAGCTTTAAGCACTGGAGTTGTCTAGCTTACAAGAAGTCTATTATGCGTATAACTCAACCATGATGCGTTACGACCCTGCTGGGGAGAAAAAGTGAGAGTTAATCAGGACAATTTACTAGTGTCACTAGAAATCTAGCATCGTTAAACAATGGCAATTAATGGGCCTGCTGCTACTCTTCAGTAACATTTGGTCATTTTAATGTAACATCCAGAGACTTTGGTATAAAATTGTTTTGCGTCATTCTACGGATGTTCCTGAGTTGATATCTACTAGTAGTGCAGCTTATTAAATTATTATATCAGGACATGAAAAATATTTTGCGTAGGATCAAGATTCAGACTGCGGTATGATTTTGTATGAAGGTTATCCCGGACCCAAGTGTGCTTTCGTCAGATTTACCTCAAACTGAAAGAAGACCACTCTACCCAACGCCTTTAGCAACAGTAGATTAGATGTGTGTAATCATTAACACGGTGTCACAGTGTGATTGCATCTTCACGTGATGTGATGACTTGCATCCCTCCATGATCCAGAGAGTTATACAGGATGCCTTATCTCCAAACGGAAATTCTGTTATGCCTGGAAGGTTAGTGGTTAGAGATCTGACGAAGTAGTCCCCTCTTCCTCCAGGTTGGGTTGAATTAAGCTGGCAACTCAGTCGGAAAGAAATGAGTTCAAGGGTAATTGACCCAAGCAAATTAGCCTCCACTTAGCCATCCCCTGTTACATTGTGGTCAGGTTCTTGTTCGAGGCAAAGGCTTTGATTGAAAACCCTAGTCGTTTTCCTGCTTCCGGGTGGACTCCCTAGAAGTATCCATACAGCATCCCCCATGGGTTACACATCGGTGAACAACCGGATACTGCATCAGCCGTGGCTCAGTATGATCAGGACAGTACTGTTCACTGGGTCAGGCGTGATGAGTAGTGATAAGCATACTTCTGCACATAATTCCGTCTTTTTTATTCAACCTGTGTTTTCTGTCACCTGTCACCTCTGTCTGTCCACAATGCTCATATTGGTAGTCTGCTCCATACTTGTGACAGCTCGTTGTCAAATAATGTCGTAAGTGATTTTGGGTCTGCTATCTCACATTTTCTCAAGCCTCGTCAACTCTGACTCGGCTCCAACGTCAATGTTATCATACAACCTGATCTACAAGCGTATTTAGGTGACACAATAGATTGACTGCCGACCAATGTCTACTGCGTCAGTGGTAAGCGAATTTAATATTAGATTAATGTGATTCGGCTAACAGTGCCTAGTACCGCAACAGGGTGTTTCATGCGCACCTAAGATGACGAAACAGCTCGAGGTGCGAGTCAACGTGGTTGGTGGTGAGTGCTTGAGGCTCCGGGTCGACTGCTTGCCCTGAACGCCTCTCGAAATGCCCCCGAATGACCTGCGTTTCAAATAGGATCTGATGTTCTACGCACCGCCTTCTCTTTGCGAATGTGTTCTTAATAACGTTCGGGGACGAAGACGTATGTCCGGACCCTCCATCGGGTTTCGCTGATACTTGGTTAACAGTCTAGGGAAGATGACCAAACCGTGGTTGCAAACCAACGGTGGCCGGCGCACGAAACTCACATCTGTACGTTCACCGGCCTCTGTGGCGAAGAGGTGTACTGGGCACGCGGGACATGTAGCGCCATCCGAAAGCTGTATGATCTGAGTAATCAGCCACCGGTCCCCAGTGAGTTACGTGACCTTCAGAGTTACGTAACCTCCTAGTGCCTCATGTGTTAGATCGTTTAGTTGCCGGCTCGGAGTAGGGTCCCATAAGCCAGCTCTACTTCGGTTTGGGCGGCCGGCTGGTATGAAGTCCATTGAATAATCATGGGTTCCGGTGGATTGCCCGTGACTTGAACAGTTGGACGGGAGAACCAGGATATGTAGTAATCTTTGGAAGTTGTTTCTTTTTATCTTCTACTTCTCGTTCATTGTTTTCTTCCTTCGCTGCCAGTCCAATGGCTCATGATCTGTACACTGATTTGTGTAAAGTGCTGATAACAATATAATGTGGTTTAAGAATAATCTCGAATAACATGGCTGATGTGGGCTTTTTAGATTGGATTCCGGTTAGCTGTCGTTTGTGCGCCGTAAGACTTCAGAGATCGGTCGACGTTCGAAAGAATAGTTAGGCCAGCTTGTTATCTCGACGTACTCTCCAACAGACTGTAGCGCCGACATGCAGAAAGATCATTTCTATGACGAACTCCTTATTTTCGTTAATAGAAGCAAAAGCTTTGACATTGTAGTGATAATAGGTGGATCTAATGCTTAGTGCATCGGAATCTTAGTGGACGTTTCTCCTTTCCCTGCAGCCTACAGATAACAGGGACAGGCTTCTCCAATTTTGTGCAGATTATTATTTATTTCTGTTTGGCACCAATCTCCGACACAGTTTACGTCGCATAGTGGCATGGTGCTCTAACTCGATGGGTAGTCTGAATCAGATCGATCATATCGCATTAAGCTACTGTTGGTGCGGTCTTGTTCAAAAGTGCAGGTCGTGCTGGATCACATACGTCGAATCGTAGCATGCGCTAATTTTAACGGGGTTTTCGCCCTAGTTCAGTGGATGCAAACCCAGTTCACCGTAAAACGTCTGTGCGACAGCGAAGGTTGGACCGTTGGGTTGAATACTTCAAGCATCAATGAACGGCCATTTTTTTCGAAACGACGAGCGATTTTCGAGAAGGGCACCCCATCTGCCAGTTTTGTTTGACTTCATCATTGACAAGGTAATGGAAGATATCTTAGGAGGTCTTCGGGCTGTAGGTATGAACTTGTGAATGGAGAAAAGCGGTGTGATCTGGATTACCCAAACGACTTTGTTTACATTTTTGGACCTGCAGAACGTCCATAAAACAGATTCTTCGGTGGCCTTAACTCCATTCAGCATGTGTTTTACACCTTCAAATGTAAGATGTTGCTGCAAGACTGGACGACGGTAGTAGTGTGCTAGATGGACAGCAACTAACAGTTGGTCACCATTTCGGTTACTGAGGCAGCTGCGTGACTAAGGTCAGTCGTTTGGTAGTAGAAGTGCGCGCGCGTATATCCAAGGTTCGGGCGGGGCACGTTGGATTGATATTTTACCGAGTTTGCGTTTGTTTGTGTGCGTAGGTGATTGGACAGTTGATCTCAGTCCGTTATTCTCCATATGAATTATCTTGTCCGGGCAAACATGTATCCCGGATTAAGTCAAATGGGTCACGGTGTGGGCCTGCTGATATTTGACGACATTGAAGCTGCAGTTAGGTCACGGTATCCCGCTTTCAATGCATCCGTGTGTTTTTGGGTGATTGGTTTGGCCTAGTTGGTTTTGTGATGTATGGATCCTAAGGACCACTTCCATTGGGAAAATCGCTCTGATGTCTATGTTCGAAATATTTAATCAACACCAGTACAGATTAGCACAAACCGGTGCCATTTCACGATTGAAATAAGAAACTATAAAGTGAAAATGATGGACCCTAACTTTAATTCGGAACAAAGGGCTGTGGTAAATCTCATTCGTTTTTGGTGCCTTCCATTGGGCCAGCTGCTCGTATTGGTCGCCTGTCTTCTCACACTGCTTGTGCAAAAACTAGATGAGATTTCTGCTTTTTTCTGAAACTCTAAAGAGCGAGACCCGCTATGTTGATCCATTTACGGTGATCGGATTGCACAGCAAACGTATTATGTTCCACCTCTTCGTGGTTGTGGTCCAAGAGAACTGTCAGTCAGGTATTTGAAAACCGAAGAATATGGCGGCGAACCGTGAACAGTGGTGCTCATGTTTTCATTTCCTTCCGACTCAGAATGATTGATAAATTGTTTATTTGTACAGTTAGATTGTTCCTTGTTTTGGTTATTACATTTTCTTTTCCCGCCCTTGTAAGTTCACCACCCGTTCTTCTTATGTAGTCAGTTTCTCTATCCCACTCTGTAACTCGGGAAGAATGACACCCGTCAATAGGGCTCTCCCTGTTGTTTAATGCTGAATGAGGATGATAGTGATGATAATAGCTCGTTCACCTGTCTGGTCACGCAACACGAGCACACTCCTATCGGTGTATGGAGTGTCGCAACTGTTTGCATGCACACATGCACACACACACACACACACACACACTGACAAACATACCAGGCTTCGTTGCCGCTTTGCGGACCGATCATTGATCTGCCAATGACAGCATTAGTTATCGGGTCAGTCTACTTTTGTCTCTTCTAATGGGCTTCGCTCCCTGCTCCTAACACCTGAGTTATTGGGAGAATTTTCCTGCCATATTTTGCATGCGGTTGATTTATGTTAATTGCATCGTGTCCCCGTATAAGCTTGGTTTCAATTGCGTTGGTTTCGAGATTATACGCGTCATCAACTCGCCTTATTTTAACTCGAGAATTCAGCCTTTCTGATTCCGCCTAAAGGGGTTATTTCTGAAAGTAGCTGAGTGTGTGCGCAGTCATGATTGTCAGGGCAAATATCGTTCAGTTCGTAAGCATCTCAGAGTTTAATCTAGGTTGTTTCCAGAAAGATCACCTGTGTGAAGGCCCAAAGGGGTAAACCATAACAATTTCAGGTGGTACATATCAGGTTCAGTATCAACGATAACTCACAGTAGGCCAAAGCCTCCAGCACAGATTTAGAGCAATCGACATATGCAGTCAAGCTCCACAGTAATTTCCTTTTTTTCCTTCCAGTTGAACTATTCCCGTGGATCTATAGTGCTAATCCCATTTGAAGCTGAATTGGCGATCTAATCAACCAAATGTATCGATTGATTACCGTATGGACGCAAATCAAGTACGAGCCCCTGTAACCCAGATCGTTGTGCAGAGAACGTCTTTTTGTTTCGCAGAACAACGAAACATTATTTAAAAATGGTGATGTACAAACTAAAGATCAGCGAGTGTAAAGGTGACACATCTTTTCCAGTTTTCCGGTAGAAAATGTCCATTTCTCTCTTCCCATCCGTTTAAGTTATTTACGATAAAAATAAGGGGCGGGTTTAGAAACGGTAAAATTCTACAACAGAAGTTTGAAATTAGTTGTTGTGTTGTATGATTAGCTTACGGAACGGGATTATTTATCATAGTGATGTAGGTTTAACTTGTTTGGAACAAACGAGACGTTGTCAGTTAGAGATTCGGTCATTTGTAAAACACTTCCTGTAAAATTTCGAGGTGATGGTTCTGGTTTCAGGGTGGCCGACCTCTAGGAACAGTATTGATTCCTTGGTTAAAGTGGTATTTATTGGTGTTGACGATATGGAACTTTGTTGAGGTCGATGAATAAAAGAAGAATATTTTCATGAAATAATTCACCATGTGATATCATCACTCAACTCACCATAAAGAAACCATGGAAGCACTGTACAGCTGTTTCATCCTTGTTAGGAATCATCAGCATATCCACCGCGCCCGAACTGGGACGCTCAAGTGGTTTCCGAGGTGGGACAAAATCCTATAGCAACTTGGTTATGCTGCTTACCCATAGCTGTCTATTTCGATAGTCGTTTTGTTTCTCTTCTCGTCCTAGTTTGACGAAATGTCACTATGTCAATGATCTACCCTTCATTATGGTCCAGTTTGCAGTCGCGAGCCAATTGTCAGTCTGTTGCTTCTTTATCTCTTTCTTGTTGTTACTTTTCTACTTGTTCTCTTGAGCTTGCCCTGTTAACTACTCTTTCTGTATCTTTTTCCTGCTCATTCTGCGAGCGTGCAGTTATTCACTCTTTTCAAGCTTTTTTAAATGGTATCTTTTTTATCTTTCAGTCTTCTCTTCCTCTCGAATTGCGTAATTGTGAAGCCCCTCTCACTTCTTTTTCTCACTAACCACTCACGGTTAACCTTTCTCCCCGTAACACCAGGGTCGATAAAATGGCTCTTACAAGAATTTATCCTTACATTTCCTTTTTCCGATGTCTTATGATCATGGGGTTTATCCTCTATACTGCATTTCACTAGGTGATATATATATATATCCTTATAAACACATCGATGCTAGCTTCAGTCTATCACAATATTCTAATTTCCAGGTGTAATGCGCTTTTCAGAGGCAGAATTGTCCGAAATTGTACAGCTTCGGTCTAGTGGTCTCACGTATGCAGAAGTGTCTAAGGCATTTAACCTACGTCATCCAGACCGACCTAAACCAAGTATCGTGGATTGTTTTCGTGTCGCGAGAAGGTTGGTCATTTCCGGAAGCGTCGGACGAAGAAAATCCTCAGGACGACCGCAATCTGTCAATTCTGAGTATTTAGCCGCAAAATTGGAGGCTTTGTTTAGTAATGATCCCTCTACTTCCATGCGAAAGGCCGCTCGCAAATTGGGTATTTCTTCTTCGTCAGTTTGGAGGATTGTAAAAGAGAGGGGTTACAAATACCACTCACCCCGACCGGTCTCTAGGAGTAAATGCAAGTAAGTACGTGTGTTTGTGTTCGCGGGTGTAGTGTTGTACTGCCAGTACAATTTGTAATACGAGACTGATTAGTATTAGATGTTCTTTACAGTGTTTGGCTATTATTTCACTAGAGATTGATGTTTGTGTGATCCTCGTGGGAACTCGGTTAGATGCATGCACTCGTCACTGACAATTGACAGTATGTGATTAAACCTCATGAGCGAGTAACTGCGGTAGATGGTGTTTTCCATCGTGGTGCACGTGAATCTCCTATTTGCTATTCAGTAATCCGTGAATGTAAACAATGCTACGCAACAGAGCACCTTAATCGCGTTTGCTTTCCATCATGTGTTGTATAGAAAGCGACGACCACGGGACAGTTCACAACGAGAATACAAATCATATACGTTCTGCCTCACTTATACACTTGTCGGTCATTGGTGGTCTTTATGGAAGAAAAGACAGAACTTGGCATATCAAAATCTGGGCGAAGAGAGGGATAAGCTTCAACTTTGGACTAAAGCGTTGGTCGAGATGATGAAACATAATATCCGCTATGACATCGGCTTGGTCACGTGGAGAATGAATTCAATACAATTGCGTGCCCGTCTTTCTGTGGATGGAAGTTTCGCGGCTGACACATTGAAACCCGACTGTGATGAAAGTGATCTGGAATCACAGTCGGATATTTATCGCCGGAACAACACACTTGGTGTTATTTTGGACGAGAAATTTCTTGATGATTGTTGGTCACGATGGAAAGAGAAGCACAACAAAGTTTATGCGGATTTGTTGGAAGATAAAGTTCGTCGTGCGAAGTGGACGGAGAACATGGTTGATATAATGAAGCACAATGTGAAATGTGAATTTGGACTTGCTGTGTGTCGGCGGTGTTTGGATCAGTTTTCAGATCAAGTTTGTCCGTGAGTTTTGTTTGTGAGTGTTTCGATTGGGAGTGAATGTTTGCTCATCTGTTTGATGTCGGAGGAAATGGAATGGGCACAGTGTTGTGCTGTTGTGTGTATGTGAGTGTTTTGATGGTGGGCATCTCTCCACCGTTTGTGATTCGATGGGAATTTGTGAGGGTTAAGATGTGACGATTCGTTGGTCGTTGTATGTGGTTATATTTCACTCTGTCTTTCGAATTTTTGAGTTTGTGTAGTTGAATCCAAATCGGAAATAAGCCTATGAGTTAAACTAATTTACCTAGTTTCAGAACTGCTACTCTGACTTAGTTTTCTATTGGTGAATATATGGAACCTTTATTTTGATAGTGTATTTTCTTCCAAACTTGCGGTTATCTCGTATATGTTCATTTTTTCCAGTCGGGAGACTCATTGTATCTTTTTTTCACTCTGTCTATTATCATTGAGAAAGTTATGTTCATCATTTTTGAGGAGAGACACGCAGTCAGCAGAGGGCTTTCGACTCGGAGATTCGAATCCACGACCTTCACGTCGGAACGCACCATCTCATCTGTCTGGTCACCACTAGTCTTCAGTAAAATTGCGTATTTACGACGAAGTGAAATAAATTAAGCTGTCCAAATTAGGGTAAAAGTTTGTTAAGATTCCTTCTATGTAAACATTAGGAACGATGGATATTTTCGGCTTTAGTTGATCTGTTAGATGTTCGCACATCCGTCCCTCTCAGTTGTTGCACACAGTGAGGCGCGTAAATATCTGGCACAGAAGCTGATCAAGGTGCTGGGAAATGACCGCGAGCAGTGAAGGATAGGGTAGTGTAGGGAAATAAAAAAAGGCTATGGATATCGCACATAATCGCAACTTTTACCTTCTGATCACTAATATTGTTCCTCGGAAGCCGAACGTGATCAAGGTGATTAGGAAATCCGGTGGTAAATTGATTTATTCTCAGAACTGACGACTGGAGCGACATATATTAGGACAAGGAAGCATATTCCGTGGAGTGTTTCTGTTTTTCTTGATTTGAAAGTGGCGTTCGACTCACCTGACATTACCTCATTGAAGGGTGTGCCAAAGAACTTCACTTCACTCATCCAGTCTCTGTATGCCAACAACCGATACCGAGTTCACGCATATGGGGACGTTTCACTCGAGAAGTGATGTTCGTCCACCTTTTTTAACTTTGTCATTGAGATTGTTATGGAGATAGCCATATACTCAGGTGAGAATAGTAGCATTGATATTTGCTCAGATAGGAATCTGTCTAATTTAGACGATAATGTGCTACTGAGGGAATATTCAAGTAAGTTGTAAGATTTTCCCGACTTGCTGAACGATAGTGATGGTATGTTTAATGTGTGTTTTGCACAGTCGAAGTATGAAATGCTGTTGCAGGGCTGGGTTAGCTCGAAGCCGAACCTTCTCCGCGCATGGGAGCAACTGGGTGAGGTGGACAGATTTAGTTACTTGTTACTTCAGTTACGTATCTCACCCGGTGGTCGTATATCAGGTGAAGTTTCTTCACGCACAGAAAAGGCCAGATTAGCATTTGCTTATTCGAGGTATTTGGCATCGGTGTGACATCCGATTATCGATGAAAGCTACAGTATTCGGTGCATCAGTGAAGTCAGTACTGTTGCACGGTTCCGAAAGATGGTGGTTGAGAGCAGAAGATAAGCGAAGACTTTCGATGTTTGAACACCACTTTATTCAATTTATTGGTAAAATTTGGTGGGAGACTCTTGAGAGTAACTCGAAGATTAGGCGTAGAGTACTGGGACCCAGGCTTTATTATTAGGATCAGAACATTTGAAGTCGTTTTGGTACATGTTTTGCGCATGCCCACAAAACGACCGCCTAATTGGTTTTACGCTGTTGTCCGAGGCAGCTAATGGCTGGAAGGTGGTTCGAAATGGCCAGCCGATGACATGGTGAAAAGGTACGCAGGCTCTAACCAGTAGACTAGCCAGAGTAGGCGGAGTTAGACTACCCGCTTTGGGTTCACGGGATCCGCCTAGCCGGTGGTCGGAGGCACTGCGGCGGTCAGTTTCGTTCTTCCTTTCAATACTTTTTTTCCTTCTATGCAGTCCCTCAACTCACCATTTAGCCGGCATTCTTCACTATTCCCCTCTTTTTCTGTTTCAGCAAATGGGGTTGAATTAGCAACCAGAATCAAAGCGCGTTGGTGTAATGTTAACTGTGCACAAACTGAATCGAAATGAAATGATATGGTCTGCTACATCTTAGGCATACATTCTAGCGTGTTCAGAAATGTCGAGTTAGAAATACCTAAAAACAGTTTGTTTGATGATGTTTCTACAAAGAAAGGTTTCTTTACCCACATCAATTAGCTGGTCTTCTCTAAGGAAAAAAATTTTGTTCGCTTGCTTTGCAAACCGAATTCCTTGAGTGTGCTCTTCATAGTGCTGTCGTCGGTATAACAATCATCTTCAGCAATCGGTTTTTTGCACTGATGAGTACTGCTCAGGCGAACAGTTTGCCGCCAGGATGAATCCCAGAACTGGCCACGGGGACAGGGCTCGATTTTTATTGGACCCAAATCGCCCTTTAATCCGAAGTATGCAAACAAATGCAGCATAAACAAAGTGTCAGAAAGTTTATCTGTGCACCATATGTTGGACCACCGCTATCATTGCATCAATGAGACAAATTCCAAGCATGCATTTCAGTACAAGATCAACAGTGTCGCATCGTGTTCGGAAGGGACATCCTAGGTTGTCCGATTTGCGTCGTGTGACATGTGGTTTGCACAACACATCGCTTACCTGCTCGTGTTGCGTTTGTGCACCATTGGGGCAGCGGAAGCAATCGTAATTTGATCCGAGTTCGCTTATGCTCAAATCTTTCGGTTAACGCATGAAAACGCCATTGAAACTGCCGGCGCTGGAAGCCGGTTCGCGTGACTGCAGTAATCTGAAATTTTGAAGCAACCATTGGATTTACCCGACGTGGTGACTTTTTTGTTATTAGAAGTCTATTAATTCATTATATTCGGCTCACGTGATCTTTCCCCAAATTAAGGGTGACTGGTCGTGAATGAATTTTGACCACACATACATTGCCAAATCTTTTTGATTGGTTATGTTACTTTTGGCCGTTGCGTTTGAATTATTCTTCTAAAAACTAATTTTGTGCTCGGTTTTTTTTTTGTGTCTGGCTGTCGGCATTTCGTCGAGCTACGTCCTTTGGTGTGTTGAGGCTATATCATTTCTCGTTATTTTGGATTCGTGCCAAAGCCGTTAGGATTTATGTCAAAGTATTCTGAGTTCGGTAAGAGCATGCCTCTCATCCACAAGATTTGCCAAGCGCACAGGTGCTGACATATTTTTGATAAACCCACGGCACATCTCATATGCAGAAATGTGCTTATATAAAATCAGTTATGCTTCAGATGTCTTGAAACGAAATCGTGCTGAGCCAGTTGAACGAAATTGCCAAATGATTTTGATGTGATTCCGAAGTAATGGTAAAAATGATTTAGTAGAAAAAGTAGTTTTCTTATAGCATTTAACGTGCCGTACAGGTGAATGTATGCGCTGTGCTCGATCCTCTTTGTTCCTTTCATAGATTGTCACACGGAAATTGAAAAGTCGTCAGAAAATCTGTTGGCTTGTTTTTGCTTTTCATCCCACCGTTCAGAAAACGAGAGACAACGAGCAGCGCGCAACCGGTGAAGAAATCGTATACGTTTGTTCTTGCCCATAGTTTGCTGGACGAATGCTGGGCCGCATGGAAACGAAGACAAGATTTGGTTTACGCGACTTTAGATGAGGAGAGAGAAGAACGTGAGCGTTGGCTAGGTTCGGTGGCGTATATGATGAAACATAATATCCGCTATGATATCGGTTTGGTCACGTGGAGAATGAATTCAATACAATTGCGTGCCCGTCTTTCTGTGNATGGAAGTTTCGCGGCTGACACATTGAAACCCGACTGTAATAAAGGCTATGGGGAGTTAGAGCCATTTATTTTCCTCAAACGTAACTCAGTTAGTGTTATTTTGGACGAGAAATTTCTTGATGATTGTTGGTCACGATGGAAAGAGAAGCACAACAAAGTTTATGCGGATTTGTTGGAAGATAAAGTTCGTCGTGCGAAGTGGACGGAGAACATGGTTGATATAATGAAGCACAATGTGAAATGTGAATTTGGACTTGCTGTTTGTCGGCGGTGTTTGGATCAGTTTTCAGATCAAGTTTGTCCGTGAGTTTTGTTTGTGAGTGTTTCGATTGGGAGTGTATGTTTGCTCATCTGTTTGATGTCGGAGGAAATGGAATGGGCACAGCGTTGTGCTGTTGTGTGTATGTGAGTGTTTTGATGGTGGGCATCTCTCCACCGTTTGTGATTCGATGGGAATTTGTGAGGGTTAAGATGTGACGATTCGTTGGTCGTTGTATGTGGTTATATTTCACTCTGTCTTTCGAATTTTTGAGTTTGTCTGGTTGAATGTGAAATTGTGTCAGCGGAACTTGATCAGTTGTAATAGGGTCTAAACTGTGTAATAATATGATTGACTTTTATTGCCATTCTGTGAAATTCTTACTGACTTATGATGCTTTGTGATTTATTCTTGTAAATACAAGTCTTATTGATCGAGCGATCTTTTTATTTTCTCGGTGATTACGTGGTATGTTGGTTGGTTGTGTTACCCTGGTGAAGAGTGCGGTTATTGTGAGTTGATCATCGAATGGCGAATGGGCAACAATTGCAATGAAAATACTAGTTTAAGCACTGTCACTTGACGTTTAGTGGAAACCGGAATTGTTGTTTGTGCTGTTGATTTTGTTGCTGTTATTTGTGGGTTGATGGTGATCATTGTGTGTTAACGTGAAAGTCCCTCCTAACCGTGCTGGACCCACGATTTGATTCCGAAGGAAACCGATTGGAGATGGCTGGGGCATTGGTGAACTGCATCGGGGACAAACTAAGCAAGCCACATGCACCAACTTCCACATTGTATTAACTGGGGTCATTGCTGGTTGAACGTAGCTTTTTTGTCCTCACATGTTAGCAGACGCATTTAGTTTGTGTAGTTCGGTTTGAACGTGTGCTGACTGGTACTCACTTGCATGGCAATGGGCAATTGTACCATAAGAATTGACGAACACACGCACACATACACACACACTGTCATAGTCCATTTTGTTTATGAGCACCATTGTTGTGTTTGGAGTATGAAATTACCCTCCCATTGACTAACGCGAGCTGGATGACGACAAAGCTAAGATGTGAAATCTATTTATTATGGGATTTGCTCACCGGTTAGTGATCGTTTCCGATATCACGGGATGACTAACTGTTTTGTAATTTGAGTACGGGTTGATGGCCCAAGAGACAGACAAATTAATGATTTGAAGCTGCAAGATGACATCGGGCTAATTGGTTGAACAATGTTATGTGCTTTTGAACCAAAGTTATGAAACGGGTTTGGTTTGACTAAGGATGAGATCGTTCGAATTTGGTGGATTATCGCTTGTGTTTATGCTGTCTCAACGCTGGCTGGACGTATGATTTTTGCAATTTTTCTGATCAGGGTATGTTAGAAGTTTTTGGTTTTGGTTCATGATATCACACATTTCACGTACGGATCGCGAATTTTTATGCACAAAGCTGTAGGTGCACTGAGGTATTAAAATTCCTGATCATCTTTGTTGCTGTTGATTAGTTGAGTAATCATCATACGTGGTCTGATTCGCTTGATTGGGTTGAGCGTAGATGAGACATCAGCTTTCTCTTTAGCAGCATCTGAAACGAATTTCGGTGTGCACCGTTTGCGAGTAGAAACTTTTGATGGTGCCAACAAGTATCCAAGCTCAAGTGCCTTTGGCCTACAGACCGATTTATGGGCGCCGGAAATCTTGCGCTCTGGCCATATCTTGGTTTAAAACAAATCTCTCGCTTACATAGACACGCACACATCACACCGCCCTCGAAAGGTGTCTTGTTAATGGCCTGCCCACTTCATTGAAATGCCACTCACAATAATTCGACTACAAGGTGCACCATAAACTTTCTATTCCGAATTATTTGCAGTTAGTTTGGTTGCGTTACATGTTCGTTTAATTCAGGTCAGTTTTGCGTTATTGACTTTCACCATTTTCCTCTGGTTTTGACTGCTGGTTTCTTAATTCCAGTAGAGAGAATAAAGATGTTTGAATGAAATAGAAGGGAGTTTTAGAAGAATTGAAACAGACATGGTTGATAGTGTTCCCATCTGAGATTCGTCCTGCATCGGGGACTAATAATGTAAAGAGAACAGTGTGATCGTGTTTGTTTTTTTATGGTGGCTTGGGGAGCAGTAGAGTAAGGTGAGCGATGGAGAGTGGCATCATCGCAAAACAGTAAACTAGGTTGAAGTTTGATGTAAGATCATTAATGCCTAGAAGAAATAGGGTAAACCAGTATTCACAGGGAGCGGCTGGAACAGAACTCCAACCGCTCGAACAGAGCTAGTTCGGTCACCGGGGAAACATGAAATCCACGGTACTAGAGCCAGATGAAACCCGAACGATGACAATCTCGACAGCAGACCTTCCTGCCAGACGCGATCAAAGGCCTTGGAGATTTCTAATGACATCAAGTACGTTTTCGAGTGTTTATCGAATAGAGCCGATTTTCAATATGAGAAGACATTTAGCAGATCGCCCATTGAATCCTTTATGGCGGTTTCTCAATGAGCGGACACAGGTGGTCGGACATGACGGTTTCAGAAATTTGCAAAGGTATGGCAGTAAGGTTGTTGATGATGATTATGATGATGATGATGATAGAATTTTAATGTTTTCGGATAGAAAAAATAATTGCGTTCTTCCTCACTGTATCCACCTTACAAAAACTACCTCCTACGGAGAACAACAAACAACGAGGCGGCTACATTTAGGGTCTCTTCTAAATACTGAATCCAAGGATGCAGTAATTTGTTCCTCTCCCTTGAGTTACTTACAAAATCCTACCACCATATCCTACCAGTACTGTAAAGACATTGGCGGTGAAACGCGGAAGCTTTCGCACATACTATGTTCTCACAATTCCGAGGCGTGTTTTTGAATCGATCTCACTGCTGCGGTGTGCACTCGACGTTTGCTCGATAACCAGATGTCACGCGGATGCCAGAGACGCTTCAGATTGGTGAATGCCAATCGAGCATCATGTATACAGGAAGAAGCTTCATGTGGTGTACGACGACCAAGTGGGATACCCAAGTCCTTAGATCTATGTCTCACCCAATGCGATCCCTACCGGTTCGGAAATCAGCTTGATTCACGCACATATACCTTTCACGAGTACTAGATAATCCGCGTTGGATAACAACTGCGACCTGTTTGGATAAGACACGTACCAAACAAATTCCTGTGGTTCACTGATGAAGGAATCTGTTCCCTTATCCAGAGTGACCCCATGAGTTTTAGTAACTTCGATGTTAACAATTCTCCAGCACCGTGCAAGAACGACGGAGATGGCTCATCTGGTTGGGCGTCCTAAGAAAACCTACCTCCATGTTGACTTCCATTTCTGATGGAGAACTGTTATGTACCTCCATTGTTTCACTTGCAGGCATAGGTGGAAGGACCTTTGTGACAGTGAACCAAATAAGCTTTGTCCAAGGCTATGAGCCACAGTGAGCCGCCAGGTTCCTTGGTCACGCCGTTTACACCTGGCCTGTGTGGACTAATTCTCTTGATCAGTTAGTAGAACCTGCGACTATTTCCGATGGCTACAGTCTTTTCCATTTTCATGTCTCTCTACGCACCAATATCCGCGGTCATTTCTCAGGCTCCTCTTCAGCTGCTTTCTCAGAAATTAGCTTATCTCACTGCACGTAACATCTGAAGGGACATATCTCTGTGCATTCAACAGAGCAGTTGTAGTCGACGATGATGATAGCCAAATCCGAAAGTATGTGTGAATTTAACCAATGGTGAAAAATACTATTTCTTCATCTTATGGTGGCATTCCCTTTCTCTAGCGTACCCGCCTGTGCTGTGCTCATCAGCGCGAGTTATCCTCAGGTTCCGTTACCGATATTTGGTAGAATCTGGTATGTTCGAAACGATGAGATGAAAGAAACCCAATCTGATTTATTCGGCGAAATTTGATACCCGGTGCACAATTTCGGCGGAATTTTCGGAGGATAGACGTTTGAAAGTTTTGTATTTATGCTATAAAACGAGACGAAAGGTCTCAAAAAAAAGCAAATCTTGTGCTTATTGCTAACCGTCCCAATCGTTCATCCATCCCGATGTTGCATTCGCATTCTGATGGAGATTTTCCAAAAAAATCAGGTCTGTTAAATTAGTTGAAATACGAGAGAACCAGAGCAGTTTTGATGGGTCTCGTCTTAATGGCGCTCTCGGATAAATATCAGATTCCGAACGTGCAAGCATAAGGAAACTGAGAAGAGATTTTCAAATATCAATAGTGAAAATTTTGGAGTCTTTTGATTTTATAACCATCAGGACCGAATTACTTAAGGAGTGTGCTTAAAAATCGATGCGCCAAGTATTGGTTTTTATTGTGAATGGTATAATGTTAATAATACAGCGTTGTTGGTTGATGTAATGTGCCAACTTTTCGACTACCGTGGGTAGTCTTTCTCAAGGGAAGTCATACAGTCAAAAGCGAGTCTAGTTTCTAAAAAGGGACCACCATATGAGGACTTAGCAAAAATGGTCAGATTAAGTTCAAGGCGTTCTGTCGTTAGTTTGTAGAGTGCGTCGATGCTTGATCGGAATGGTTCACACACGAAGCAATGTTTTCCATCAACGGTGCTGTGGCTCGCATCCGTATTTGGCCGATATCGTATATCTGCACATGCCCAATTGCCTCTTGAGTGTGTGTGTGGAAATGTAACCGTACCTTCGACATGAAGGTCTTATTTCTGCTTAAAAAATAAGCAAGCAAAATAACTGGAAAACTACGAGACCACTTTAATTTTTGCCGATCATTTGGTGTTCAGTCTTCCAGGTTGGTTGGATAGTGACATCGTTTTTTGTCAGCTTTCTTGAGCTCTTAGTGGCATATGCATATATGGAGTTGAATCGCCGAATGTTCACATACCAAAAGTTAAAACAATGGCAGGCAATTCAAAGGGTGAATTATCCCGAGCCAATCGTTATTCCTCCATAGTCGTAGATGAAGAAAAAAACAAACGTCTGGTTTTGGTTTCAATGTCATCAAAGGGGTTCACATTCAGGCAGAAAAAAAATCGGCAACCGCAAAAACGTACCGAATGTCAACTCGATTAGGAGTGAAACGTTTACGATCTAAACACCAAGGGCTGCTGTCAAAGCGTCGTATGAACCTATATGTTCTACTGTGCACAAACGACTGGCAACAGTGGTCCAATCAAAGAATACGGAATCAGTCCTGTTTCTGAGAATCACACCAGTATTATCAAGACAGGAAGACGCGGCGTCAGATTCCTCAGAAATGTCCAGATGAAGCTTCATGGATAGGTTAGGTGGAGGTGAAGTTTTAGGTTTCTTTTGCATGCAACACATATCAGATACCTCGGGTCTTGTTTTTCTGTATGACAATGTTCGTACATAGAATACGGCTAATTTAAAAAGTGCCGAAAACGAAGAAAAGCGTCATCCAGTTAAAGAAATTTCCGTGGGTGTTGGATGTTGGCCGAAGGGCACGAAAGATCAGGGACGGAACTTCTTTCAGAGAATCTGCCGTTGGTGCGACCAACCGAAGAATGTGAAACTGCGGTTGAAAAGTGGGTGGTGTAAGTCGTTAGACAAGCGAACAGCTTTATGTGAAGGTCTTTCGCCTCGAGGGAACTGCAACAAGTGCAAATGAAAGATAGGATATTCGTGCTATCTCACGTGTTCGTGGTTGGGGTCCGAAAAACTCGTCAACTAGCTGGCTGGAGACACTGAAGGATATGGCAATGAACTATGGAGATCGTGTTATCGTTTTTCATCGAATCAGATGGATTGAAAACACGTGCGCTTGTACAGTTAGACTGTGTTCCATGTGATGGTAGCAGCAGCATCCCATTTTCCCCCACCTGTGTAGGTCCACTCCCTGTTCTCCTTGGATATTCACTCTTTTCGCAGACGGATGTAGACTTGGTGAAAAAGCAGCGGTCGGTGAGGCTTGCTTTGTTGTTTAACACTGAACGATGATGATGTATTTTCTCTCTAATTTGTCATTTTGTTTTAATTTTTTTGATGAAATATTAATGTACTTTTCAAGGGGACCGAGACCAACAGACGGCTGGCAGATGTGGAAGTTGATCGGCGGTGGAAGGATTCTGACCCGCGGTTTTCGAGTCCTAACGTCCCGACCTTATCCGCCTGAACGCCACCGCTCCAAGGTTTCAGCTTCCACAAATAGACTGCAGTCTTCGGGTGTCCTCAGAGAAAGAAGTCTAAAGGAGACCGACCGAGTTTCAAGATTTCCCCCCAAAACTGAGTACTATAAACAGTGCGGCTGCCGTGAACCTCCATCAGTTTTGGGCCTGTTCAGATGCTAGTGTGAACTACAGTTCCGCTGGCGAAAAATATTGCTTCCTTTGTGAACTCGGTAGGACCAAATACTATGCGCATACGTATTACTACAGAACTGGCCAAAAGCAGTATAGTGTCACAACGCTTAGTTTTTTCTTTATTCCCCGGTTTGTACACACTCTGAACGGACGAGGGGCTGCAACTATGGAAACGGAGAGAGAAACTAGTCAACGAAACTTGACAATCATAGGTTCTATAGAAGTTGTTAAAAATAAACCATGTATTTGTTGCTCATTATAGCGAAATCGTCAAAAGGTCAGTTTGCTTTCATGCTCCATCGACCCCAATGATGGATGGAACAATCAAGAGAAACCTTGTTCATCGATTTACATTATAATAAAGTCAAACGTGAAGTGCATGTGTTGCTTATGATCGATTGCTGCTTTACCTATACTATTACTTAATGTATCCTCAGGATATTCTTTGTACAATTAAATCACGATGATCATTCGAATTGTGGCGGTCTCGGAATGCTGCTGTGTGGCTTTTCATTTTGAATAAAGTTTGGGCCTTATCAAAAGCGAAGATGATTTGCCTTGCAAGCCGGGGGATATAATCGACTGAGGATTTTCGAGACAAAACAGACCAGACGTCTTCTTCCCTTGTTTGCGTTTCGGAGCACCTTTGCGTGGAATTTGAAGTAAACTATGGGTTGTGTGCACTTTTTATGGTGCGTTGAAGCTGATTTTATCCGGACTGGACGATGTTTACAGGCAAAAACGGACGTTTTCATCCGGAACGAAACCATTGAATGTACATCCTCCAATTGATATTCGGTTAGATTCCCACCTTATTTAATGCCAGCCGAAAGTATGTGATGAGGTCGTATTCATAATCAACCGCAATCACCAGTGTATGTTTACTTGTGCTACCGATATTTGTGCATCTGTTTCTCAACTTTCGTTCCAGTTCCCTTTCCACGTTGTTTGGATCATGTGGCGCCCGATTCCAGGCCGTCACCAAGACCATAGCGTTCTGCGTCGTATAGCCAGAAAATCACTTCATCAAATCTAGAGCGTTCAGTGGTCTTACTCAGATCAGGTTCTGCCAACTCAAGGAAGGATACATCAGTTGTTTTCAAGCCGAACAAAACGTTTCTTTTTTTTAATCAGAACCAGGTACCAAGTACAGGTTTGTTCCGTGCGTTGATCTTTGGCCTTTTTTTCAATCATCCGGTCCCTTTGAATTGTGTCAGTTCCGCGTGTATTCGGAGCATCCTATCCCGAGCGTACCTCGGCGTGCGTTGGTACTACTCCTAGCGCGCCACTGGTTATTATTTCCGTTTGAATACTCCAATTTGCTGGTGTGTTGATTGACTTTGCTCGTTAACCTTAACTCTATCTCTCCAGTCTATTGGTAAGTTTATCTCGTAGGCCAAATATGGCCTTATCCGTTGTCCAAATGTTTACTGGGAGATGGTCTGACTAATTCACTTTGTCCTCGCTCCCGAACCCGCGTGCCTATGACAAGCTTGAAAATACAGATTTGCTCTGAGATTCGTTCAATGTCATCACCAGTTGACCATGTTCCCTCTCATCTTGAAGTACACCTTTCACAAATTGTGCTTTTGTAAATAAAAATTTACCTCTATGGGAGTTTTACTTATGTCATCACAAGCGAGGCGTGCGTGCAACAACACAAGTGACAATTTGTAACAGTTTAGTGCATGGCTATGTGAAGGCTTCTATGATGCCAATTTGCGGTAGTCTGCGCGAAATCCTTTGATTTGCAAAAAGCTACTGGAATGAGAATATGGATGATAAAAAAATCGTCTTTTCAAAAATAAAGAGCGTTAATGAAGATTTCTTGAAGTATGGCATGAATAGGAATGACTTGAGGTCGAGATTGTCGCTGGATTTCAGCTTTCGGATGAGCAACACGCCTGTACATTTGGCATTCCTTTCAATGGAGGCCGGTCATTCGTAATGGCCAGTTTGCGTCAGCACTGAATCTGCATAATGGACCATGGTGCGCGAGCAAGAAGCAAATCCCTGCTTTATTCGTTCAAGAAAACGTAATTCCTGTTCTTGCTATTGCGGAAGCCTGAAGCCTTAGCGTCACTGAGTTCGTTTTGTTGTTAAAATTCTTAATAGCTTTCATCACCATTTCATTCTTCAGTCGGTGCCGGATGCTCAGTTAATGGTGTAGCAAAGCATGCATTTAGTAATTCGTCACTGTTATACTTGTCAGCAGTGCATAACCAAAATGCGATTTCAGTTTCGTTTTCTCTAACTATTTACATAGCACTGTGCCATTTCTACCGCTAATCCCGGGATAATGTCAAAAATGTTCGGATTTGGGTACGAATATGTTTCTCTCTCGTAAGATCCCACAAAAACAAACCTACTCGCAGTTACAAAGCATTGCACTGGTAATCAGTACACCCTATACCACGCACTCACAAATGCACCCGTAAGATTTCAATAACCCAGTTGTTTGGCATTTCGAATGATTTTGACACAATTCTGAAGTAATGGGGGAAGTGGCATAGGACGCTGCAGCTTTATTTCCTATTTCGTCGCACTTTCTATTCAATGGCGAAGTCGATGAAACTAATTGAAAAAAATAGCGTAGGGCAATAGGTTACTAGATCCTTAGAGAAAATGATCCCTTCCAATTTTAAGGATGCTACTGACTGTGGTATTCTACCACATCAGCTGACCTCTTCAAACCTCCTGCGACACGAATTCTGAATGACGATCAGGTCATCGATGTTAAGTTGCACAGAATTTGAAACATTTGCAAACACTAATCGTCTCCCTCGTACATCGAATTCGTCTGAATTACGTTTAGCGAATAATTGACCAAGCGCCTGCACCACAATTCCCGTGGTCAATACAGGTGGATCTGGTAACCGGACAGAACAATGCACCACGAGATTGAATATGACGAGTAAAAAAAAATGCTTGATCAGGACTGGTTACGCAGTGGAGGTCAGGATGGATCTTAGGTATCCTAAAGGATGTTTTCCCTACTGGATGCATGTCGATCGGGTCGATGGCCATTCAGCTGCAGTAAAAATCTCATTGAAACTAACGCACGGCCCTATACGGATCTTGATAGCCTCCTGGAAGTTGAAGTTGGTTTACGACAGGCTGGGTAAGGGGACGGATACGCTTCATCTTTGGACTAAAGCGTTGGTTGAGATGATGAAACATAATATCCGCTATGATATCGGTTTGGTCGCGTGGAGAATGAATTCAATACAATTGCGTGCCCGTCTTTCTGTGGATGGAAGTTTCGCGGCTGACACATTGAAACCCGACTGTGATGAAAGTGATCTGGAATCACAGTCGGATACTTATCGCCGGAACAACACACTTGGTGTTATTTTGGACGAGAAATTTCTTGATGATTGTTGGTCACGATGGAAAGAGAAGCACAACAAAGTTTATGCGGATTTGTTGGAAGATAAAGTTCGTCGTGCGAAGTGGACGGAGAACATGGTTGATATAATGAAGCACAATGTGAAATGTGAATTTGGACTTGCTGTTTGTCGGCGGTGTTTGGATCAGTTTTCAGATCAAGTTTGTCCGTGAGTTTTGTTTGTGAGTGTTTTGATTGGGAGTGAATGTTTGCTCATCTGTTTGATGTCGGAGGAAATGGAATGGGCACAGCGTTGTGCTGTTGTGCGTACCTGCCAGTTTTGAGTTGCAGGTTCCCACTGCCACTCTTCTGTGTCTCTTTTGACTATGATGTCTGTTTAGCGACAGCGGACAATTTGTAAAGGTGTGACAACTGGCCGGTCTTTTTGTGTGGTTAAATTTCGATTTCGTTTATTTGAGTGCAAACTGTACATGGGCTCTGCAGTTCAACGTGACTTGGTCAGTTCACGTTTTACCTAAAGCTTGCCTTGCCAGTTCCATTACTTGGTTGATGAAGCTTATAATGTTGTACAGCCACGTGGATTTGTGATATCCGAGCTACTTCTCAAGTTATGAGATTGTCATTGGTAATTCTGAAGAACGAAAAGTTAAATACTCTAAAGGAAAAGCCAAACCACTGAACGTTTGCGGGAACTGCTGTGGAATGATCTGACGCTGCATCTCAGCCGAACTTTGTTTCCAGTGGGCTCCGACTAGCGATTCCATTTTTATATGCCAATGGCCGAACCGCCAACCTGGCAGCTCGATTGGTCATGCATAATGCCCTCTTGTTTTTTACTCGGATGCGATGGAACAGCTAGGGAGAGGTGGGATTGGCAACTTGTTTCGCCGCTGACGCTGTTTGATACCAGCAAGTGCCATGGTTTCGCTATTGATCTGTATCTAGTTCATGCTTCTTTACGATCCGTGCATCTCCATACTTGCTACCAGCCGTTATGGACTGGTGTGCTTAAAGACGGCGCAGAAGCTCGGAAGGAATCCGGGGTCAGGCCAAAAGTTACTAAGATAGTTTAGTTTATAAAATATGTAATAAACGACAAGTGTTGGTCTTTGCTCCCAAGTGGAATTTTAGGTCTTATATTTGCGTATGTTGGAAATTTAAGAGACAAATCTAATTATGCAGCTGTTCATAGTATATCCATTTGTGTATCGTCCATACGGAATGCTCAAGAAGTACATGGGCAGCTTAGCTCAAAACAAGTCATGATTGCATCCAAAGTTTGTGCCAATGCGCCGGCAATGACGTGCGTAGCCTTAACACATGTGACTTGCAACGCTGCGATCGATCTTCGTCTGTTGCCAACTCAAAGATTGTGGACGTCAGATGATGTGCTGATGATTCGAACACAAATTTCGTACTGGAAAGAAACAGTCAGTGAACTGAACACAGAGCCAGCAATAGTTCTTCACTTTCCGGGCAGCAGGAAACAATACCAAGTGCGCCTCGTTCGAGGACGGCCGACCTACATCCGTCTTTTCTCAAATCACCACATCACTTCGCTTGGTTTTGCGTAAGAGCTCGTGTCGCTTTCGTTGGAAAGTATCTTTGATCGCTTTAAACTTATAGGTGCAAATCTCGTACACCAACTTTTTGAATTATGCAAAACTCCGACTGTTACCACAAGTAAAGGATGTCAACTGGAGTCGTTTCAAATGGCACACACCTAATCCTTTGTCCGAGAACCACGTGGAATGCGGCAACACTGGACTGTCTCCGAGGTCTCACACGGTCTTGGAAGGAATTTCATGGAGGGAATAGAATTGGGCGTCAACTGATTGGCAGAACTGCAGTCTTGAAGGCAAACTTCATAGGCACAGGGCACCTCGATGCCTAGGGTTTCCACGCAAGCACGTTTGCGTCTACACAATGAATGAACCTAATTTGAAAGGGCACGGAGTACGAAGAACAGCATTACCCAACAGAAGCGAATTCGTCGAGACTTGGTTGCCAGCCTGACGGGGATGTGAGAGATCAGAGCTGGGGTTTATGTCAAAAAGCTACACTTTTGCCGTCATATTTAGTTGCCGACATCCATTTTCCCACTAGAGTCCCATGGATCCACTGAACAGTTGGTAAGTTCTATTTTATTGGCTGTGGATATCCATTCCAACTGGACTGTGTCTCGAACACTGGGTGAGCGTTTGGGAGTCTACAGTCATAGTCACTGGACTAGAGTACGTGGTGCTGCGGGCGTTGAAATTTCGTATACCGATGAGGCCAGTATCGGTTATATTATTCGACTTAAAATCGTTCGTCTGGAGTTCACATCCCAGTTCAGGCGCGATGAATATTGCTTTGTTGGTGGTTCCTAACGAGGATGAAGTATTTGTTCAAGAGTTTCTTTGATTAGTTGAACAGTTATAGTTCATGGTGAATAATCCAGATAATAATAAGATCTACTCCAGTCTATTCATCTTCTCCAAGCCAAGTATTTGGCTTTGCCAAAATTCATAGAAATACTTAAATTCGTCATTCAGCTTCCACATGATGGTCATCTACTTTTGCGAAGCCTCAAAGGTGACCACATGGATGCCACTGGCAGTGGCAATGACCTCTTTGTTAAGTTCGAGGAGAGAGACTGCCAGAGAATAGATATTTCACTTCTTGAGGTGATATCTTTCCAGTACGCTACTTATCCGGTTGTTTCTGTTCTCACGTATTCAGCTAACCTCTGCAACCACACTAAATGTGCATTGGAAGTGGATAGAACGAAAAAATACATGAATTTGGAAAGCACAACCGCAAGTTTGCCGCGTCACATTCGAATTTTAGATTCTAGGGTTACGAATATTTTGTGTTCTAAAGGCTCGAAATTTTCCATTTCGCGTGCACAAAGATCATTTTGGTCTGTGTTTAACGAAACGGGCTGTACAGTTTTTCCGTAATGGCTGATAATATAATAGGAAATATTTTCTCCTCATTTGAAGCTGTTATACGCACTGGACTACTCGTATGCTTGTCACTGAGTAAATTAACAAAAATTCACCCAACTCATGCGCGTCCGTCTTTTGAATTAATATCACTTTTCAGTGGATGCTTTAAAGATTAGGAATCTAATTGTCTCGGTTACTTTCCAAGAACCTTATTTCAAGTAGTGAGGAGTTAATACCACCAGAGTGTGGATAACGACCGAAAAGTTGACTCTGTAGTATCAGTAATATAGTGACAAACGCAACCCGAACAACGTAACTAAACAATCTGATAGAAAACTGCCTTAGTCGGCTCATGTCAGCTCGAAGTCATTTTGCTACAACAAAAAGTGAAGAGAGTTAAAGATGAAGAGTTTCTATAGACAATGGTATTGGTAACGAAGATCCACCACACCAAACGATGGAAACTATTTCCATTAACCTACGGCAGGTAGGTGTCTTTTATTTATTCATAAAGGCGACATAAACGTCGTGTTTTTACTGAAACACACTGATTGCGACACAAGGATGTGCAATAGTGAAGGACGAAAATTTTGAAGGTAATGCGGAAACTAATAAGA
Source organism: Fasciolopsis buskii (assembly GCA_008360955.1). Lineage (NCBI taxonomy): Eukaryota > Metazoa > Platyhelminthes > Trematoda > Plagiorchiida > Fasciolidae > Fasciolopsis > Fasciolopsis buskii. Next base: position 25,012 of record LUCM01006070.1, read on the forward strand.
AATGCACAAAAGGCCCGATGTGATTATGAAGGGTTCGAAAATGGGAAAATAACATTTGTTTCTTTTGGAGCCATAGAATGGCAATTGGTAGGGAGAATGCCTGCCTGTGTAGTTTGCATGGTTCGCGAAGGTTTTTTGGTCAATCGTTAGTACTGGGAATGCTGATGATGGCAAGTTCTAACACAGGATAATCACGTGGTGCGCAGTTAAGCCACTGGACAGTTCGTATTATCGCTCCGTGAATAAGAATGCTAGTCAACTTTCTTGTTCATCGGTCCTCTGTTGATCGGGATCCTCGCGTTGAAAATGATATAACCTCTCGGCTTAGTATAGATTGTTAGACAAAAAAAAATAAAATATTTATTCTCCTACCACTGTGACGGGTATGGAACAAACACAGTGGAAACAGAGGGCTTGATTCGTTTTGTCGTTGGGACGTGTTTTGCTGCGGTAGAGGTAAAAATTGTTTGAACCACAATGGTCTTCCGTGAAATAATTGGTTAGGGGCTCTCTTCAACACTTACCGTAGTGTCAACTGTGACATGAACCTCGAACTTGAAACAATTCATTGGTTTTTTTGCAACCACAAGGCTTCAAACCGGTATTTTAAAAGACGACCAACCTGGTTACTGATGTGGTTACCTTGCCATTCTTATTTTTCAACGCAGTCACTCAGAAGCAGTTGTGAGAATGGGTGATCAAAGGGGAACATTCACGGTAAGTGTGTGATTCCTAATCAAAAGCGATCACTTTCTTTTTCTGAATGCAAAGCCGGTTGTTGGTAGAATCTGTAGCGAAGTTCTGCTCAAGCTCGACTGAATCCATCAGTTTGTTATTAAACACCTTGACCTATTCACGTTTCCCGATGTATGTGAGAGAAAATTATGGTTCTCCAGATGATTCAACATTTGGTTTTCTGCATGTGCGATAGCAATGAAATGGGTCCGTATTCTAGGGTCCTGGTAACTAGGATTTAAATGTCTTCATAATGTGTTTATATGATCTGTTTGGGTCTAGTTTTTTGCTGCACTCCTAGCTGGACAAGGGAAACATATCGGTTATGGTAGACGGCCCTGCTGTTATCCGGCTCACTTCTGTGATTCGCCACTCTGCGTCTCAGGGTCATGACTGCCGGTCCTCTCTCCAGCTAACTATAAAAGTACAAGACTATATGCACATTCATTCTCACGCTCTCGTTACGTACACAAAAAATCAACCACAACTCATTACCCTCACGAATATTCGCGGACTGCACTGCAACATTGATTCTATTCACCAGTTTCTCCTAATTTGAACTCTTGCTCTATTTTTGACCGAAACCCAAATCTCCTTAACAGATACCACCACTTTCACCTTGGAAATTGTGGCCTTCCCTTCTTTTGGTCCCAAAGCAGGTGTTTTTGCTTTTGTTCGTCGTTCACCTGCCCCTGCCGTGTACCAAACCCTGACATTTCCAATCACGAAATAAAACCCTTCTTTCGTTTGTGATCTTTATCGTTCCTCCAACAGTGCTGATTCTTCCATTTTTTGATTTGTTTTCAAAAAAACAAATATTAATATTTTAGGAGACTCCAATGTTTACAACTGTGAGTGGCTACTACACACCTCTGACACTCCGGTCATTTGTTGCCAAGCTGAACAATTCGCTATGGTCAACTATTTGGTCTTTTCACGATTTTACCCGATCGAACTAAACACCGTGTTCATACATGATCTTATCCTTACTTCAGTCCATTCCTTCTACATAAACATTTTCGTAAACATTTTCCTCACTTGGCTAGTCGGATCATTATGTTATCACATCAACCGTCAACTTGATCAGACATAATACCCCACCCTCCACAAAACACATTCTGGCACTAGTGTTCTGCCGACTGGGGTGACTTCTTGGTTTCTTATCCCTGGAATAACTGTTGATCTAATTCGGACGGTCACAGATTCGTTTCCAGTTACATTGATATTGTTCCTCAGAGCATGAATCGTTTTATTCCATACTTTTTCAAAACACGTATACCCGATTCTCTGAGTGGTTTAGTGTCGCATGCGATTATGTTGTACATTTGCAATGTTCAACATTTTGCCGCAGCGCCACTCGTCTCCATCGGTTCGTGCAGGTTAGGGACAAATGTACAGCAAGCATACGAAAACGCTTAATTTCATCTGACACAGATGGCCGAGCAGCTTGGTCCTTTGCAAAAGTCGTCTTTTGAAATCTGCCTCTCCTATTTCCGTCCAACTCTAATTCACCTGATGATCTTGCTCACAAAACGCGCCAAAAAGTTGAAATTTTTTCTTTGCGATCAACTGCAAATTCATTTCACCCAATTTTCCTAATTAAATGGTTATTCCTGACCAATTACTTATAACTATATATATATATATGCATATATAAACAGAAACCAGTATCCGGATGCGTGAACAAAATTAGCTCGGGAGCACACGAACAGTTTCGCGGTAATTGTCGCTCGTCAGGTATGCGTACCCGGTGCTCTCTTGTCCAAACATCTACATACTTGTACAATCCGAATTGATATTTCTCACCAGAATCGAATCGAATCGGTAGCATGAGGAATGTGCATAGAAGCTATTCATCGAAGAGTCCACAGAAGAGCCACAACTGTGATTCGTTGATAATTGTTTGTCAGTTGGGCTGAGCCAACCTTAGGAACGAGGGCATAATTCCCTAGATTTTTAAAACGGTATATATATTTATATATTTTCCTCCTGCTTGTTTTATGTGAAATGCGAAACAATTTCATAGAGACTTTTGTATCCGATTTTCCTAAGGCGAATCTCGTACTTCGTTTTCTCGCCGTTATCATTTGTGTCCACTTTTGCTTCACTCTTAAGCCGCATTTCTCGCAGTGGCTCTGAGAGCTTCTTATTCCCGAGCTCAATCCCTTGAAAGCAGTTGTCGGATGCGTTGATTCTTAGTAGGGCAGTCCGAGATATAACCGCTTCTCTCAACGCGTCGTAACTACGCGAATATACAATAACGTCCCTAACCTGCAAGGTTACATCTGGAGGAAGACGGCCAGCCACCCATCTAAAATGGCCAACGTCTCTCGTTATCTTGTAATTCTTGAACTCTAATTCAACTAAAGTAAACCAGAGTTGAGGATTGGATGACATAAAAGATGGTCTGCGGAGAGTTAGTGCCCTACTGTTGGGTCTAGCGACGGCTTTCGCTCCGTGAACATGGCACCGTATTTGAAAACGAAAAAATTAACGCAAAAAAAACGTGCCGAAAACTACCGATAGAAAAACGCAGCCAGAAATAATCGACGCGTAAAGGCAATTCACAAACGGTAAAATAACAACGGTGATATTTACCCGTGAAAAAAGAGAAAACAGAGCGTCAGCAAAAAGGAATGGAGACTCACGTGACCAGTCAACCACGTCGGGCTCACCAATTTGTGAACTGATTATCCTAACGCGAATCCCGTATTACGTTTGCTCGCCGTTATCCTTTGTGACCACTTGTGCGTCACTGTTACTCGGCTCGTTGCGATTGCAATACTGGGAACCCTGACACTCGACCGGTACAACGAAAAGACAGTCGGAAGTGGTGGGAGGTTGAGTATATTTTTAACAGGAGCGTGCAAGCGAAGCGAGCGTGAGCAACGCGCAAATCGTGACCGCGCTTGGCGGTCAACATTTGGTTAAACAAGCAATCCGGAGGATCAAATCCATGTTCCGCTAAGAACCCAGGCCGTATAAGATAAAAATTCGTGTTATTTTTATCCAGAACTGATCTCTTGAGCCCAGCAGGTCTGGCCGTACCTCCTTTCCAAATTCCCATTTCCATCTTGAATGGCGGGTCGTGGGAAGCAAATTTCAATTATCCTTCATTAGTCAAGTAAACCACAAGTTCGGCGAGAACTGCTGTCAATGGGCTCGTCTGTATGTGAGCCACTGCGGTCATTTCCGCCTTTTTTGGGGGTGAATCTATTTTGTCGCTAAAATTTCGTTTGGGGGGACCAATTGGAGGATCACAAAACAGACTCTGTGATGCATAGTTACAAAGTATAGAAATTCTGAGAATCCTGAAAACCTTACGTCGTTGACTTGGACGGCCGTACACAACTACAGGTTTTTTGTGATGTCTCAGGAGTCAGTTAGGGATCATTCACGTAAGCTACAGTGCTTTCCGGTGCTTCGCTTGCATTGTATTATTTGTAATTTTACGTACACATTGCGTCCGCAGTTCAGCCAGAAAGGATGGATTCATCACCTCATTAGATTACAGAGGTTGAAAAACAAGATCAGTGAATAATGAACATTTGAAATTCACGAAAGATTTTGTTAGGAATCATTCATGATCTGTTCTCAATTGATGAGAATTCGAGCTAGGTAGTGATCAGTTGAGTTCCTATAGGTATTTGTGCTAGAAGGTATGGAGTGGGAGGTAAGACATACCGTACCTTAGAAGTGAAGAAGTACCACCGGAATCTGTGGTTCGCTTGGTGATGCAAAGGAGTTTGTCCACTTCTTCCTTAGGAAATGGTGCTAAATCATAGCATTCATCCGGTAATCATAAAACTGTGGAGTCATTAGGTGGATACATAAACCCTCGAGTAATGTTTTCTACATCCGCAGTACGGCTTATTGGTTTCGTTTTCTTTGTAAACAAAAGCAGAATTTCTTGCCAGAAACGTTTGCTGCTACCGCCGATCAGAAGTTGACTTGCATGCGACGTGTCGATTCGTTCTTACCTCCATTGATATTAAGGATAAAAGGAATGTAACTTGCCGCGAGTCCCTTCATTCTCCTTAAGGCCTTCGGTGTCGGTGAAGCAATAAAACCGATACAGAGAAAAAGTGTATCCAGGAGACAACAAATACCAAAAATTAGATTGAGCGTATCTACAAAATGGTTGGCATAACTACTTAGGAATTCAAAATACTACCACGAACTTGAATGCAAAAGAAATCTTTAAAGAGGAAGAACGTCTTTCCGAGAAAAATTACTTAGTCCTATTTTGATTTGGTTGGACTCCTTGATATATTAAAAAGCTGTTCGGGAATAAGCTTTGGGTTTCAAAAGTAACAGACATTGATCACTGGTTGAAATTGGAGCGCATGGTTTGACGATTGGTAACGATTATATCTCTGTTTGGGGAGATGGGTAGATCAGTCAAATCAAACACGGCAAGGGGAAGTGTGGAGACGTAAGTAAAATCATCTACGGTAATATGTAGATTATCATGCAGCAGCGAGACCAGAAAAGGGACAATAAAATCAAAAATAGATGCAATGTCAGTTTGCATGGAAACTGGGGCTGCGTACAGCTTCGTTATAATTGTGCTTCTATGCCGAAAAACTTAGAATGACACTGAATAGCTAGGCAGCCAGTACTAGAAAATGAATACTAGTAAATTGGATCACACTTGCTTGACCAGGAGAAAGTTATGTAGGTGACCACATCACCTCCGATTCTCTTAACGCTGAATTGTCTGTTCAATCGGTATACATCAAAACCTTGGGTGGATATAAGGGCATCCGCAACCTGTAAGTTCAGCCATGACTCCTGAATCCAAATCAAACAAGTATGAACCTGTATCCCAGAGCGAAGAGTGAAATAGATGTGGTAATTTTGTAAACAGGAGGCGTATGCTGGTACTCAGTAGAGATTCAGCGCATTTTGGCTGGGGTAAGGGTCATTTAAGAGCAGCTTGCCAACCGGCATGAATACGTATTTTCGATTTAGTGGGAAATCCATGATGTACATGCGTAGAAAATTTCAAGCGAGGACAAATTTCAGGAGTTTTCGAGTAGAAGTAAATTCGACCGTAAATAGCGACGAACAATACTCATAATGAAGAACAAATCCTTTAAATTGATGAGACGACAGCTGGAGTGGAAATTTAGCGCAGACAGTTAAAGGGCGTGCTCTTCTCCAAATCAAGAGTATTTCCTCTTAAAATGACACCTATCCGACGACCGGAGTTGGCCGAGGCAAGGCTAATTATACTGATAAAGTCATTCAACGAAAGGTGCATCCGAACAATGTAAGATTAATAAACTTCGCGTGGACGTAAAACAACTTGGGCTTCATTTTGATGTCGCGTTTGCATCCTTTCAAAAATTTTCCTAGTTAAACTTTGATTTGACCTCAGCATCGTGACATTAAAAATCTTCCATTTTCATTCGCACAGGGTATCCGTTTTGGACGCATGCAATTATCAGAAGCGTCTGTCTGGATAAGATGTCCATTTCGGTATTGTTCAGCGCCAACATTTCGTGGTCACGAAATGTGGAATCTATCTTTTGTAATCTATTCTTAAATTCGTGCTCATGGTTATGTGATTTCTGCACATCAACCGTAGTCTAACCCAGATTCTGTGAACTTATCTGTATCGAACGACAGCTTCAGATGCTTCTGACATTACAGGGTTTCCGAAGTTAGGGAAGTAAGAAGGGGAATAGCAAGACACATCAGTTAATTCTGATCTCCCAAGTGTGGTCTTAGTTGTGCGTGATATGCAAAACTGACTCTTTGCTTACTCAACGTCCTCCAAAGCTGTCCTCAAAGGGAACACAAGTATAGCGCACCTATACATAGTTCCTTTATGCTCACAATACAACTCATATTACCATCCACTCAACTACTCTTTTCTAATCGGATATTTATGATTCACGCGTCATTGAAGGCGATTTCAGACGGGCTTACACTCTACCTCTCTTTGCCTTTACCCAACAAACTCTGTATATTTCTAACTAGGGCACACTCTTGTCACTAAATTTATGAACTCTGGAATTTTTCATTGTAACATTAGACGACCTTATCTCGGTAAACGAACATATTCTGCTACGGCTCAACATGCAGAATTGTTGCTACCAGAGAAATAAACCAAATATGAATTTGGAACTGCAGGTTTTCTCATCATACATCATGCTTTTCTGAAATGTTCTAGTGTGCCTCTTCTTGTACTATTTGGCAACCGATAGAGTGGTAGTGGTCAAGATTTACAGAAAGAAAAATTTCAATTTTTCAAATATCCTGAATCCGATGCAGCTCCAGTTTAATGGCGACAGGAAGTAAGTACGATAATAAATATCGAATAAATATATCCTGTAGGAATTCGATGAAACGGATTTGAGCGCATCTAAGAGTTCTGACAAGTAGTCTACACAAATTGGTATTAATCACTTTCGATCAAAAGCGAGCAAATTCACAATACACTGAACAGTTTGTGATGGAATAATTCTTACATACATGATATAAGCCCAAATAAGGCTTCCAATTTATAAACTCTTGTTGATTT
>LUCM01006071.1:0-14426 GCA_008360955.1 Fasciolopsis buskii
CGGAACTAGTTTCTCTCTTCGAAAACATTCATCAGAAACATATCGAGGCTCTTTTCATTCTATCACCTCTCATCTTGCTTCCGATAACCTGCTAACCGAACAGGAGAACTTTCCCATTAAAGTACCGGGCACGTGTCATTTATAAAAAAGGAAAATTTCCAAGTCTCACGTCAGACAAAACGTGATTCCAAACAATCGCAGGTCCATATTAGTTTACTAATTTTAAAGCTAGCACTCGTATTATAATAGAAAGCACGGACAAGCATGACGATGACGAGAGCCCTATCTGGGGCATTGCGGTTTGCGGCGATAAAACTCCATCAACCGTACTGTTTATCCACGCACTTTTGTCTTAGTCGTACGAAAAATCCAAATACTGATGCGACAGAATTTCTCACACGCTCGATGAGGAAGGAGACAGACAACCACGCACATTCGTAAAAACAACACGGCGGAAAATTAAGATCAAAGCGGTCGGGAACTATGGAAAGTACCTAATAGATCTCAACCAAGTCATGTGTTATTGGAAAAAAGAGGAAAAGTCTTCCGCTGGACCGAGGTTTGACCTCAGCAACCAAAAGCACATCTCGGGCTCAAGGTAATGAAGCAGGCCACTCTACTATGGATATAAGCCATCAGCCCAGACCTGATCCGCAAAGGCGGAAACCCACATGTCCGGGGTGGGCTCTTTCGGTAAATAAGCGTTGGGCGTCTGTCGTTTGACCGCGGGTGAAGTAGCTCGTTGACTGTCACCTCAATGCCTTCACCACGCTCACGACCTCTATATAAACATCCCCTTTCCCCCAACCGTCACACCCTGACGCTATGCTGACGTGCTGAAACCCACTGCCGTGTCTTACTTAATTATTCATGGACATTAGTGAACTACGCATCACACTCATGAAGTGTAGAGAGCAGTCTGTGCCAGAACAGCTTGCCTGTCTAGAGATGCTATGGATGTCGTCTTGCCATAATCGCACTACAAAGACAGATGAATAGGACCATGGCCCCAGGCGTCAGGGCGCACTTTTACGTCGGCATTTTAAAGTTAGTAACGCCCCGTCGGCAAACTGCAATATATACATGTATCATGCGATCAAAGGGTTAACGGATATACGCATATACTATCAGATTAGGCGAAGAAAGCCAGAGAATATGTACATTATGCGGCCAGATCTTTTAATAGGGACCATAAATTGCTGAAACTCGATATATTTTCCATATATGAACAACTTACTGCACGGTATATAGCACTTCCACATGGAGGCAACAATGATATGCTTTATATTAAAGTTATTTTATAAACGTGTTGATGCAACAACGTATTTGTTGTATAGCGCTAATATGGTGCGTAGACTTAATAGATGCATATTTGTAAGGGAATAATATATCATAGCTTAACATATATTATATAAGGGGAATATGTGTCGCTGTACATACATGAATATAGTATTAACGGTCTTTCATTAACGTTCTAAATTAGTAGAGCATAAATTGTGAACGTATAAAAAATCCCTTAAGGGCGCAAGCTAATATATAGTCCATAAATTAAGTATATTTTACTTATCGCATGTATATATTTATAAAACGTAAATTAGATGGATAAGTTGATAATATATAGATCAAGCCTTACTGAAACATTAAGTGACAAGTTGCTGGGTACTTGTTCATAATACATAAACACCGCCCTAATATTCTTATGCTTCTCCGTTCTCTTCATTCTGTGACTCTCGTGGCGATTCTGATGTCTAACACCGCCCCACACCGCCACCCGCGACCTCATTCCTCATATTCGCCATCTTGCACTGAAGTAGTAAACTTCGCGAAATACACAGATATTTACAACTGAACTCCATCGTAGCAGTACACGGGCCGAGACCAGAAAGTCCACAAACAGAACAAACTAGTGACTTTAACTCCTAACTCATTGCCGGCCGTCCTACAGACCACGTAATACTGCATCGCAAAGAAATTCGAAATAAGGAACACTTTCAAATGAAGACCATAAAAGGCAACAGGACTGGACTGAACCATAACCCTCTAATAGGGAGAAACAGACGATTTTGCGCACAACGTCCCGCACGGAAACATACCCCTGCAAATGTTTCATGACAGTTGTCTGATCCCGGTATCATCGTAAACTGACTGTTATCGTTGTTCTCATTTTGTTTATTCACGTTTATACTAACCGCTGGAACAAATTCTCTAGACTGCTCTCTCTCTCCCGGCTCTTCCCAGGCTCGTCAATGACCACAAATGCAACGCAAACTACGCTAAAGCTCCATCTAGCCCTTTGCGCTGGTTTCCTATCCACATTAGGAAGTTGCTATCCTGATCTGACGCTCCAGTGTCCTGGCGCGAGACGAAGACAAGCCACGACACGCTAATTGACCTCCGTTGCCTCTTCTCAGAGGGGCCATCAAATTGGCTCCAAACGGTTCGTAAACAGATAGAAATGTCCACGCGCAACCCCCCAACCTCCAAACCCTTACCGACATAGAACAGCATAATCTTCAATATTAAACACGGACAACACGGTCATATCATGGCAACTATATTGTGGATTGATTGGTAAGTTACACGTACCCGCCACTTCCCCGCCACAAACATCACATCCGCTTCCCGGCCGCATAATCCAGTAGACCATTTTGTAAGTTCATGTCTCTCGTATACTTCGTTCCCGAAATTGTGATACAACCTGATAGTTCCTCTGTTTTACTTTAAGCATCATTTTGACTATTGAAATGTTGTTTGGTCTGCCAATTGCCCACTGCACCTCAAACGATTATCAGTGGATCTCTGACTTCTTCCATCCGGTACTACAATCCGACCTTGGATCTCATCTACAACCAATTAAACCCTCACCGCCTCCTCATTTTTGATGAACCCGGCCACTTGACAACACCCACCGTTTCTTCCCAAACAAATTATGCGCCGGCGATGCGCACCTTTGATGCGTTTAAACATGGATTGACTCGCATTGCGCGAATCAAAGTCAACCCCAGAAAGTTTCGGCGATAGATTATCTGCCTTTGATTTGAAGCCCAAAAACTCGTGATTAACCCATCTTATTGCAGGTTATGTTCATGAAAGCACAGAAGCTGCAGCTTCACCACTAAATTTTGTCTCACGATTTCCACTGCGCCATCACTGTGTAAATTCTATCTTGCCTTGCGCACGACTCTCGAATTTCGCGGAATATACCCATTGTTATTATGTTATTAAAAGGCCTAAGTGGTCAAGCGAGCATGCAGTCTGATATGGTATAGTTGCGTTCCTTGACCATTAACAGTGCAGAAGATTTTAATTTATTTATTTCTGAAATGCGACTTTCTTAAAGCGTTACCATGCTTGCTCATATATGTACACAAAGCCTTTATTTGCGGGCATGCAGGGCGAAAATCGGGCGCGTTTCCCCGACCAGATCCATGTGTCCAAATCCCAAAATGCATCACTGCATTACAGGTACAGAATACGGTTAAAAGTTCACACTAGTGTGCGGAAAACAGGACTCCAGACGTCTATTACAGGGGGCAAAACTTGGTTGGCCAAACCTTGCTCCAAATTATTACCTACACTCTCGCTTTTCCAGCTTCAGTTGAGGTACATTTGCATCATAATTGAGAGGAACCTCAGATAGATTGATGGTGCCCATGGTCGTTAGACCATTCGCAACCTTAAAATATTTTGTCAGTTATTTTCTACTTTGTCTACGTTCCATGGAACAGAGGCGCAGTTTCTGTAATCTTTGTACATCAAGCCCTCATTGTTGCCCAACCACCATTCGCGTTTCTGGAGCTGGGTTGTGTCAACATAATCTTTATGCCTGTGATATTAGCAGACAAAAGATTTTGCACCCTACACGAACAAGGAATGCACTATCGTTCTGCAGAAGCGCAGAATCGTCGCTCTGTGTTTGCTTGTTGTTTTCGTGCCAAGTCTGGTCAGCGACGCTCACCTTTTTGGCCGCAACCTAATTTTTCCAAGATGATTGAAAGTCGTGTATGACAACAGCCCACAAGCGCTTGACTCGGGGAGTGCAACGCAGCAGCTTATTGCTGGTTTAGTCCGGGTGTGTGTTCAGCAACCTTAAATTGTCAGAATATAATGGTAGACCTCATCAAGAAAAGCACATTGAAACTGCTTTTCTATATCCAAATGTATCCTTTTATGCAACCCTGAGATACTTTGCAAGGATTAAGCTTGATTTAGTCAGTTCCTAGGTTGTCGTTTATGAACACAGGAAGTCCAAGCACAGAGCCTTAAGGTAATCTGGTTTTGGTGCCATTGATCCGAAGCTGCAATTAGCCACTCTAAGTACAGGGCGAAACTTCGTCACGCATTTCCTGTCTGATCCACTTATACCAAAAGCTGGCAATTTATGACCAAGTAAGTAATGACTCACCAATTCAAAGGCTTTGATAAACTCTAAGTAACAGGAAACAACAGATCTGCATTCATCCAAACGGCCGATTTTTGCCCAGAGGAATAAATAAACTTGTCAGGTACGACCTGTGCTTGACAAAATTGTAGCTCTCTGAAGTTAAATGCATATTGTTTATAGAATGCAGATAAAAACTGTCCTAAAATTTCTGTTCCAGTGCAAGTATAATACCGATATCGTATTTAACTGCCCGTGGTTATCAGTTTTGAAATATGAGTTGAATAGTGACACCGATATGGATATTCTCATATTGGCCGGAAGTGTACCAGTTCAAAGAAAGGCTCTGTAAAGCTTTGTTACAGTCTTGCATGGGACCTTCGCTGTGCGTTAGGCAACTACTGGACGGACTGCGCCTGTTTCTGCCGATTTGTGCCAGTTAAGTACTTCCAATTGCCGCAACACAAACTTCATTTGCCCTCAATATATATAGTTTGTTTGCAATCCATAGTAAAAGAGCCATCCCAGAAACGTCCAACTGGGTCCGAAGAAATACCATTTTAATTAATAAAATGAGGTTTTCAGCTCTAACTTCATTCGTGATCAATAAAGAGCCCCGAGCCCCTCCCAGAGTTCTTGTGTATTCATGCGGTGCCTTTTAGACGTTTTATGTGCATCGGTGTGTAACTTCCTTTCATTTCTAATTTCATCCTCCCTTGGTATCCTTTAGCTGTTCCCAACCGTGGGATGTGTCGCAGGCACCGTCGGTCTTACGCTCGGCTTGATGAGCTCATGGCTTACCTCTGCATCCAATCGCGATTTCGCTTTGGTTTCCTTCAAGTTGAAACGGCTTTCTTCCTCGGAGCCGCTAAGGGAGCAAAATCGTAAGTTAGCTTCAAGGATCCTCAGTATTCTGCAGCCTACTTCTCCTGAACTAAATGACCAGAGCCCTCTAAAATCCAGCAGGTTATAACTGCTGCTGGTTTCCTCATTTTCCCTTCGCAGATTCTTGCATCATTTCTAACAAGCGTGACACTTGGTAAGCCAATTCTTGCAAACAGCGTCATCTGCAATAAATTGTGATTAATTTTTCGAGCATTTATTCTCTTAGCTGCAACAGCTGTCGTTTTCCTGCCCAGATGTTACCAGATTTCCTACCATTCTCTAAACGTTAGCTACCTGATTTGCATTCCCAGTCTGAGCTTGGGTAAGCAACCATGCTAAGTTCGCCCCATCAGCGATAGTCCTCTGAATACATTCGGCAGCCCAACCGATCTCAGGTTAAAATCTTCCAATATTATTAATTGTATTGACAAGCTCACTGATTTTTCTAGCGGCGCCAGCAGCCCACAATCCTCTAAATATTCCATCCAGTGACCCTGAAAGTTTGTTTACTCCCACAGACCTTCCACTTAAATAATTGTGGCCCAAGATTACCAGCAAATTTCGGGTAGCCAGGGCACATGAAGCTCCCCGGCAGTGTGAAACCACTTCCCATCGTCAGCCGTCAAATGCATCTTACTCACAATGGCCAACTTCCTCCATTATGACGGCCAATAGATCCTTTTGCAACCAAGTTACGGTGACGACTACAGCCAACGACTCGTGAGTTGCTGCTACAACTTAACTAGGCTTGCTTCCCAGGCCGTAGGTCTTAGTGTGGCACAACCTAATAACTTCTGGCCGCGGTCCACAGTCTCTTAAAATTTCACCATTACTTGGGGAGTCCGGTGCGGTTACCGAAGGCCACCTCCGTTTTTTACTGAAGTAATTCAGCTACGGATTTTTAAACTTTGGCCTCCGAGCGATCCTACTTATTGATACATTATCCACTAGCGACCTAAAATCCTCATCAACCTTTTTATTCATGTACTTTGCTCGACAGAGGACGTCAGCGTTCTATTTTTAAGGGCTGGAGTTGGCGTTGCGTGCCACTACTGTTGCCCACTTGCTTCTCTGTCCACTGTCCCGTTTGTGCATCGCAAAATGATCGTATTGGTCTTTTTCAATTTGTTTTACTCTGTTCCAGTCCACAGTTTGAATGCCATTTGCATTCGTCCCTGGTTGGAATCTCAGTAATGGCCTCATTGTCAAAATTTGGGGTTGTTTTAACTGAGTGGTTTCATTCCCACTGCTCATTGTTTCTTTTGTTGTTGACTCGCTAATGAGTTTTTTACATGCCTGGACAAGAGCACCACGGGGATTTCAAATCCTGCTGCAATGTCAAAGGTCTTGCTCCCCAACTCATTCTAATGTCACTTAAAATCCTCTATGTGTACGGTCTTCGTCCTTGTACCGCAGGCTTGACGGTCGATTTAGCTGCGGAAACCTCTTGCGGGTACTACCAGATACTGTTAAGAATGCCCCAGGGTGTTACACGTTCGTCCCCTTCCAGATTCCAATTCCATGGCATTTTACGTACCCAACGTTATTGGGGGAACCGGTGATATCCATAATACTGGTGACGCGCCAACTTCATCCTGGTCTTCCAGTTGACTGGCCACTGCTCCGCAAAGCTCTGCAGCAGTCGTCTCTCGCTTTTTGTTATTTGCCTTTCGTTCACATTTTTATTTGCCTCATTTGAGAACCCCTCATCTGGTTTTACCTTCGTCCCCCAGAATCTTTCCTGGTCTGGTCTTATTTTTAGTTCAAAGCCTTACCCTCTTCGCCTCTGTCCTTCTTGAACTTCGCCACCACCCCAACGGCATATTGTTCCTTCATGGCTCCTAAATAAGGCTGCATCTCAGTAGCCTCTCGGCGTCTATGGACCCGGAAAGAAGCCAAGAGTGCTACTCAGTGAAATCATTACACTAGGCAAAAGTGTTCCCAGGGATGCGAGCTCTGTGTGCAGCTCACATTCGTCTTTGTCAGGGCAAAGCAAGTTCGGTGATACCGTTCTCAGCATCATTCTCATTGGATGATATCCTCTGTTTTCATGTGCAGATATGCGTCCCACGAATTTTCCTAACAGAATCCTTGTCAGAGAAAAACGTGCACCGTGACTTAAAGTCTATGAAAATCCTAACAGGTAAAGCGTGAGTTGTGAAGGACGGACATGTGATGGACAAGAATACCAATAAATGCACCCCTACAGAGCTCCAGGAAAGTATTCGAAGAAAACTTCGAAATTTCTAGGAATAATAAGCAAGCTGAAGTATATATTATGATACGTCAAAAATGTGGTACAGATACGGCTGTTCCGTATGGGGTCAAATAACTTATTTGTCGAGGACAAGGAAACGTTAATCTTTACCGAGTTTAGCACGGCCGCCAAGACTTTACTGCCCAAGGGTATGGGGAGCAAACACATGTATGCCATTTATGCGGGTCATTCTATTGGCTACGCCACAATTCTGTGATTCTCATTTCTTTCTGTTCTTGTCAGATATTTGGTTCGAGTGTAGCTTTCGTTTGAAGCTACAACCAATCAGAAATATTGCTTTTAAAAACCGTATTATTTCTCATCATGGACAAAGATCGCGGATTGCCGCACCTCGTGGATTTTCATACCCATCTGAAGGAAGTATCGTGCTCGCTAGCAGGTAGCAATTAAATATGCTTTCCCGGCCAAGTTGTTCTCTCCGGCATTGTTGTCTACCAATATTCTCCCTTTGTTTACGAAAATGTCTGATCTGTCCCTCACACTTCAATCAGTGATCCATGTTCACAAGTGTGTCACCTGCATACACGCATCGCAGCTGAACCTGGATATCGCTGTGTCGCTCGTGTCAATAGGCGGATTTAGACTCCACCGGCAGGACAGATGTTTGGGCGAGAAGACTGAAGGCCGTGTGGCAACATACATAAACTCCTTCTGGTCTGGCAAGTCCAAGGTTATTTATGCCTACTCGCTAAGCGGAACTGAGTGCCTCGGAACATGGTGTCACCGAAGGTTTTCTTGTTATGCCACAACGCGATATCATATTTATTGCGTCTGTTCTAGTGTTAATCTCTCCTCTTCTTAAGAAGGGTCGGCATATTATTGTGGTTGATTTCAATCATGCATCTATCCTACCATTGTCTGCCTGATTTGATTGACATTTGCGTTTCTTCCACGGGGAACGGCTCTGTGTTAGAGGTAATACAAACTACCGCCGTCTATTTTCCCCGAAACTGCGCAAACCCATATCAAGTAGTACTCGCTTTCTGCTTCCGTTAAGGCTCAAGATTTACATTAGTTCAGCCATTGGCTCCTGCAGGCAAACAAAACAACTCCGAGTTGCCTCCGAAACTAAAACTTGAAAACCGTTGATCAACAATGCAGGAGTGCCACAGGGTGCTGTTCCTTCCCCGTTTCTCTTTTCTACCTACCTTAGCGACTTATCTACTAGCTCCCTTTGTCATCTGTTTAAATATGCTTATGATGTTGCCCTCTCTCACGCTTTTTCGAGCAACGATGATTTTCAGATATTTCCGAACGACCTATCCTCTGTTTACGATTTCTCTGCACAAGGTGGTTTATATCTCGACACATTTAAATGTTTCGAGAATTTCTTCTTTCTTGATCGGCCGACTCATTTGAAACGTCTTCCATTAACTCAATATTACTTTCCAGGGTTGATTCTGTGAAATAAAAAAAAGTTACTATTGATAAAAATCTGAAGTGGACTTCTCATATTTCTGCCTGTGTAAAGAATCTTCGACGGTTGCCACTTAAAGTCCGGAGGCTTCGAAAATGCGAGGTGAAACAAAGTACCATCTCCCGATTTGTATATCAACGTGTATTTCCAATCCTTCTTTACTCGTCTTCTATTACTCTTTTTCGAGGTTTACCTAAAATAAACTTTAAAATTTTTCTCCTGGAGGCCATCAATTATTAGCCGTGTGCCTTTTTTGCCACTAACTGAGTTGTTCTTCAATTTATGTAGTCAACACTTATCAACATGTGAGAAATTTGTTCACAAAATTCTTTCAGGTCCCACGCATTCTCTGTACAACCATCTTTCAAAGTGCCGCCCGCATATTTCTGCATCAGCCATTTATTGATTCATACCCTCTAGAATCAATGTTTATAGGAACTCCACTGTCACATATTTAGCACACATTTTGACAAACCATGACGGTATTTTAGCCGAATTCTCGAGCAATCTATCACAGTGTGCTGTGATTATTCCTCGACGTGTTTTATTTTTTACATTTTTACAGTGAAGAGTGTAGATGTTTTTTAATTTTTTTGCCCTCAAGTATTTTTACTGAAATGCGACATTATTTTTTACACACAAGACTGTACAACGCAAATTAAGTTGACGAACTGGATGATTAAAATGATGATCGATATGTGCACGATAAATTTCATTTTCTTCCCCACAAATTAACTACAGAAAAACTTCTTGTTTCAAAGTTTGCGCTTTGATGGTGGCTTCAGCTGCATCAGCAGAAATGATTATCTGTGCGGATTATTCCCCTTTGTTTCTGGAGTGTATATATTTACGGTGGGAACAGTGGAATTACTCCTCTATAAATTCATTCTTCAAAAGCCTGTTTTTTCCCATTCACAATTTGATGTGAGTAAGGGTGCAACATGTTAGCTACACAGTCATATAGGTGCCTTTCCCGAGATTTCCTTTCATCAATTGGTTAACCTTTGTTGTGATCTCAGTCCGCGTGAATTGAGCTCAGCTATCAAGTGAGCGCTACGGCCTGTTCAAGTAATTTCCTGCTGGCCAGGCAACAAAAACCATCCAGCATTTTCAAACCTCCTTGCGGTAGGTAAACGTTACATAATGTAAATTGTTGTACCCTTCAAACCATGGCATGCATTTGCTTAATCACTGATTATACCCGCAAAATCTCAGACCAACATTTGAACAGCAAAGGATTTTTCCGAACTTCCGTGGACATTACAAAAAGCTTAGGAAACCCATAGCTAAGCCCACATAAAGTTTAACAGATTCCTTATAATCTGCTGTGTGAACAAATTTTGCACCAATCTTAGGCTCCTGAGTGTAGAAAACGTTGTCGTTAGGTTAAAGAACTTCATATGGTGTCACGGTACTTTGCGGATAATGAAGAAGCAGGACGTTGTTAAGCATGATTTTCGTTCCAAAATCCGCATTGTTGCCTGTGAGTAAATGCATGGCGGCGATTGGGTTAGTTTTGTGGTCAAAATATATAGCATGCTAAACCGACATGCAAAATTAGGCTTAATGGGTCCGTGTTCTAGAAACTGCTGTCAAATTAAAGTATCGTATATTATGTAAGATCTATTTATAAACGGGGACAATTGTTATCAGCAAATGCTTACGTCCTCACTTTCATTGCTGATCTCGTTATGGCACAGTAAACGGCTTTTGGGCGGCATATCTTAAGGGAGGTACAATATTTTGTCGAGTTTTCGCCCCAAAAGTTGCGAGGTGCCTATGACGTCAGTTTGTTAGTCTTTCAAAAGAAGATAAATGACGTGTGCATAAGCAGATACATTCCTTAAATTTCTTGTCAACCAGGAGTAAACTTCATAGGATCCTTGTGGCTATTGCTTGCAGCAGCTTGGAGGCGGTGGGTTATTAATTACGCACTTATGTGCTTTATAAAGACGTGAGATCTGAGGGAAAGTTAAAGGCATGCATTTCTATGGAACGTTCCGGATAAAAATCGTGGAAATTGAAAACAGATAACTTAAGCAGGTTTTGTCAGCAAAATCTTCTTGGTGGACTTCTCTAGGTGTAGATTAGAAACAACTGAGAAGCTGGACTAAGCTAGACTCCATCGATTGGGGCAACATTTAGCTTTTTCATGTAGGGCTATTGCTTGGTATGAAGGATACGGTGGTTATCTCTGCAAATGAAAACCATCGTCGGGTACAGCTTTGGAAGAGCATTTAGCGTTGCATTCGTTGCAGTCATTTCAAACAGTTGGTGGTCTGTGGTATGTGAAATGCTTGAGTGTAGGGTTTTGGTTGGTATGGACGTTCAGCATGCCTACTCTTGCAACTGTCTCTATCAGTGATCACTGCAATGTAGCAACATTCTAGCAGCTGCCACCCTTGTCGACTATGATTTTTAGAAATCACCGAGGAATTTTTAGGATGCCTTCGTGGATATGGATATGGATGTCGACGAATATTCTTCGGTTGAAGTAAGTTCAATAGATGATGCCCGGTCCTCAGAAAAAGCGACCGATTATCCAGGGCCCGGGAGATAGGAAAGCCTATCAGAAACGACCTGGCAACATCAAGGGTGGACATTTTATTTTTTTGCGCAAAAGATGAACACTAAAGATATGATCAGCGAAGCTCGTTTTTAGAAGTTCTTTGAACTTGGAAGAACGACGTTACATAATTTAAAAAAACAAAGAGTCTGTGTCTAAACCGACTGGCCACAATTTTAAAATTAAAAAGCGTCAGGAAGTAAAGAAATTATCTGAACCATGGATAGCACAGTTACGAGTCAATGCACGTCTACAATGAGTAAATCTGCTTCCTAACACAGATTGCGGAATGATCAGGAGTAAGGAATAGTCGGAGACTTTTGAACTGGTACATTTCCGTACACACCGTGCCATGGCAGAAGGGTAGTAAAAATACTGGTAAAATAGGTAATGAAGGCTACGTATATATCGCAGCTTAAGGAAAGCTGCTTTGTGTGAAATCCAGTAGATTTGGTTTCTGACGGGAATCAAAGTCCCGTGAAGGAAAACACCCATTGGGTTTGAGGCAATTGCTGGGAAATTCGGCACCAGACCATCCGTTTTAGCTGCAAGCAACAGCGCTTAAATATTTGCTTTCATTTCCCGTCACACTCGGAAAAATTCTTAGTGTTGTACGAACTCAATGTTCACAGTCACGATCTCGGCCAGAGCACTGAGCATGGATAAAGGTAACCGTGGGTGTCAGTGTTTTGGCGAATCAACATGTAGGCTTTAAAAGGCGATAAACGTAAAAAAGTCCTAAGAGTAGCCACCAAAACCTGAATTCGTCAGATGCTTATGGTCCGGTTGGCGAAAATATTTGTTAATTCTGGCATGGCTTTAGGCACATGGGGGAAACGAAATCGGAACGAATGTGCCGTTTTGAAACCGTTGGCTTTTTACCCTTGCAATGGATTTTAGCGTTCGCTTGGTAAATAGATATTTGCATAGCAGGTCAGAGCAGTGAACTATTTGGGCACAATCTTTGTGCTAGTTTGGGGTGTGGTATCATAAAGCATACGAAAATACCGGTTTCATGAGGCCCCTAAGGCTTCGATGTTTCAGCGCGATGAAGTGGAAGGATAACGCATGCACGAAAGGTAGTTGGCATGGTAGTTGGCATGCCTTATACTGACGTGGTTTAGTTTAGATTCCTTTCTACAACCGTAAACGTTTCACAAAACAGTTATTTATGTATTAACGTAAACAGTTTTCTTAGCTCACGATGACAATTATGCATAATAAGGAACGCGATAGAAATGACGCCAAAGCCGCAAGTTGCACATTAATGCATAAATAAATGTGCTCAATTTAGGAAGTTGGCTTTCCTTTTTGCTACAATACCGCTTAGTGCGCATTATTGCCGTCCCATGCCTAAACAAACTATTGAGGCACATATTCACAAATGTGAATACATTTACCATAAAATGAAATATTATCCCTCAGTCTGGCCTCGATTTTCCTAATTACGGGCACAGTTTTGCTAGGTGGAGTGATCTGCTTGTTGGGCAACGGTTGTTAATAATCAGTTCGCTATCCATTCTCCTTCTTCTATAACGGACCCGGAAAGCTAAATAATGTTGGCCATTATGCTACGTCATAAGCACGAACTTCAAAAATAAGGTGACCGTTATTACTGGCGTCGCGGCAAAGTCGACAGCAATTGGGAAACAGGAAACACAAACGGAAAGTGCATAAAAGAGTCCACCATCCGTGGGAACAGCTGTTTGCGACTACGGGTATTATGGCAGTTTCTCGCCCAACCCGGTTAACGACTCACCGGTTGTTTTTGGAAAGTGCTTCCTTATGCCAGGACCGCATAAGTCTTCTTTCATTCTGATTGCATCAGAATAAAGTCGACGGTTTAATGGTAATTAATAACGATAATCTACCATATAAATATGAGCATTACGGCAACCTAGTTTTAAAATGTTACATAACTGAACAGAAACCCGTTGCATAAGCTGTTATTATTTGTGATTCAAGAGACGATCACTACATGGGGTTCTCAGTTGATGAATCGGCCTACAAACAGCACTGTTGATGCATACCACGGATGCGCTATTCCATTTAAAGTAACCGCGGCCGACTAGATCGGGCTGTAGTGTAAAATGGGTCGTTTCGGATGGGGACCCCAAGGGTGCGTAAAAAACCACCGATCGCCGGGGACTAACGGTTTAAATATTTCGAAAGCACTTCAAAATACTGAATCGCGGAGCAACCCACAAGGACAAGCAGCTTAGTTTAGTTTACAATGGACGCTTCCAGAAGTAAGCACTAATGCAGGCATTCACCACAGAGAACCGAGTTAAAACTGATGCTGCGCAGCACCAGTATACCGTTTCAGGTTTCCCCGCTTTTGCTTTTTCCCTGATTGATTTCAGATCTAGCGCATGCCCAGTGTCCGCTCGCACCATTTTGAGGGAGAGATATATGTCCTAGATATGGAGAGTACGCTACCTCAGAACGGCTTATCAGCTGTTACCGATTATTTGCGGAACATTGCCCCCACCTGCGATTATTAGCCTTCATTTATTTCAGTATGCCGTATCTGATAAATTTGGGGTTATCACTCTGATCACTCTAGGCCGTCTTCGCCTATTTGGGACTGGGGGCAAGCAGCAAGTCCCTTTATTGAAAAATGTAAGCTTGAGGATACCACCGAATTAGCGTTCCATGAAATTGTTCCGATGATTTTTAGTGAGATGCTTGGGATAACAAATAATTTATAACAAATTGTGACATATCAGTACTGCTCGCCTCGACGGTCTTGTTCAGGTAAACGAATATCCGTGGTATCTCTGGAGAGATATAGACTAATGTTTAGTAACTGCCCCGGAAAATAGATTCCAGTAACCTAGTTATTATGCGTATAAATATGTTATCAGCACGGTAAATTTTTGAGAAAACAGTGCGTTTT
>LUCM01006072.1:17480-32898 GCA_008360955.1 Fasciolopsis buskii
AGCTGCTTCGTCTCCTGAAGTGCGAACAAAATATCTTGACGAGACGTTTGGCGCAGTTAGTTGAATTACTCTACTCCAATCCTGAATTCGTGTTTCACTCACACAGCAGACATCAATCGAAAGTGAGTCCACTGTCAGAGCTGGCCAAACACGCCTGTTGGTCAGCCTGCATTAAAGAGTGCACATTGAAGGAACTGAGATTTGTGGGCTGACGTGGCTTGAGAACATGTGAGCTAGCAGACTGAAAACCACCTACTTCACTACTTGACATTGAACCGCTGCGAGTATCGGGCGTGTTATCAATGGAGATACTATGGGTAGGCAGAAGGAGCAAAGAGGCTGGGTTGGAGACAGAAGAGACAGGTTGAATAAAAGAGAGGGAACTCTGAGCAGTAGCATACTCATCACTACCCACTCCGCTCGATGCAATGGGCAGCGCGGTTCTGATTATCCTGCACCACGACCGATGCAGTATGGAATTATTTGTAGGCGTGTAACTCATGGGAAATAATGGATCGGTACTGCTGGAGAGTCCAGCCGCTAAACAGAGGAACGATTAGGGTTCTCGACGAAAGCCTTTGGTTCTGACAAGAACCTGATCGCAAGACAGCGGTGCATAGCTGAGTGGGTGCCCATCTGCTTGGATCAATTATTGTTTCACCCGTTTTTCCGACGAATTCTCCTGTTCTGGTCAACACCTCACCGGGATGGTCAGGAGATTAATTCCTCAAACCTCCGCCTTATTGACCCTCTAGGCTTAATTGAATCTTCGGCTTGAGTTAAGCCCTTTTGTGTAACTTGCTGGGTCATGAAGGCACGCAAGCCGTCACACCACGTCAAGGTGCAGTCTATTTGTGACAAATGCATATGTCCTGCAATGTGTTGTCGCGGCCACTGAAAAGACAAGCCTGTTAGGTCTATCAGGTCGACCACCGCTTGCTCCCACAAGCGCCTGTCTGACAGCGCACAGCCGGCTGTCCTCTGGGATCTATTCAAGGAGTGCAGCCGAGACCCCCTTTAACGCCCACAGCACCGGCGATCGCAGCCGCAAAGTATCCAGAAATGGAAAGAATAGATGGAGATGTCAGTCGAATATCAGAACCAGGGTCTTGAATCCAGTTATCTTGGTTACCTGCTTTTAATTCTCAAAATACAGAGCACAACTCTGCAATTCCTTCAGCATCACACCTTCCTCCTATTCATACTTTACTGATAATTTCAGACGGCAGCAGTTACCGACGCTTCACTCCCCTCGTTGTCCGCAGTGTGACTCTAATTCTACCAGCACTTAATTGTTCTACTGTTTGTCTTTCCTGATCCATTTCTTCGTCTTCCAAATCCGCACCATCGCCAATGGCCACACTAAAGACAACACTGACCAACGTTTTTATAACACAGATGTTTCTCAGTCGCAGGATTTTCACATCTATCGTTCTACTAAGCTACGTTGAATCACGTTTGACAGTCTGATCCCAATAGTTTTGAAAATTCATGGTAGTCGTAACTCAGGTTTTTGGTTTTCCTTAGGATTCTGGCTGTTGATGTTGGCGTTTTGATCGCAAACGGTTTATGATTTAAACCTGAAGCTCAGCTTTCAGAATTTCACTGAAGCCAGTAATCCTTACCAGCATCATTGTTTGTGTCATTCACCTTCGAGCATTGGAGTTCAGACTGTTAGACCAGCGGATAATTTTTGTTTCAGCTATAGGTAGCGTCCTAAAATTAGTCGATCATGCCGATGTTTGACCAGTTATTTGATTACCAAACGAACATCGATTTACAGGTGCCACGGACTGTGGTGGAATTAAAAATGTCTTCCGGTACTTTTCTTGGGGTCCTAGTGCCTACGAGGTTTAAATTAGTATCAGCAAATGTGATGAATTTATTTACAGGTTCCCCTTATTTTATCTGTTCTCAGACCGTAGTAAGGCCAGTTAAACATGGGTGACATTGGTTGCCAACGTAAACGCATTCGAACGTGGAAATTGTAATCCTACTGGAGCACGAAGACTTCATAAACGTCTTTGAAAAGGTTTTCGGATTTATCCTAGGCTACATTCATAAATAATAGCAAACTCGCTTGTCCAGTAGAAACAATTATTTCCCGACTATTCTACCCACAATTACACTTGTATTTATGGACTGAAGATAATCATTTATTGATTGAGTTCTTTGCGTTAACTGGTGTTTAAAAACCCTGACCTTCACGTCCGAACGTAAGCTTGGCTACCGCCGGTTAGAATAAATGAAAATTTTTAGATATCGCTTATTTAAGGCAGGCACATTGTACCTAAATTATTTAGCCCAGGCTGTTGCGAATTTCGTCAGTTGCTTTAATTTTAGCGAAGAAATGCATATTTATTCCAACCCATGTTCCGATTGCTAAAAGCAACCTGAGGTCATCAGACGATAGCCAGCAGGTGCTAGGCACGAGAAAATCCTGGAGCAACTGATGATTCATGTAGATGGAAAGAGTTGGCATACAGAAGCGCCACTGGCCACAGCACTTACTCATATCATCCAGTGTGCTCAACCCTTGGTGTGCTACAATTACTTGAGCAGCAAAACTTATCTACCTTAACTAAGTCTTCCCCAGATAGATATGGCTTCAAGCCGAGTTGCTCTTGTTTTGCCATTTTACGCTTCAAAGCTTGTTCATTTATCGACTCCGAATCTCTACTGCTAATAATCTAAGCAATCCTTTGCAGGACCTGTGCATACCCCATTTGGTGGACAATAAATACCGTGTGAATAAGGACCTTAGAAATATAGCATCCAAAATGACATAAATTTCTGGACATGTGACACCTTTATGACGTGCTCCGTGGTAACTTGAAGCCATCCGTTTATTTGCAGTGTAAATAATGGTATGGCGTTTAACAACCTGTTTTTGCTTTGACCTGAGCACAATATATTGAACTATCTATAACTAAATCGAAATCATATTCGGAAATGCTTGTGGTAAATTTTCATTGGAAATCAGGGAAAGATGGGAAATGGAGAATAGTCCACATCCAATCGCCCGACTGGATAGCTCTTTCGCCCTGCCAAACAATCACATCCGTTGGTTTTTCGAAAACTCTTTGGTGTGTTGTGTTTTTACTTTCCTCGTAATCCATTTTCGTGTAGTTATTTATTGCATTAAGTTCACTAACTTTCTCCTCTGAGAGACCGGTCACGTCTTCCAAAATTGAAATCCGATCAAGAGCGAACACATCTGGTTTATCTCGACGGCTTTCATTTGGACGGACTGAAGAGCAGGCCATCGTTATATAGCCAGACTATTAACTGTTATTTTTACCAATGATCACACTTTAGAAACAGTGCAATTTTAGTTCAATGCTGAAAATATTGCCAAATGTTGGTTGACAGAATGTAAACTCCACTAGCTTTAACTCAGCCTTAGTGCGAAAACGCGAAAAATCCACAGTTTCTCCTATTTTTGTAGGTGTGCGCTGAATGCACAAATAGTGACAGGATACTCTGCTGAGCGCAGAGTGAGTCCCGCTGATGTGTTACCTAGGACTAAGTTGAAACAGATCAATTTTACCCGAACTGTCGTTACTGATTATTGAAAGTACTTTCTTTAGCGAGACAAAATTCATGACGTTTTCAAAAGACTATTTTTCAGTCTCTATCCGATTGGGTTCAATCCGTTTGGTTTTTAGGTCATAAATCTGGCCTTTTCATTCTGCAACTTGCCGATGTCGTTCTTGTTTTCAGTAATCACTTTCTGTTTTCCATATTTAATTATATCCATTTTGCTTTCGTACATCTGAAGAATTGAGCATACTTTTCCCGATTAACCGATGGTCTAGGAAGATGCGAATACTGGAAAGTTTGGACGACTCATTTACCGCTTTGATGAAAATGTGGATATTCAGCTAGCAACTACGTTAAACAGGCGTGAAGATCGATTTCTGTCCTACAAACGAGCAGTGTTATTTCCAAACCCCGCATTGATAGCTTATCACAGGTCCAAAATTGGGTTCTGTTGATTTCAGTGGTTGCATACTCCGCTTGCATTAAACGTCATGTCTCATTTTGCTTCAGAACCTTTGTAGAATAATTGAAACGCTTTATCTGATTTGCCGTTTTCGTTTGTTTTGGTGTGCCATCTTCATTTGGTCAGCGAATTTCTGTACAGTATGCATACATATGCCCGATCTAGTTAGGATGAAACTTGATGTCCTATTTTTGGACAGTTTGTTTGAAGGTTCGGAGTTATATTTCAAAATGTCCGAAATATAGTGGAGGTATATGAAATCTTGCCTTTCCATAACCGTATTTTTTGTCTGCTTCTCTTTCCTGTAGGTGAAGTATTCGACTATCTGGTATCTCACGGGAAAATGAAAGAGGTCGATGCACGAGTAAAATTCCGTCAGATTGTCTCTGCTGTTCAGTATTGTCATCAAAAGATGGTTGTGCATCGCGATCTAAAAGTAAGTTTACGGCCAGTCGTACACCACGGTCACTTACGATTTCCCTACCTCCTCTACTCTTATTGATTTTCCTATATCTTTTACTCAAACGGTTAAAAATCCCTCTTGGAAATTATGCGAAAAATGGGCTTATGCGCGACAGATGTTTTCCGTTCAACTTTTCGTTTGACTTGATGTTGCACTGTCAATGGGTATCGAGACTTATTCTTCATGCAGTTCACCCTTCGGCTGATCGCTGTCTTATTGCCAAATAACTTACTCTGGTCCTTCGACTCACCGTGGAAACACTAATCATAGAGTTACTTGCTTTTGAGGCTGCAACTTCACCAGTTACATTGAATGCGTTCACTAGCGCACCGAATAGGGTTAGTGAAAGCCCTGATATATGGCTGGTTAATACTTCGATCGATGGGCAAGTGTTTCTTGGGTACATGTTGACATTACGTGTCGCGCTCCATAGAACGGAAGTCCATTTCCCTAAAACCGTAGCTCACCTTGGCGTTATATGACGAATCACTGTTACGGGATTCGTTGCAACACGACCTACCCATTTAACCCGTATCCGCTTTTCTCCCGTCTTGAGTATTGGATCACAATTACCATTGCAACGATCTGGGGCCCGTTTCACAATGTATAAAACAAGGAGTAAAAATTCCCTACCTTTTCAGCCCAATGAATACGTGGAGACTTTTAGGAACCATTGCGGTCTATTAAAACACAATTTGTGTAGCTGCATCCCAGATCCAGTTACTTTTTGTCTGTTTAGCCTACCTAATACAGCTGCTCTGGTTTGAAGCATATAAAATATCAGAAAAATGTACAGTGTTCTTGTTTCTTCATTTCTAATTGGCGTGTGTATCATACCTGAAAAAACTTCGGCTCGCACCATGAAATTTATCCTCGAAAATTTTGAGTAACATCAGACTACCACCGAAATGCTTTGTAGCTCCCATTACTTGTGCACAAATGCTATTCAGCCAATAATTCACTCGCAACGAATTTTATGACCTCTTACCGGCGAGTTCGAATCGTGCGACTCATCATACTGATATTCTCATAAAGGCATTTATTGAAGCAGACTGGTGTATGACTGTTCAAGCATATATGTATCACATGTTATCATTACCCTCAAATAATTGAGTGCTTTTCTCCACATTTTCCACTCTGATTTGGTTGCTGTAGGGCATATTTCTCATTTCTTATCGCCAAATGTGTTGGATAATCTTTGACAAATGACCATTTTGCCGATCTTCGTAAACAAAGATCTCTAATCGTTTGGATTCCATCTCTTATGTTAACCAGTGGTTAAAAAAAGCTGAAAGCCGACGTTTACCATTAGACCAAATGTTTATCTCTGACTTTTGTTAATATATTGTGTAGCTACCTCGTGATTCAATGGTAATGTAAAATCAAGTTTCAATAGAACCTTCCATGTGACAAGTAGTTTCTCGATCTGTGGAGCAGTTTAATGGAATAGTGCAATCTACCTTAAAAGATTGTCTTCGGCTCCAACATTCGAAGTCATCTCGACGCCTCATCGACCGTAAGTCTCGGCTCCATTGTCTTCAGATCAGCATAAATAACAATTATCATTCTTACCATTATTGTGAATGATATAATGTTAATAACAGTTTTTGGTAGGAACAGTTAGTTCGTCAGCGTCTCGGCTGCCGCGGGCAGTATTTCTCAAGGCAACTTTCACAATCAACAAATTTGCCATCCGGCTGGAATTTTGTATACGGTTATCCTGAAGGCAGCAGATATCAACACCAATACTATCCAAGATTCCAACCAAGCCAGCTTAGTGACCTGTGTGCATCGCGGTTGGCGTATTATGCGTTCCAATTTTTAATGTCAACGGTTTTTGAAGGATAGTCGCGGGATCCGTGAATGAAAGGGACTGTCTCGACTCTGCGTGGGTAACATGCAGAGAAAACAAGTCAGTGGATGAGTTTGAGGGTTATTGTGCGTAGCAGAATGTGAGTAGTACGATTTTGTAGAGAATTCATTATCATCGTGCTTACGAGCACGATACTGCCAGGTCGCCCAGGCCAAAGCCAGTGGTTTTCTTACGGGTCCACGACCGGTGTGTAAAGCAGCGGATCCGGATCATGGGGCCGTAAACCACTGGAAGCCGGTGGTTGATTGCTCAGTTCTTATCCCTTTCGATTAGGGCTAGATATCGTGGATATCCGGTGCACCCTTTTGCCGCATATGTCGATCAGGATATAGTGTTATTGCTCGTAAGGTGCTTTTGGTTGATTTGGAATCAGGGTTCATTCATCTTTCATAGACTGATTGCCGAAATACAGTCAACGCGATGGAGAGTGCAGGGCATTCGTCTTCTTCCCTCTATTTTAGTGAAAAACCTCCGCCACAAGAAGGCAGTGCAGAGGCTGAGACTCATGATCATTTGGGAGCATTTCTAGTGGCGTCCAAGATCAGTGGCCGACTCGGATCCTTAGGCACCCACCCCGGACGATGTGTTGGCATTTGGAAGCACGGGATGATTGCGATCCGGTTGATCGCGATGAACTTTTCAGTGTCACAAGAGTTATTGTTCATATATAAATTCACAGAATGTAAATGATTTTGGAAGATAAATGGCCAGTTTATTTGACGCAGGCAAATTCGATTTCACCATGAAACCGACACGTGGAGTTGGAAAAGTCTTTTCTTCCGAAAATTTACCTCGGGGACTTCTTTACCGATGCGCAGGTGTGCGTGTCCACTAATGAGACATTCACATCTATTTGTTACCTGTCCGTTTTGATGCATGTTTTCCACTTTCTTATTTGGGTATGGTCCACATAAAAAGTCAGCCTCTGAAAGCTGTATCTACTTCGACTCCGATTTATATGTACGGCATGGTAGGTAGTTCACTTCCACATGCGATGGGCAGTCTGATAAGGCACAATGTGATAGAGGATTCCATATTTTAAGCAGGGCTTTCCAGTTATGAAAACTTAAAAAATCCACGCATATCTATTTGTTACAAGAACGGTCTTTGTTACTCATTGTTTCTCTATTTTTTCTGGGGTTACAGTAAATAACTAAATTATAGCCAGTACTATAATCTACGGAAATCTCTAGTTTTCTGCCATCTACCGCTGACAATGTCTTGATATTTAGAGGTGACTAAATGCTTACTTTCCATTACACTCATGAACAGCTGTGGAGTAGACGCCGTTTAGCGCAAAACCTTTTGACCATTTATTGATGTTGATTTAACGAACTGAAACTCATTGGTATAAACTGCGACAGTGGTAACTAATGTGTATCTATCTCACATCGAATGATGGCTCGCATTTTTTCAAAAACGATTAGGAACAGGCATCTGAAAACTTATCTACTTGACTCTAAATTCTAACCGAGGCATCGGTCTCCTTTTTGTATCACGAAAACCGTAGAAGGCTATCGTAGTCATTTTCAATTTTCTCACCTAACCGTTCTCCTGTGGATATACTTTGCTGCATACTCCGACATTTCTATTTTTCTGCGCATTAACTTGCTTGACTTCGCTCTACCGCTTGTCAGGCATGGTCGGATTCTTCTTTATTTCTACAGTTTCTTGCAAAGTTGTATGCCGTATTCGTTTCATTATCATTCCTCATTGTTTGGAGTCATGCAAATGCCCATCTCTGCTATTTGCACTTGCCATTTTTGGTTATAGGAGTTGATTGCGCGACTATCCCTATCCATTTTACTTTTCTCTCGGGGATCACGAATTCTCCCCCTTTTATCTTATCCGCTTTTTTCTGAATTACCTATGAACCCATCTGGCATCAAATTGGGACATGCCTCGAAAGGTTTTCGGCCGGGGGAATCATTTATATTATCCTATACGGAAGAACTGTTGAATGTTGATTTCCCCATGTGCATTCAAAATCGGTTGCACGGTCCCGATTCTGGAATGCCTTGGGCTATCCCATTTATTACCCGTTTGTCTAGAGATCGTTATGCGAGGAGAAGCAGTATGCTCCAGAAAAGGGTACGGCAAAGCAGAAAAACAACGGTTTTTGCATGTAATCAGTTTCTTATGGTGTTTTCGATCTCTTTTCCATTTATTGACATATCAGGTTCTTGTATCCTCATTTTGTTGTCTTCATATCAGTTCATCGATACTGCATGAACAAACTTGAGGATTATCCCGGCAGTTGGCACTCTCTCTTATCAGTCGTTAACGATAACCGGTCGTGTACTCGTCTACTTGAAATGGTAAACTATTCTCATATCTATCTTAAAAGCCAGTGGTTTTATCCATCCTTTTCCCATTTTTTTCATTCTACTGTTTGGCCTACCTAATTGCTAGCTGCGGAACTGTTGATATGTATTTAGACCGAACAGTTAGATTTGCGGTCTGTTGATTCAGATGTAATAAATCAAAATGTGAAATCATATCGCTTCCAGTGATACCCTTGTGTCCATACGTCTTCTTGATCTAATTATTGCTTTTTTCTTGCACTGGTTTGTAAGATCTCACTCAAAGGCATCGGTCAAAACCATCGGGATTGGCTGTCCACACTAAACTGGAGTGAACCGGGAGTTTCCCCCACAGGTCGTGTAACTGTGTGAATAATTAGCTTTCATTTACTGTCCCTTTTCCCGATGTCCAGTTTATGTGAATCGCTTCACTATAACGGTTTCTCCATCAAAATCTTTTTGCAGGCCGAAAATTTACTCCTAGATGCCGATCTGAACATCAAGATCGCGGATTTCGGTTTCTCCAACTACTTTTCTACCTCACAAAAACTGGATACCTTTTGTGGTAGTCCTCCGTATGCTGCTCCCGAATTGTTTCTCGGACGCAAATACGAAGGTCCCGAGGTGGATGTTTGGTCGTTAGGTGTGATACTGTATACCTTAGTCAGTGGGACTTTACCATTCGACGGGAAAAATCTTAAGGTATGTGCCCATTTTTTCACTGCAGCTGTTCTTCGCCGTTTGCGACTCAACCCCTGCTTCTCTTTATTTCTTAGGATTTTGCTTATGCAAACCAATTCTTAGTCGTTTGTTTTCCGTCTTCCTTCATCATTATATGCAATGTTTTTTTAAAATTTGCATAACTAATCCCTCATATTGCGTAATGCATGGTGATGACAATTAGACATGTTTCATAACTGGGCGTTGCCTGGTCATCGTGACGACGTGCTTCGACCAGTGGCTGGTACCCACACAGCACACGTTTATTGGTTTTCCCATACCCATGTGTCTGCATGCGCTCATTTTCATGCTCTACTTAGTTCGTGTAGTAATATTCCGTCTGGCGGACACTCACTGAATGTCATTGCTCAATACTCTTCATTTTCATGCATACCAATCCTGTTGTTTGATTGCTTGCAACAGCTGTTGCTGTTTCGCGCACGTTGCGCTGGCAGCCCGCAAGTAACCCTCAGTATGACTCAATCTGACGGTCATTTGTTTACTATGTATCCACGCGGGGCATTTTTATGGATTGGCTGACTAATGCACGTTCTCGTGCCTGCTCGCGCGACCATAGCAGCGGACATTCAAAATAAAGCTATGAATTCTACAATCTAATTGGTTTTTTTGCCGCAAATTCGACTAAACTCATGACTTAGATCAGGTAATTGCCACCCTTTTTGTGCATCATATGCAATTCAGGTAGTCTTCTGACAGCGATACTCCTCCCACGGTATGCTTTTTTTCACTGGTAGTTAGATGCATCGCGTGGTTAGATCTGGTGGATTTTTGTAAGTCTAACGGACTGACGATAGAGGTGACTGGTTTTTGTTGAGCCCTAATTTTTTCGCCGACCGGCGTCTTCAATTAGTTTCATTGAGCTTAGGTTTCTGTTGTCCTCAGGGCAAAACAGATAATCAGAGTTTCAGTTCAATTTAAAACAAGTTTTATTTACTCCAGAGCATAAACTGTTGGTTTTTTACACCATGCTCAATTATGTAATTAATGATAACGCCTATTTGAGAATTAAATCTAGGGAACTCTCATGTTCCGTACTTCCGCAGACACTTTCGTCAAGTCGAAAAGCAAGTGAGCAAGATATTGCTGAAAATGAAGTTTCAATAGTCGGAGGTTTAACCAGATAGAAATTTTTATTTCGAACGTGTCGAATATTTAGATGCAGATTTTGCAAGTTCATTGTACTGAGATTGATTCAAGTGTGAAAGGAGTGGGATTTTCACATACAATCAAATGTCTCTCCAAGATGATGTTTTTTTATGATATGCTTGACGCACAAGTGAAGTACAAGTGGCATGCTCCATATCTCCTACAGCCCATTACATAGATGGGGAAGACCTTGGAGTGAAATAGAACCAAATAAGGTCATGCAGGTCGATTGTGGTGCCGATTCATTATCTCCGAGTGCATTTTTGCATACACCACTGCGTTTTGAGATGTATTTTGTGGAAGCTTCCCGCCGGTTGTGAAATAACTCGTTGTCTGCTGTTTATTTGGTCCTCAGCTCTTTTCCAGTGGCGTTATAACGCCTTTTTTGAATAATTTTGTACCCAAGAAATATTCATGGATCATCATTGTCGCACCACCAAGCATAGCGTTAAGTCATACCACTAGCTTTCGTTTTCCATATGATGCCATCAATGGAGTTTGGTAACGCTATCCCAAATCTACTTTTCTCTTCAACTTCATTCCGGCCTTTGAAGCAACAGATTTACACTCATCCGGAGAATGAGCCTGGGGCTTGGGACACTCCGGATTTTGGTTCCCTTAGGAGCGTACGTAGCGCGCCACGGTTGGTAGAAAAATTCTGACGGGAATATTTAGAATGATGGTGACCCCAGTCGAACGCAATCAGAATCGCACCAAAGCATATTAGGCTGTGCCGCACAGTGATCACTCGCATCCATCGTTTTGATGATACTTGATGGGTTTTTCGTTCAGACGGTTTCATTCCTCGAATTCTGCTGCCGATCAATGACGATTCAATGACCAATGATGAGGTTATTTGTCTTTTGTTTGGATAGCTGCATTCTCACTAGTTTAATCAGTACACTTCTGGTGGATTACTGATGCCCACTGGTCCGTTGTTTTCACGATATTCATAAGTGAAACAAACTGCATTGCAGTGAGTCCGCCGTTTTTTATGGGGTTCTGAGGAAGGTAGAGTCGTCACTAACAAATACCTTGTTGCGTGATGAACTGACTACCCCTACTCACTTTTCACCCGCTATCTGCCTCGGAAGACGTATACCGCGTGAGTCCATTTGTGAGCGTTCGCAGCACATCCTAAGCACCCAAATTCATTCATATTTAACGCTCTAGAAACTGACTTGTTTTCTAACACCAGTGCTTAATGTGGGTTCGTACTTCATTAGAACAATGTTACAGAAACATCCATGTTCACAGATCGATGCCGTTCCCTCCACCTTTAGCAATCGCCTTTCTGAGGCTCAGTGAAGGATGGAACAAACTGCCCTAGCCACCTAACCCTTGATAGATCAGTATCACATCAATGTTCCAAGCATTCTCTCTATGAAATGCCACAGGAGTCTCCTGATGGCACTGTGACGTGGCATGCGACTTGCCATTAAGCA
The DNA here is from genome assembly GCA_008360955.1 of Fasciolopsis buskii. Taxonomy (NCBI): domain Eukaryota; kingdom Metazoa; phylum Platyhelminthes; class Trematoda; order Plagiorchiida; family Fasciolidae; genus Fasciolopsis; species Fasciolopsis buskii. The sequence goes on from LUCM01006072.1 coordinate 29,458, forward strand.
AGGTCATAACCCTTTGTTTGCTGTTCTGACGCTGTAGTCTGTCAGATTTGTACAAACCATACTTTTCGGTCATCAGATCTGGTTGAAGCCATGGGAATGATGGGCCCCTGGTCTCAACTTATCAGGAAGCTCCTAATATAGACTACCGGTCACTGTTTCCCAGCAGTTAACAGACGTCCGTTTTCGTGCTGCTCCTTCTCAGTCCATGTCCTCCAACCAAATGTATCTGCTTGGGTCCACTTTAGAAAACTCTCCTTTCGTCTGTTCATTCGAGCAGTACCCAGTCCATAAAAAAACCTTGAGTGATTGCAAACAGTGTAGTTTGTGGAGGAATATGAGTATGAAACGATGAAACCGGTCTTTCTCTTTCTGTTGCACTTTTTTTTCTTCCGTCATCCATGGTTTTGCTAATACATGGTTTGTACACGTTTGAGTAGATGACGCTGTAAGGTGGCAGCCACTGCACGTTGGTGCAAGGCACATGGTTGCCCATACTGAATTGAACCGAGCTGTGATGAACAGGAATAGTGAACATTAACAAACATTTCACCTCGTCCGCCAATACAGTACTGGTTTTTTGCTTGCACATGGCTACTCTGAAACGGTTTAGGTAACAGATCCTCCTTAAAATGGAGGATTTAACTTCAAACTTTGTGACCGAATTCTAGGGACCAGATAGTAATAATTTTACTGTAATCATCGGCGATAAGAATCGGATCCCCAGAAGAGATTTTAAATCAGATTCGTTACTGTCAAAAACCATTCTCAAAACGATGCGTAAAAATAGAGAATCGACGGTATAGCACCAGATCGATGAAAAGTTTGCTAGTTATGTGTTCTTGTCTGTAACGTACTTTACTCCGGGATATCGAAAGAGTGACATAAAAATCTTCCATACGACAGCTGTTCTTTCAACCAGACGACCTCAAACCAATGATCGTCACGTGGTTTGAAATCCCGGTTTACTTTTAACTCTGCTCTGTATGCAGCTCTGATTTGGCGTTTCCAATTTGAGCATCTGTCCTACAGAACCGGCTGGACATTAGTTACTTGCAGGAGTCATTATTAGAGTAGACGATGGCAACAAAAGCATATCGGCCCAGGGGCCGACAGCTCTTTGGTTAACTCGCTTTATTCTATTGTGTTGTTTGTTAGGGATTCAGTGAAGATTTTGGTGGCTTGTGAATGTCTATCCTGCTGCATTTTTCGTCTCATGAGATATGAGGTCGTTTTCTTGTGCTAGTTCTCCGAACCATGCTGCCGTCCAACGTTCTTCATTCGAGTTTTGTAGCATGTTACTGAATGGCAAATGAGCTTACTCTTTCTTCATGGTTCCTTATCTTCTTCGCCGTTCGCTTTTCGTCACTTTCGACTTCGTTTGTTTCCATTTCTGTTTTTGGTCACGCATTCCAATCGGTATATCCTCGTTCATTCACATGTTTTCCAGTTCATTGTCTTTTGCGAAGCCTGATTCGCACACATTTATTTGCGGGTGCACACCTTACTGCTGCTCCATTGTATGTCTGACAATCGGTGATCCTCATCAATGCATACTAGGTGCATGCATCCACCCCGGGGACGCACGTTTATCCAATAACGTGTGTTGCATTGTGATTAGCTCACTCTCCCCCCATTTACAAGCAGAATTGTGCACACCATTTTATAAGTATGGGGTGAGTAGCGACTGTGGCTGGGTTCGTTGTCTGGCCAGAAGTTGTGGTAGATGTATAGTCACTTCAGCTCTGATTACTTCTACTTGTACGTGTATGAATTACCAACTTCGGAAAGTTAATGTGATGATCGACGGTAAGATTTAACTGGCCATGGTTCTTTTATTGGTTTCATGAATTTTAGAATTGCTGTCACTTAAGATAAGGTTCTCGCATTTGTTCGGTTTCTTGTGTAATAGGTCACGAGTCAAATTTCGCTAATCAAAAGCTGTGCATTTAATAAATAGTCGTAATCAAATGCGTATGCCCTTTTACCATGAAAATTGATTTACTGACGACTTCGGTGATCAAGGGAGGTAGGCTTCTGGAACCCTAAGACCAAGAGTTGGAATCTCAGATCGACTCGGATAGGTTAAAAAATTCGAAGTAAATACATCCATTGCTGAATATCGTTGTTCGTTTTCAATATGCGATCAGCCAAAGGAAAACGAACATTGCTTATTACAATCCCACTCCAAGCAGGAGTAAGTTGCTCTACAGTCGTAGCTGGCTGTTGCAATGCCTGAATTTAACCAATATTCCTTCCATTAAACGTTCATTACACTGGACTAATTTGCATTTGGTACTCCATGATAAAAATCTATTGCAGATATTGTTTGTTTTACACGAGTTTTTGTTTACATAAATATCCATATTTCAATCAGTGAATTTCACTCAGCGAGTTAAGGAAGAAATAAGTCACTAAATGTGATTTGAATAATCACTTCAGGTTTCTCCACAGACCAACGTAAAAGTTTGCGTAATTCATGACTGTTCGGGCCAAATAGTGAAAATAGTTGTCTTACCATACATGCTAACTCGGAGCTGAACGGAACAAAGAACATAATATGTCAGTGGATCAGAAATGCAATTTAAGTGTGATTGAAAAATCTGAGTAAATTATTTTCACTGCGGAATTTGCATTTCACCCTGAGATTTGAAGATTGTGGCTTCGGTTTTAGCATCGGCCGGTGCTTTCCGCCTTCCTGACTGAGGCTCAAGAAATGCGGATCGCCATTGGCTAAATGCGTTGAGAAACTTGGATCTGAACCAAAACCGTTGGCGAGAATGCTGTATGGACTGTCCGTAAGACTCATGCTCTTCCTCGCCAAAATAGAAAAGCCGAAAACTTCAGTATTGCATCGTCACCATGCTAGTTTTAAGGCCGGTGTAAACTACGTGCAAAGTATATATATTCATTTAGCGATAGGAAAAACACTCTACCGTACGAGTAAACAACGAAGCAGTCTTGAGACTGACGCAAATGGATATTCCGCTCAGTCTTTCAAGCGCACTGGCTGAGAAGTTAGGGTTACTCCCAACTCAAAACACATGTCACTTATCAAAAAACCCTGCATTCTGCTGGCTTAGCGAATTGTGGGCCGACCCGTCTCGTTGTGACACCCTGGATTTCTGCAGAATTTCTGAGCCTCCGTACGCCAGTCCACATCGGCTAATAGCGAGTATTCAACCTGTCTCTTCTGTCTCCAGCCCAATCTGTTTGCCCCTTCTGCCTACCCATAGTGTCCCCACTGATGACACGCCCGATACTCCCAACGGTTTATTGTCAAGTAGTGTCGTAGGTAGTTTTCAGTCTGCTAGCTCACATTTTCTCAAGCCTCGTCAGCCTCTGGATCTGGGTTCCTCCAATGTGCGCACTTTAATGCATGCTGGCCAACAGGCGTGTTTGGCCAGCTCTGACAGTGGACTCACTTTCGATTGATGTCTGCTG
>LUCM01006072.1:36112-67888 GCA_008360955.1 Fasciolopsis buskii
TGTAACTCTGGGGAAAGGCAGCGGTCAGTGAGGCTTGCCTTGCTGTTTATGTTGAACGATGATGATGATGATGAATAGCGAGTATAATGAGCGCGGCTCGTGACGAGGCGTGAACTTACTTCAGTCATGCATGGAGATCTCGAGATCTGTTGGCCTCAAGAGCCACGGAGATGGAAACTGCTGTCACTGTGGGAAATTTACGCAAGCTCTTTCGCTTCATCCGAGCTACCGGTGCGATAGCATTGGTTGTGAGCGAAACGATCCTTGAAGCTGACGTTTGCGCATCTACAACCAGCAGTGACGTCTTGTACAGTGAACGAAACACTGTGGCACAATTTAGCTAGCCCTCCCGGTGGTTATTCATTCAAGCGTTCAATGGCCTGTTTCAATAGGTCCTACGACTGAGGCGGAGATGCTCAAGGAAATCCAAGCCTTAGGACGTCATAAAGCTGAGGGCTCCAGTGGCCTCTCATCAGCTTTTTTCAGAAATGGGGAAATGGAACTGGTCAGACAACTTCAAGTTTTGTTCTCGAAGGTCAGGTACTCCGAGAGATTCCCCTCTTCTTGGGGAGAGTAGACCATGGCTCTTGTCTTCAAAAAGGGCTTGCTTTCATCCTGCTTTTATTCTGGTTTTGCTTCATTCTGATTTGTATTTATCTTCACTAGGCCTACCGTTAATTACGTGTAACTTACCAGGCACCGCTGACCGGTACATGGCCGTAGCACCGAAGAATGACTATTACCCATTTTCCTTTGCGATTAAGATATTCAATGCGAGCATACTTTGGTTTGAAGCCGCTTAAAGCTGCCCCTGTTTGGTTATCCAAGATCGTGTTCTCACATGAGCGTATTCCACTAAACAATCTTCACGTAGGGCGATATTGTAGCTTAGTTTAAAAACTCAATTAGGTAATTGGAGAACTGTTACTCGTATACATCATGTAGAACTTATTATGTGATAACACCTAATTATCACCCATTTATGATTGGGCACTGCTATTGTCAAGATACTTCAAACGTTAGAAACAAATCACTGGATCGAATTTACGGTTCCAGCCCATTATTTCGCTAACGCGATGGTTTATTTGTTCATCATCAATGGTTTCGGGAATTAGTCATCGTATCACATCCTCTTTCTTCTCCCCGGATAATTTTTTCGAATTTGATGGAATCATCGATGACCGTTTTCAACAACAGATGTTTGGAGATGATCTTCCTTGTGAAACATTGTTTGTGTGACAAAGAAAAGAAATTAAAGTGAACAAGGGTGAAAAAATAGTCATCCACTCTCATCACGTTTTTGGGGTCCCATTCCAAAGAAGTATATAAGTTGATTCGAACAAGTTACCAGCTGTTTTTTCTCATAATATTCAAACAATTGTTCACTCCTAACGCTCCTGTTCAGGTAATCGAAACACGGTTGATTTTTCACAGAAAAGCATGTGCAACAAAAGTTTGTAGTTAATGTCGGCGAGTGAATTACCACATCCATTGTATTCAGAGTAAATGAATGGTTTGAATATCAGTCTTATCAGCAAATGTCTGGTTCGTGGTTTTCCAGTCCATTGAGGGTAATATTTTAATCAGTGTTTCGTTTATCTGTTCACTTTTTACCCACTCTTGGTCCTTTATCAGATGGTCACTCCTGTGGTCTTTATGAAACTAATTATGAGCCAGTACTAATAACATGTCGTGTTCTGCAACCTTTCTGTTGCTCACCTCAATTTTCGCAGATTTTAAACTAATTTGGACATGAATTTTTCATTGTTTTGACAAAAACTTCACAGGAGCTCCGCGAACGTGTCCTTCGTGGAACTTACCGTGTCCCGTTCTATATGACACGCGAGTGCGAAATGCTATTGAAAAAAATGCTCGTTCTCAATCCGGCTAAGCGCATCCCACTAACAGTACGTTGATTTTTTGCGCCATTTTTCATTGACGGTAGGTTGAATCCGCCAGATCTTGTTTCTTCAAGGCACACTAGGGTATGACTTCCGAGAGTCTGGATCCTTCGGATAATCTGCCGTTTTAGTGCTTATCCATTTTGTTAATACAGAATCGCATCCTTGTTTGATTCGTCGACTTGTCTGTCTCTGTAATACAAAAATTTTTTACTTCCTTGCTTTGCTCAGTTAACCCTATCTAAAGCGTGTATTCTCTCAGGCCTAGACTTTGTAAGCCTATCAACAAACTTCAGCTAATGTTTTCAGCCTAGACAACAATCCGGTTTTTCAGATTGGTGGGCGGAAATTCATATTTCGCTTCGAAGATGTCCTGCTAACGGAAGACTGGATTGATGTCTGTTTTATTAAAATTGCTCCTTCCCCAAGATTTATTTTGAATGGATGCTCACTCTTCCGTCTGCATTTCCCCCGAGGCAGGTCCTGTTTCGCGGATGATGGTTATCTGCACATATAGTGTGACAATATAGGATGCACATCGTGCCTCCCGGATTAAACAAAGTAGTACCTGTTAGGTTCTCGCTGTTTAAGTCCGCGCGGCTGGTCAGGGAAAATCCAGGTGTCGGGTTAGGATGATATGTGGTCTTTATGACTTTCTTGTTCTACTTCAATAGTACCAAATTAAGCCATAAATGTCGAAAGACGACACTAATTTTTTCTCTTTTTGGATGTTAACTATTAGTTTTATTTTTTCGTACCTTTCGTAGATCTCACAACGATTTGAAATCGTTCGTCAATTGCTCTCTTAGAATATCATTTTGATTTGCCTGAAACCCATCAGGCCCACTCACGGCATCTTTGGTATCTCCGCGTTCACCTGAATCAGTCATCCTCGGCTGATGACTCCGCCACACAGTGACATAAATCGACCCTTTGTTCTTTTTATAGAGGTTGGGAGTGTTCGAAACTATCTGTGATTGGATTGCAGTTGGTTGAAAAACTCGTTGACATTCCAGCCAACTTTTTCCCCCTTTTCACGAAACATTTAAGATAGCTACAGTCACATTGCGGTCAGATTGACGGATATATACCGGTGGATTTCGGCATATAAATGGTGAAGACGTCTTTTCTCAATAAGCTTCTGTCATAAAATGATGTTCTAGACTACCAAATGGCATCTGACCGTTTACAGAATGTTATTTGGTTCGGCGTTATTTCGTGGACTACAAATTACCTAAACGTATCTTACTCCCATCCGTTATATATATATATATATATATATATATATATATATATATATATATATATAAACAGGAAGTAGTATCTGGATGCGTAAACAAAATATATATATATATATTTGTATATGATGTACCTATTTTTCCTGAAGGATTATGGTACATTAAGAAGTGTACTAAAACAGTGGAGATGGAAAAGCTGAAGGGCTTTTTTGCGTAGTTCTTCGCACTGCAGCCAGCCGGCCTTCTTTCCTCACTACGGGGCCACCGATGTTTCTTGCGTTCCCACACTATCCACAAATCACTCATTTTTATTCTCTGCACGTTGTATGCATTTGTTATTGCAGTTAAACACCTTTGGATGCATGCCACTATCTGTTCATCTGCTAATGGATCGTGCCCACTATAAGGTGAATCTGTACCTAAGGTACTTCGCAACCTGTTTCCACGTGATTTTTCTTCGTGTTGCTTGTTACCTTTGATTCACTTGCTCCACTTTTTTCTTTGTCTTCAGGAGGTGATGCGTGATCCGTGGCTAAATACCGGTTTCGATACAGTATTGCGGCCGTTCACGGAACCTGCGGCCGACTACTGTGATCCTGAGCGCATCGGTAATTTTTGACCGAGATTTAGAGAATTTTTTCACCTGAACTGGGTACCTATTCCTTTTAGTGGTTTTTTAACGGATCGTTCAGATGGATGATGAACTTTTTTAGCCTTATGCTTTGATATATGATTCCCTTTACTCTGCACTATTGGAATTCTTCCCAGGTCGATGAGAGAAAGTTTTTTGGTTCCATCTTGTGTGCACAACTTCTCATCCATTTCATCACGGCCTTGTATATGGAACCTATGGTTTTTAAAATGGGTTTGTTGCTTTTTCGAACGGTTCACTCAAAGAACCGAAAATCCCTGAATATCTCCGTTTGCTTGTCTGGCTGTACTTAAAACGCCGCAGCGCTGACCGATTACCATCGCCAAGCCACGGTACTACTCAGAATTTCAGAGGCTCTAACGACTGGGCCATATCTCAAACCCGCTACTGTCCACTACACGGAAGGGAGGGGGAAATTTGGAGTGGCGCAGAACCGCATTAGATGCTTATAGGTCTTGCCTGGTACGGAGCCCGGAGACGGCGGATTGCCGTCTAGCACCAGACTAACGGCCAATCTGGGGCTCGAACCTTTGGGCTTTTTTTGATGTCAGGTGCTTGGTCCATTTGATCACCACGTTGTAATAGCCCGGCATTCGGGTTATTTCCCGTGTCTTTTTCAAGACAGATTCACAGCTTACTGATTCTAAGGTAACATTTTGTTATGCTATGACTACAGTAATAAGCCCAGAATGGTGACATTGTGCGTTTTTATTTCCGGAACCTTTTCTCTGTATCTTGATAGAGGTTCAGTTGCCCAATCGTGTGAATAAACTTATTGTGCTTGGGTGCGAACGGTTTACGGGATATCTGTATCGTCATTTGCGAAACAACGCAACAAACCACAAAACTAGTCGGGACAGCCCATCCCGAGTACCCCTGATGACCTCCCGGAAGGAAACGGTCACGATCAATAAATGCTATCTCGCATTGTACTAGCAAAAATATTTCTACTCCAATTCAGTTGTATCATGGTGATTGGGGATTGAACTGCATAGATGCGGATTTTTCTTCAAATTCACCCAGAGAAACAAAGACGATCTAACCTGTCGCGGTGCTCAAAAATTACTTATTTTACTGTCCATAAAAGTAGAGATTCTGCGGAAACTCTGGAATTCAAAACTTGTCGCCGGTTGTAGTACCCAGTAAGTTAGTCTCATAGACTGCAGAGTTGTGGCATTCATACTCCTCCGTTCACATAATTCGAATACATAAATTCATTGGTTGGTCACCAAATGCGAATGTGCTTCTACTCGTTCTGCATTTTACCGGAAAATGTTACAAGATGGGGACGAAATTGAAACACCCTTGCAGCTAATGGTCGTAAAAACCTTTTCGTGATCCTTTTTCCGTGTAAGCAAAACTGCTAGTCTTATGTCCGAATTTCGGGACTTACATTAATTCTTGCTGTTTTACTGGTTCCGATCAAACGTGTTACCCTTTCTTCGTCTTCAGCCTGTTCAAAAACGACTTTAGGTTGTCACACGACGTTTGACATTTTTTAGTCACAATATTCGATGATTAAGCATACTGTGGGCTACAGGAGCTGCAGCATCGCTTTCTAATTTGCTAATGAGCTTTACATTTTCGGACGCAAGATATGCGTAACGGGCTCCAAACGATTCACCTATCCGTCACTCGGGTTACCTTGCTGCACATAAAGGATTCTTTTGTCTGGAAGCATTGAACAGTAACAAAGTGCTCCCTTCATTCATCCGCGTTGTTGCTTTCCCTTTGCGCATTGGGCAAGAGATAGACCCCAAACGCAAATCGATCTGCGTGACTGTCTGATCACATCTTTCCGTATCAGGTGCTGCCGTTGAAGGATGCCAACACACGGGGTTACATGTGCGTGCGGCTAGATAATCGATCGGTGCATGCACACGCAAGCTGACGATTCCAGTCAAGCTGCATCTGGTCATCGGTTGGGCAATGCAAAGAAGGCTAAAAGAATGCAGGGGGACGTGGTTGCTGTAAAACCTGCAAATCACTGTAACTTTGTTTTTGTGTGTACGAACAGTTGTCTCTACTGTCTGTCCTTTTTAGGTTGACAGCATATAAGAATATTACCTGCATCATGCTATGCAATACAACTTCTATCGGTACATCGTTTTGAGAGTATTTCGCATTTTCTCTCATACTTGTAGCCTCAAGGTCACAGGATAATCTGACCTCGGATCAAGTTTACGTGTATGGCTTTTTCGGCAAACTGGCGTGGCAGTCGATTTTTTTATTAAAATATGTTCAGCATGATCAAAAGGACCGTAGCATCAGACCTTAAATATCAAGAATAAGCATTCGTTTTCTCTCAGAACGAAATATATTAAATTAATATTCTCTGCTGCTCATACGTAATTATTCGTAGCGTGTTGGTGGGGATGCACTGGACTTAACTGGATTGATGTTTTTGAGATGTGTTGTATACACTCACGGCTCAAATCCTTTGGTTTACACTGTTCTCCAAAGCATTTATCTCTTAAAAGATTGACCGAATTGGTCAACTCATGATATGACGGAAAGGGTGCGAAACAATGACTAGATTTCTGATTCTTGGACCACGAGTTTCTCCTGCTGAGTAGTTGAAGAAGTTACAGGAAAACTGATTACCGCAGACAGTGGCGGTCTTGTGTCCAGGATCTTTCCGTTGACATGGCTTTGTTATCCACGTTTGATTCTACTCGTCTTCTTATTTTCCGAATTCCATTATTTTTCGTCCATATTGCTTTTAAGCAGTTGACATTTTCGAAGCAGTTGTTTGCTGCAAAACCGCAAAACCCTGAAGAAGCCCTTATGTGTTCTCACTCACGTGCATTTTCCCTTCTCGAAATCAGGCCAATAAGCTGATTCTTGCCCGAATGTCACTTCATACTACTTTTAACGGAATGTCGTTAGATTGTATGGTTCACTTGTATACTTTATGCAACTATACGTCACATTCGCTTCTCAGAACGATTTTCTTCCTATGGGAGCTTGTTTAAGTGCGGCACTACTTGCTCATGAATTCAGTATAAACTTGTAAACTTGGGTACGAGCTACGTGAACCTGCTACTGTTTTTGATTTACAACGGTCTGTTTGGATGATGTATGCCCATGAAGTTAAAGTTTATTTCCCATTGGCTTAATTGTCATAGTTCTCTTTGAGTGACCACATATTTAGATGTCATTGTGTTATCGATCAGCTTATTCAACTGCATTGGAGTCTTCTACTAGTGGAATATAATGGATCAAATGTATTTTGTACTTCAGCCAGTTGAACACAGGAGTCGGAGGTGCCTAATCGTTACCTAATAGAAAGCATTTCAAATGACTAGCAGTTTGTTCACAAAAGATCATGAGATCCAACGTGACGTAATTTCAGTTGTGCTGCTGATCTAATCCACGCAACGCGCAGCGACTCTCATTTAAATTATCGCAATATCACGGTTAACGGTTAGTTTTATCTGTCATGCATATGCTGAAGCCTTTTCTCACTAGTTTTGTCCTTTACCTTAGCGTTATTATCCCCTCTTCCTGATTGACACATTCATGATTGTAAAAATATGGAGTTTGTGCCCTTACTTCACACACTTAGGCGTTTCAGTTTACATTCTGATGAATTCGTTTAAGGGTTCGTAAGTTGTGTACCACTGTTTCGGGCATGTCCGTGTCGTTTGGTTTTAACTTCCCTTAGATTGTGTCCATGTTGCGGTTTTTCTCAGCGGAGTTTGCTTGCAGACCATTTGCTAGTAAACTGTGGAAAAAATGTGTATTTGTATCTCGATTAAAATCACAGACCTGTCTAGATTTTAAATGTGGGCTGTACGGTAGTATTATCCCACTTTAATCATTACAAGTATAATCGAATGGGGAGTGTATTCTGGGACTCAAGAATTATTCGCAAAGAGTTCCTTGTCGGTTAGTCGAGGCTAACCTTATGAAAGAGAACACATGGTTTGAAACCCCCATTTTGATGCTGGTAGTGTGTTGTACTTAGTTTGCAGTTATAGGTTTGTTTTGACCGGAGAGTCTGAGGTGCACACGCCTGATCAGTAACAGTAGCCACAAGTGTTGTCGAATAATTCTAGGGAAATTCTTCCCTCCACTTGAATACTTCCTTCATATAGTATGTATATTCTGGTTCTTTATGCCAGTTCCACTTCGCACTGATCGGGAATTATGCGCAATATGCAACATACATATGTGTGATTGATGTGTATATTTCAGTTAGTTTTCATCAGTGATGCCACTGTACCCTTCATTTTGATACAAAATGTCGAAGTTCCTTCGGAAATCGCGGATTTCTGACCTTTTACCTCAATCGTTTAGAAACAATGGTTCGTCTGGGATTTCAACGAAACGAAATTCAGGAAGCCCTTACCCAGCAACGTTTCAACAACATTACGGCCACATATATTCTTCTGTCACGTTATGATCCTCAAGTACATGGTCGTCTTCCCGGACTGTCGAATGGTAACAGTAGATCGAATAAATCGGAAGGCTACTCCCGGTCCCGACAGTCTGAGACAAATTGCACAAACACAAACAGTGGAATATTGACGCGTCCATCTAGCGCTCTCCCTTCCACCACCTACACAGTTCCTCAAATAAGCGGACACTCACGGCGGACCTCGTTTGCTTCATCTCGCCCCACGGTTGATTCGAGCGGAAAGGATCACTCAATTTCTAATATGCCGTCAGCCTCACCCATTACTGCAGTAACAACTTCCACTGGAATAACTTTAGTCACGTCGACTATGGCAGTAACTTCGGCGTCATGTAATACGGGAACAACCACAGTGTGCATGCCTACTGTATCCAGTCATCCATCCGGACATGCGCTTCCATCTGTGCGACGTTCAGCAACTGTGGCAGAGTATGCTGATCGTAAATCGAATAGTCCTTCATTGAGTACGTTTTTTTACGTTCCAGTATTTTCAAACTCAGTACATTTCGCCTTTTGCCCGAGTGTGTCTTTAGCCCTGAGTGTACATTTTGCTTGGAGAGGTTGACTGAATTGAGACAACAATCCATCGTACACTGGCTTCCGATCCAGTACTGCGCATTTATGTAAAGGCTGCTTCAAACAGTTGACAGATGATTTCGATGCTGTATGTGACATTGTGCTTTTATCTATCATGTCAAGTGCCTCCAGGGCATCTCGTCACTGGATTCTCAAAACTGTTGGAACGCTTGAAAACGTGAAAACATCCATATTTGGCTAATTCCTGATATTGAACGACGATTATGGGTCACCAGGAGTACCAGTATCCAACTCACCATTGACAACCATGGAAGTTCTGCACACTTGTTTCACTTAACAGTACATATCCATCACACCTCGTCTGAGACGCGAACTTCGGACAGTTGATTGGGAGTCGAACGTCTTAACCATTGAGTTATTGTGACTGGTTTCCAGTGGATCGTGGGACTTTAACACTAGACTATGTAGCGCTTATCTTTCATTGGTTTTGCAGTACCATTGACTGTTGCTCACAAGAATCGACATCTGTTGCAAACAGGCTCTCTACGGAGAGGCCAGCTTCGCGGGAATCGATCATCATGAGCAACGGTTCCCGGATTTTTAGAACCAGTAGTGGATTGGTGTTGCATCAGTTAATGCTAACGTTATATGAATCTGTGTAAACCAGCCAAGATAACCTAATGGCTAAGAAGTGCGATCCACCGTGTTTGACCCCGGGTTTGTGATGGAAATGCACTTTTAACAGATTTGATGATAAAGCTGTGAGATACTTCCATGGGTTTCAAGAATGCGTTGGATGTAGCTACTGCATGATGAATCTCATAGTTGATAAATCAAACGTCGCACTACTGAAGCTGGTTATACATATTTTTCACGCTGGTTTGTAAATAATCATGATCCCAATACAGTGACGTAGCAATGAAATTTTGCAGGAATAAAGCGCTTGGAGGGGAACGATTAATAGGAAGAAACCGATTGTTTTTAGTATATATTATAACACTGTTTTGTTTAACTCTACGGGATACGAGTTTTATAGGCGAGTCGCACGACTTTCGCCCTACTGACTTCGATCCACATCTCTCAGTGCATCTAGTCGTTTCGGTTTCGACCAGGAAAACGGCAAGGACTAACCAGGGCTAGGGTCTTCATACACTTACTGATGACTGCCCGGTTGATTCTGCCACCGATACCCATCACGGTCAGGTCATTATTGACTAAGCCAACGAAGTCCAAGATAACGCTAAGTGGCTAGTGCCGGTTGATTTTTCAGAGGGCCAGTTATAGCTCAGTTTGCACGTTTCGGAAAAATGATTGGCAAAACGAATTGGACAACTTATGGCAGTTCAACCACCGCTGCATGTTGTGCTTCGAATGCGCACCGAAAAAATTACGCAGTCGAGGTGAGGGTTCTATTATTGCCAGCACTCTTGTGAGTAGGCGTAATTTCGGTTGTTAATATTGATGTCGCCGATGTGGGGCGGTTGATGACTCTAATAGAGGGACATCAGATGCCGTACCGGTTACTCCAAAAAAGGAATACGCAATAAAAATAACTTGCAAATGATTTATCTGCGGTTAACCCATAATCAAATTCCCCAATGTGCAAGATCTAATGGGTAACCCGCTGTATCGTCCTATCAAAGACAGTATCAATGAAAAAAAACGAACCGCTAAAGAACCTACGAACGATTGAAAAAGACAACTGTCCCTTGGTTTTCTAACCATCTAATTAGCATGTCTTATTGGCCTTTGAATCGAATACCTCGCCATTTCAGGCCTAACACCTTCAGAAATGTAATTTAAATCTTTTCCGACTAAAGCTTGTGGTCGTCTTCGAACGGGTAACGCGCGAATATGTGATGTGATGTTAGTTGTATCAGGATCCCGGTGTATTATTAAGACACGAACGACATTCCCCTCAGTCATCCCGTGTGCTGTACTTTTGTGATTTGCAAGTCTGTTTAGAAAGGCAAATGTTTTCAAGGTATATCTTCCGGTTCGATTGTTAGAAGACTTCTACTATTAGTTATCGTCAGCAGCCTTTTGATCATATCTCTAAGAACCCGCATATACTGTTCGCAAGAAAAAAAATGATAGTCCTTCATCTAAGCCATCTGGTGCCGTTGCAGCGGATTACGGAGGATAAACGAGCATTGTGTGCTACGGAACCTTCATGTTACTCAGTAGAAATGCAACGTTATCTTTCTCATTGGAGTCTCATTTGCATCCTTAGGAGCGTGAATGGTTGATAAGTCCATTTAAGAATCACATGGTGTTCATCTTTCTGTATTCGAAACATGCTACTGCGAAAAAGTATTTCGGTTACTACAGCTGATACCCTAACAATGTGGTACTTTCTCCTAAGTCTTGGTTCATTTTATGATAATTATCAATCCGGTGAGGCAAAAAGCAACTAAAACGGTTGAACGTTTGGCAATTTACTACGGAAGCGATATTATTCAGGTAGTCGATGTTCATTCTAACCAGCTGTTTAGTTAACTCGCATGCTCAAAGTGCTACTTCGGATCACCTAAGAATGTTTCATTTTATCTCAGATATCGGCATCAATTCAGGGGGCTTATCGTTTTCCACACGATCTCCGCCTTCCACGAAGACTACCAGTCCTTCAACGGTTCAGAATTCCTACTCGCCACCTCCCTCTCAAGCTCCTCCTCAAGAATTCCCACCCCCATTGCACGCGCCGCCTGCCCAAGCCTCAGTAATTATTCATCCGACCTCCGTAACTGCGCATCTCACTCTGGTCAATCCTACAAATGGCCCTTCTTGTGTTGCTCCTCTGTCTACTCAATCGCCAGCCGGGTCACCAGCCTTAAATGCATCCCAGCCTCCAACTGTTCTATCCCGCACACGTCCGTTGCCGCGAAAGTTGAGCACACAGAGCGGCGGTTCCAGCGGGCCCACTGCTCCATTGGCTCAAAGTGAAGATGACCAAACCGCTACCGGCACACTACGTTCGCCTAGTTGGTTGGTGGCAAACACTAACAAGTTGCCATCCGCTGGCAAAAGTAATGGTTCTTCGTCATCCCACCGTCATGGTGCAGCCTGGAATGCCTCCACGCGCTCAAGCTCCGATGAATCGCAGTCGGATAGTGATGTCTATGACCGTGAATGGGGTTCTAGTGAATCAAGCGATTCTGGACATTCCGTTTCCCGTAACCGATCGAAGGAGGACCGTCGTCATCAACCTAGTCGGCGTCAAAGCAGAAGACGTCGTACGCCCACCGGTGAATCGCACTCTCCGGAGCAAGCTCCCTCTCCTTCGGTAGTGCTTGCGGCCGCACCACATCCAGCTGGAATGTCGCGATCCAGTAGCAAATCAGGATCTAATGGACCACGTGAGTATTGAAATGTCGCTACCTATTTAACGTCCTGGTTACTGTTTTCAAATCCAAATATTTTTGTCATTGGTTATTAGATATACTGATTGTAGGTCATAAGATGTCCCAGAAATATTAACAGCTAAACCAAACGGATGACTTAAGGTTTGCTCTGGACTTTAGCGCTCATCTTAATAAATTGTTATCATCCGAATGATCGCGGGTGTGCTCAGATCACCTGAGAATAATGATAGGGAGATGAAAATCTTCGAGGAGAGGTAACCTTCAAATGTCCGCAATCACCTTCGTGAAAAAGATGCTTGCTAATGGTGATAGAAGAATAGGAAGCACCAAGGAAATTTGGAGTAACGACAGGAATATCAGACCAAATGATTTAAGTAGTGTATAAAAAAACGGATGCACCATGTATTGGTTCTAATTGACTGATATAATGGTAATAACACAGCGTTGTTGATAAATTTAATGCGCCAACGTTTCAACTACCGTGGGTAGCTTTTCTTAAGGCAAGTTTTACAAACGTTGGCGCATTATATCTTCCAACGAATCTGTGTTATTAGCATTATATCATTTACAATTATAACGACAGGAATGTCTGCAAATCAGCTGTAGACCAGAAACGCTGCAACTGAATTCTAGGATGTTCCATTAGCCGTTCATCTGGGCGTACCGACCGATTTTTTTTTGTACTTAATGCTTGTTTTCTTGTGGTTGTTTGTAGATATAATCTTTCTTGAAATGATCAGTTATTGATTGCGTACATTTTATTAAATGCATTTCCTCTAGAAAATTCATTACCACTGTATTTGTTGTCCCAGGGTGGACGCTATGAATTATAAACTGATGACCTTCTTCTTATTCGGGAGATATTTTAAACGCAACCGCTGCTAATACGATGCCGAACACAACAAACTTCCAGTGTTGCGCAACAAATATTTCAATTATATATATATATATATATATATATAAACTGTATGCAGCATATAGATGAGTCATAGTCCGATCTCATCATTTATGGCCTGATCGTAGGCTTCGCGTTTCTTGTGATGTGATGTGCGTGAATTGCTTTTTAGGCCACGAGCAGTTCGATATCGTTCAGTTGCCGGATAGCTGGCACCCGCCATGGTTTTACGTTAATGCTGAGGCGTCACGCGCTGTGTGGATAGAAAGGTTGGCATCCAACGGACCACACATTTGCAACTGCAGTTTTTTAATTAAAGACCCCAGGAATGCTCCTACAGGTTTGAGAATAAGGATCCATCTGTACTTGCGGGGTAGACTTTGAATATCATCTTCGGAGGTGATTGAGTGACGAAGAGGCAGATGGCATATTTATAAGGCTGAATGAATACCGCATAGTTCCATCCGGCCGCCAGTGTCCATTCACGAGATCAACAGGAAGGTCTTTTCTCACCTCAAAGTGATTTTCCTTAGATCAATCCTGAAGTGCTATAAATCACTCAACCTCGTTCTTATTTCTTTTTTAATATGCGTTCGCTGTCCGTCGCATCTGCTTTGCGTGCTGTTTGTATTTTTTGGATCAGGCGTTCGTGCTTGCCTGGTTTCTTGAAACCATGAAGCTTTGACTCTGGGGTTTTTTAGTATTACTCACGAGTAGCAAGTTGTCCATGTTCGGCACGCTTTACGTTTTCTTCTAAATGAATAAACTTAGTTGAATTCGAAAATATAAAAATCACAAATCTTCAGCGAATTCTCTGCTTCCAGTCTATTCTTTTTCTGTTTTTTACTCATGTCTTTGATGAGGGCGTCGGCACGCAGTGGTTGTTACACTTTTCGGCTTCAGACATCCAACTTCAAAAGCACACATCTAACTAGTGTCAAAGGAGCTGCACACTTACTGCCCTACTTGGTTTGCGTACCGGTTGCAGTTGCGATGATACTCCCTAATTTAGCTTTCACCACGGGACACAGTCAGCCGCATCTTATGCAGCGTATACCACTTTCACCTACGTGCACCTTGTGTTTACACCTATTGGATTGATTACATCAACCGGAATTTCAGAATGTTGTCACCATCTTTCGGTGTACATGTACACACGTATTCGTACGTCTTAGTTGGTTTGATATCTTTTGCTGGTTGCATAACTTCCTCAGTAAGCCTGTTGTTGGCCCTTTGGAGTTGGTCGGGGATGACGGCATAGATTTCTGCACTCGCTGCTGTTCTGGCCGTGTTTACTTCATCTCTGTTGTTTTGTCGAACAGGTCCCCATGATCGACGGGATGTCGATCCGCTCTGGCTGTTTGTCGTTATTGAAATTCACTAGGACTTTATCTGATAGAAATTCATCCAGGTCGTGTAAATCACGACGAAATCGTATTAACTAATCGCTATCGTTTACGTCCACAGCCACTCAAGAGGAAAAGCAGACGGTGAATGGCTCCGGTCGTGACTCAAATTTCGCTCGGTAAGTACCATTTTTGTCCATATTTGTATATGAATGTAATTCTTCATGCATATATTTGTCCCACCGTGCCTACTCCATTGGATCGGTTTTTACTAGTGCCATTCTAAATTGTCATCTCGTCGTAGTTAGGATTAGCATCACCTATTGTCATCTAGTGTGTGTACCTGAATTTCTTTCCGTAAGACATTGAATTAAGGTATTTTATGAAAACAGTGTAGCTTTTTGGGGGAGATTCGTATCAGCAAAATCATTCCCCTCACGCCCACTCCAATAAATTTCGACCGCCTGTTGCACATATCATTGTAGATAACTGATATCATTGTGAATTTCAACTTTGGAAATACCTTACAAACAAAGTACCTTGGTTGCCTGTTCATCACGGTGTTGCTTAGACTTGGAACTGGATGTGGTTTCAATCCAAAAGCAACGACAAACAATTTGCAAAGAATGTTGTGTGTTTATCCTATTAATGCAGATAAAAAGAGTAAAATATTTCCATCTTTGTTGTCCAGATTGGTGTTCGTTGTTTCCGTTTTTTGTTGCTACATTGGTCGAAAAATGTATGGTTTAAGTTCCTGCTTCTTAAATTGATTTCCTCATTGAAATTCCTCACGAGTAGCTTTGTTGGATTGGGCACGCTCTAACGTTCTTTCGGAGAAAAATATAGTACTTCTGATAACCTTGTGGCAGCTGTTCACGTTTATTTCCCGCAAAAACCATTCATCTCCATTCCTGCAAGTTCTAATATCCTTACCGGTCTAAAATTCTCTTGCCTTGAATTAATCTTAAGACAATAAACAAGTGTTCATTGATTGGTTTAATTTGAGTCCAGTACCGATTTGTGGCTTTTAAATGCGCTCTTTTATCTCCTTAGTTCGTTTGGAGAGATATTTGAATTTCGGAACATCGCCTCTGCTCAGCTGTCCTGGATTTTCAGGCTTAAAAGAGTAACGGCTCACACACTTAGCGTACTCGGGAACTTTGTGAATTATCCTTCGCCCGTTCTGTGACGACCGCATGTGACCTGAAGCGAGAACTTACTGAATATACTTGGAAGCTTTCTGTCACATTGTGACACTCTTAATTTTATGGTTTTACCTACCATGTTATCCTCTTTTTCGAATGAAACGTCGCGGTTAGATGAAGCGATCGAAGCGTTAGACTATGGTTTGTTGTTTAGCCTGCACACATCAGTAATTTACACATTGTGTTCCCTTTTGCTGAGTTCTAATTGAAACAAAACGCGAACGGTAAGAGTAAGTCTAAAATAAAGTGAAAATGGTCAGTTTAGGTAAGTATTTTCCATTCTGATACTCTTTAATGCTTCAGTTCCCGATAGACAACTTAAATTTGACCCGTTTGCGTATCTTGATTCAGAAATACTATTGATTTTTTTGATGCAAGATTACGCTGGTTTTTAATGAAAGGCGGCACTGGATTGAGAATGATGTAAAAGATGGCTGCTGCTTTCTGTAATACTGGTTTGCTGCGCGATTTACCTTCAGTCGCCATTCCCTTTGTAAAGTATATGCTGTGCTGTCAGTTCATACATTGACATAAGTCACCATCTGAGCATGTACCGCTCTAGAAAATGTTGAGTGTTCCGCTTTCTGGAATCCGTACATCTGGTCCAATTACAGAGATTGCCGGCCAGATCCCCTTAATTAATTTGGCGTAAGTCTAATAATTTATTCGCATTTCTGCTTCTGTGTTCAGCTCTTACTTGATCTGTAAGTTTATATTCGGTTGGTTACTGCTCCCGGCCAGAGCCATCATCGTTCTTGTTCTCGTTCATGTTCGATTGGCTAGCTGGTGATCACGTCTATCAATCAGCTATGATCCCATCCTTCAGTGTACGAAAAATTTGTGATTGGTATAATAAATGAAACTGATGTGTGCGGTTCCTTATATAACTACCCCACTTTTTGACTTTCTATTAAAGTTACATCGGGAATACTTTATGTACCGTGATGTACGCTGTACACCATCCATACAGGCAGCATATAAGTCAATTTGAGATGGGAGTAAAAAAATGTCCAGCATATACTATATTTGAGTTCTTTAGTTAAAGAATGGATCTGTAGGAAATCAGACGGGAAATGCGTGTAAGTTTTCTTACTAGGTACAAATTAATGTCAGTGATAGGTTTTAGTAGATTTTTGAAACTTGTAGCATGAATAAACGGACGTGTTTGTTCAGTCATTACCTTTAAAAACACAAGGAGGACGTTATAGTGTTTTTTAACATAATTGAGTAAGATGGCCATTACTAATACACGCACATCAATAGGTGTTTCATCCACTTGTAAAATTTTCGACGTCTTACGAATATCCAAGGTGAAGCCAAACTTCCATTACGATGATTCAAGATAAATGAATTTACGTGTGGTGCTGTAGAAAACTGAAACTTGATTAGGTCACAATAAATTTCGTCTCGTTGTTTTCACAGTGCGTTCCACGTTTGCGTCGAAGGAAGTCATGATATCTCCAAATTATATAACTTATCCCTCCCCCTCCCCCCCCCCCCGAAAAAATGTGAATGGATGTGAAACGGCTCTGTTGAAGTTATGAATTGAACAATCAGTGAATAAGTTCCGTGAATCCTTTGCGTGAGTGAGGGTAAGGAATGACAAGAATCAAAACATTGACTATTTTTTGTAAGACGCTGGTAAAGCTGGTGCCTTAACGCAAATCAATTGTGAAGCCAGCCTTGTAAAAGCGGATGATCGTGGTATTCACTGCATTCAAGGCTTTTGGCAAATTATTGGCCAGTAGTTGCATTTGCTGGCCACTGACATCTCAACCGACAGCAAACAAGAATAGTTGTAATGCCTCAGTGTTGTTCGAAGAACCAAACTCTAGCCATCTGTCATTCACGGTCAGAAGATGGCGTGTTGGGGTTGAAAATTGCAGCTCGGATACCCTTTGTTTGACGAGAACGTCGATATGCGAATTTTTTTGGACCAAGTATACTGGAAAAAGGAGAGTCCATGAGACGTTGATCTTTCGATTATTTGTCTGTTGATGCACAGACGATGCAACGTAATCTTAATTTCGCTCTCCTCAAATGTGACGTTTTCCAAAAACGATGAAACTCGAATTCACATTGACACCATTATTTAGAACAATGGTCGGCAAACCATCATTTTCCACCTTTTTCCCCGAAAGTTTTTCTCAGTTTTTACTCTTCGCCCTCTTTAAAAAACATCTGAAGTTATCATCACACAAGAATCATTAGCAGATCATGGTAACGAAGTATTGCTTGAATTGTTCAACATTCACGGAGGGTAGGCAGACCCGTGATTCCTTTTTACCGCTTAACTTCAGGACAGTATTTAGTCAGTCCCTGTTGAAAATGAACCACCGATCATACAGAGTGTTGGATTTATGGGACTTTGAAAAGTTTGGATGAAATTCCAGCTTCATCGTTTTCATAGTTTGTGATTTTTTTACTGCAATTGTTTTGTCTGTAGGGAAGGGATTTGTTAACACAAATAGAAGAATTTTCTTATTGGGATGAAATGAGCGGAAATTTAAATGCTTTTCCCTGTTGCCCACCAACCGAAGACAGCCTGGAATGTACGAATGGAAAATTCGATCTAATGGGCATAATGTGATGTCATTCTTATTCCGCTTCAACATGTAGCCAAAACTGTCTCAATATTTCTGTGCATTTGTTTATGTTTGTGCGTATGACTGCGTTATTACGCTTGCTATTTCAGACGTCTAAATTGGAATCCTTCTCTGTTATCAGGTCAACTTTGCCTTATTTGTCATCTGGCTAAATGCACCTGCCCTTATACCTTAATCTGCCGATCTGATCTGATCGGTTAAAATCCATGAAGACGGTGCGATTATTTCTACGCACTGTTCCCAATAGGATTGCACAATTCACTGTTTCGGTTTTTGACTGCAAATGAACAATGGGGTATACGATGCGTATTTGCCTGTCTGTCTATGTGCCTGATTGACCGTCAGACGTGACCGATCATTCATACTAAAGCTCTGCTTGTTTCTAACATGATCACTGCTTCGGCACACAAATTGACCCGGACTTGCCACGGTTTTTTGACCTCTTTATGGTTCCGGTCAGTCGCTTGATTAACATTACTCGTTTGTTTCCATAATTGTGATTCACACCGTCGATGTTCGCTTTTTGCGACCACCAGACATGCGCACAGGCAAGCAAAAAACCGTTCTCGGTGTTGCTGACACCTGAGCAAGAATAACTTGCCCCTGTGACCTATGCAAATTAAACCATCCAGATATGCGAGTATATGCACTCAGTCTTCCCTTTTTAGGTGCACAAATGCACGTGCACACGTACGTTCGTGCTTGCACACACCATCTTCGATTTCGATTCAATGGACTGAACGTCGTAACAGTTAACTTAGATTTAGCTTCTCAGAAAGCTTATCTACCTCGACATAACGGCTTAAAATCCGATGGCTGCGAACTGTTTTCTTTGTATTATTTAGCTGTGCAGCTGATCTATCTCGTTTTCGTTGGCTTGTTTTCGTTGGGGGGCGCTTTTTCGATCTTTTGTCCTATTTCGATTTTTCTCACTTGATTTTCGTTCGTTCCATTCATTTAGTCAGCTTTCTGATTTTCAATTTTGCTTTCCCTCAGAATGTCATCTGTTCGACGTCGTTCAAGCGTACGAAGTCGGACCAATGCGAGTAAGCACTTTCAGTTTTCTTTTTGCGCCCCAGTCTCATTCATTGTTCTGCATATTGTATTTCTGCGATCATTGAGCACTTCCATATTACTTTTCATGGTAATCGATTAGTATTCACTGTCTTCGCAACCTATGCGAATCTGTTCGGTACCAACATCCGCATTAGATGTTCGTTTATACAAAAACCCATTTCCTCTTTTGTATTGAATATATTCTGCAATACTCAACACAACCGGCCTTATTTCTTACCACAGTCATTTCCTTTTATACTCGTAATGCAGTGCACAAGAAAGCAAAGGGTGGCAGAACCATACAGCAAAAGTGAATGTATATCTTTTAGTTTGGCGCTTGTAGACTCCATTTATTGGTTTATCCAGCACCAGCAACAGTAACGCTTTGATGGTTGTAACTGGGTCAGTAATGTGAGCCTTATGACAGTAGAATACACGGACAAAAGACCAAAGGATGGCAAGTGATGGCAACTAATCAAGAGAAAGAAATCGATCAGAGGTCAGCTGATTCATCGAGTTCAAGCATTCAATAGTAGTTCACCGAACTGGACTAAATTATAGTCAGTGTTCGAAGTTATTACGTTCACAACACTTGGTACGTGGAGAGCTGTGGTTGACCATATCTCAAGTGCACTGAATAATGATCGTTTCAAAATAAAGGGAGAAGGTTTTCTGCTGGTAGACATTCATCACGAATAGGCATGGGTGCATCGACCAGGCTTTTATTGATTGCTCATTAGCTCTGCTTGTCTCCTTGTAAAAATAAACATTACTTTGGCGGCAGTTTTATCGCTTATTCCGCTCAGCCAAATTCGTGATAAAGAACTAAATAATCCAAAGTATGCCTCGGATAAAGCGGATCTAAGACCGATAACACTGATTAGATGAAGTAGCATCATGTGGGAGAGTTGTTGGTGACCGCTGTGTCCTCGACTTGTAGGTAGAGAAACGTTATCAAATGGAATAGCTGGTCATGAGTGATGTGCCATTTCTCACAATAAGCCGCCGCGATCAGGGTGCTGCCAACTGTGACGCCCGAGTTTGCTGATAACGCTGTGGCTTGGTGCGTGGCCTATCAATAAATAAAACCCTGACATTTGTTTCCGTATTAGTTGTACACTGGAAGTGGAAGAACCGAATCTTGCGACCCCCGACTTTTCAGGCTATCCGGGTTGCACTGGGCCTTTTGATCTAAATAGATCGAAATGGCTATAAACTGGAGTACTGGTCGCCAGCTCTCAAGGCAGTCGACCATCCAGTTTCATGCTGTTACTTTGCGAACTAAGTCATCGGACCAAAGACCAGAAAGCCTTCCCCTGAGACAGTCCTTCGCTTTGGGCTGAACATCTCGCCGACGAGTCATTTTCTATTATTCTGCACAAATCTTTGTACGGACCAAGTGCTGTTGGAACCATGGGGAAGGACGAGCGAGGATGAGAGAAAAAGAAACACTGTGCTCGGTTCACTACGCGTGCTAGTTCCCCTATTTTCCATTCGCACGTCATCGGCTATCCATCGGGGCCCTTGATTCCCCTTAGTAGAGCCCGGTTGCCTAAACCGAAGTAGAAGTTGGACTTAGAGGATCCTTGACCAAGCAGTCTAATCTGCAGGCAGTTGGGTCACTTAGTCCACTGGGGATCGGTGACTGATTACCTAGTTCATACGCCCTTCGGATGGGGCCTGACGTCGTCGGTGCCCAACGCCTCTATTTTTTCCTCCCAAATTGTCTTCCTTTGCCCCAGCTTCGATGGCATTTGTTCCTTATGCAGATCGCTGGTTAATGAATAGTAGTAAATTGTCTAAGCTTGGGATGCTACTGGTAGAGTTACTGTCCGAAAATCCTCACTGAGCACATTAAAAAACTACTTGGCACACAAGCTCATTCTCACTGATCATTACTTATGTATTGTATCAACATCTGCAATAGTTTTAAGGATCGGGCCAGTTGCGCAAAAGATGGGCGGGGCCATAAAATGTAAGTAACGCGCAGCGACCAAATTGACCCAAACCAAAACAAAGGCGGATCCAAACTGCCGTGGTACTATTTGGAACAAATTAATTCCATACAGTCATCAAACCTCGACAGTCTTTCTTTCAGGCTCTTTTATTCCTATTTCTGACAACAAATCACGTGAACGACAAAGGGCGTTAAACAAAGGCAACCATCGGCAAATCCACGCTCGTGGCAATGGCGGGAGTCCAGGTTGTGTCAGCGATACAGTCACTTTGATGCGATACAACAAAAAAACGGGATTTATTTCAGAGAAGGCAGTTGGCAATGAGTGGATGGTACGTAAGGAAGGAAATGTCAATGGTTGATTCAAATTTCTCTTTGGAACTGTTTACATAAGACAATTCACGGTCGCCTCTCAGCCCTGTTAGCCAATTCCTATGCGCAAAGCAGACCTTAGTTCAGAGGATGATTGACAAAATGCGTTCATTCGTTTTCAGGTTCTGCATAGGATACCAAGAATTCCTTTTCCATTCATTTTTATCCAAATATTTCTTTCAGCTATACCTTCCCAATGGGCATATACTGTCATTACCGAGTAGGCTGATCTCCTTAACCTTGGATTCCATGAGATCCGGTTAACTACTGGTATTTACATATTGCCAGCGGAAAAGAGTGTTTTCTTACAAATAGTGAAAAAGAAGTATATCTGGCTGCATTGTTCAGGTAACTAAGTCTAGAAATAATAGTGAATTTGGAGAAATCGGCTACAGACTTCGTACTTATCTATCAGGAATATTGTTCCGCTGAATCTGTGGGAAATAATTGAAACGTGTTGACGCTCAGATACGCTCTTCAACATTCCTCTTGTAGCTAAAATCGATATCAAGGAACACATTTGAGTTTCTATATGGTAACGATTAGTGGTGCTGCTGTCTTTGATAGTACTCTTGAAACTTTTAATTTGCGTCGTACCACTTTCGTGATCACTCTTCGTAGCCCGGACCCAACTTCATTCTCTCAATTCACTCGTCGCATGTCGAGTGGTCCGGCTTCGAGCACTCGTGGGCAGGCTGGCATTAGGATCGCGTTGAGCATAAGGGCTGAGCGTGCACTGTTGGACTGGATCCCAGTCAGCAGCCGTTTATGTGCAGTTTGATTGGGCGGTTCTGTACGTGTGAATAGTAGTCGATCGAAGCGTAGTTGTTTGTTCGTCGTATCTGTGTATGTGCCCATTGAGTGTAGTTCCACTGAGGCGAAAGATGAGTTCTACCGGGGCTCATCTTGATTACTCCGTAGTGCGTTCAACGGACGTTGTTGTCGTTGCTGGTGATTTTAACGCCTAATTTGAGCACTTAGCGGAGATGGAACTGTACATCGGAGTCCGATTTTCTGTCCCAGCCGATCGGATTGACAAAGAAAATCATCTCACCCAGATTTGTTCTGACCCCAGACTGTTTCTGGCGAACACCAAATTTTGTCACGGAAAGCGACATCGGTTTACCTGGTGCCCCCTTTGCCTTCACAGCATTGGACTAAGGTAGATCATATTGCCATCGGTCACCGGTGGTTTGGATCAATCGAGGATTGCCGATCATTCTGTTCCACACCTGTGAACTCAGACTGTGTTTTGGTCCGAGTTCGCTTTTGCTTGCGCCTAGTCCGTGGTCACACCAGCAGAAAAGCCACTTGTCCGGCACAGGCGATTCTGGACGATAACCGCCGACTACAATTGCAGTCGGAACTCTCAATACGGTTGTCGTATCAACAGAATGGACAAGATCCGAGCGAACACTGGGAGCAGCTCAAAGAGCTTTGCACTTAGCGGTAACTGCCACGCGCGAGTCCCGTGCGACATAAACCTCAGAAACGATGAATATCGTCAACTTCAGTTGTTCTGTTAGATGCTCGCAGATCCGTCCCTCCGGATGCAACACAATGAGACGCGTAGATTCTTGAGACGTGAACTGACCGGGAGCAGTGGTGGGTAGGAAAGTGTGGGGAAATGGAAGGCTGTGGCTATCGGAAATATTTCCAACCTTTGCCGACTGATTAGGAATATTGGTCGGCGAAAGCCGAGCGTAGGCGAAGTGATTGAGGAATCTGACGGCACATTGATTTATTCTCAGGAGCGTCGGCTGGCTCGTTGGGTAGAACACCTTAGGGCTCAGTTTAGTTGGCCTACAGCCGTAGTGGGGATTCCATTTATGCCTGCAAGTGAACCCATGGAAGTGGATACCAGCTCTCCATCGGGAATGGAGGTGATGAAGGAGGTAGGTTTTCCTAAAAGGTATTGGGTAGCTGGATCAGATGGACTGTCGTCATCCTTCTTTATGGACAGTGACGAAACGTTGACACGGGAGTTAACAAAACTCCTGGTGTCAATCCGGGAAAGCGAGGAGATTCCTAAGGTAGCCGTATCTTCATGTGTCGATATTGGCATATATATTTGCTGAAACAGGGGTCTGTCCGATTTGGAGTATGCGTTCGATGTTGTGCTGCTGAGTGAGGATTCAAATGAGCTGCAGGTTTTTTCGATCGTGTGAACGATAGTATCGGCATGTTTGGTATGCGTTTTGCATCTTCGTATTGTAAAATGCCGCTCCAGGGCTGGATTAGCTTAAAGCTGAACCTTCCTCTTGCAGGGGAGCAACTGGATGAAGTGGACAGATTTAGTTACTTGAGTGGTTGTATCTCACTTGGTGGTTGTATATCAGATGAAATGTCTTTGCGCATTCAGAGGGTCCTATTGGTTTTTGCTAATTTGGGGCATCTGTAGCATCGATGTGACATCCGGTTATAGTTCCAATGTGAGGTTGATATTGCTCTACGGCTCCGAAACATGACCGTTGGGAGCAGAAGATATGTAAAGACTTCCTTGTTTGAACACGGTTTTCTTCGTATTATTGGTAGGATATGGTTGGAAGATTTTGTGAGTAATTCGGCGTATTGTACTGGACCATAGGGTTCGGTCCTTAAATCAGGAATTATATCAGACCAGATTTAGGTGGTTGGGAGATGTTTTGCCTATGTCCATAGAACACTAGCCTCGTTGTACACTGTTCTTCGAGGCAAGTAATGGTTAGAAGGTGGTTCGGGGTGGCCAGTCGATGACACAGAAGAAAAGTACAAAAACTTTAATCAACGGACTGTTTTGTGTAGGTGGAGTTAGGGTACCGGGTTGGGACGCACGAAATCCCCCTTGTCAGCGATGGTTGGAGGTAATAGGTTTTATGGCTCAGTGCAGCAATCGGTGGCATTCTTGCATTTGAAACCTTCCGTGTTTCCTACAGTTCTTCAACACTATATTGCAGTCGACCTTTCATTATTCCTCGTTTTTTTCTGTTTGAGCAGAGGCTGTTATGGAATAGCAAACATAACCAGAGCACATTTGTTCCAAGATTGTTGGTTGTTCACATTGAAATTGAGATTGCGTTTCGTCAAAATCGCTCACATTTGCTAGTCCACTTGTGAAGGTAATTACCATTCCCAGTCGTCTTGATTCATTTCATGGTTTTTCTTCATCATAGCATCAATGCCCGCTGCGACCGGGTGCGCTGCAGATAGCTCGGGTTCGGCTGTATCTAAGGTTTCTAGTAATTGCACTTCAACGAATACCACCACAACAGTCACGGGGATAACTGGTTCAGCTGCGGATAATGTGAAAAATTCCACCAATTCCGTCGCTGGTCGCTTTGGACATGAATCCAACGAGTCCAATTATGAGGGAATTTTGGCTGTTGGTGGTGGTAATGCTCCAACTACCACAAAAGATCATCATCATTATCCATTGAACGTCGCTCCCAAGCCTCGTGGACTCTTCCGTGGTACTCCGAATGCAGCTGATATTTTGAGGCATGTCTTCGAGATATTGTGTAATCAAGTTATTTTATCTGTCTGTTCGTATTCGATTGCGTTCGGTTATTAAAAGATAGTGCCTTTATGTTTACTTGTTTTTGGAATGTTTTCTGATGTGCGTACGGCGAGAATCATTCGTATCGCTTTCTCGTAGCTCATATTAAGCCCTTTAAAATTAATTTTCGTTTTGAGTGATGCTGCTTATATGGTCGTAACAGCACTGAATCACTGCTCGTGTACTACTAAATGGTGGAAAGATCGTTTTTTCCGCCGGTCACATTCATTCGAAATGTGCAACGTTTCCACGTCCACGTGATGTCTTTCCGCTCTTTGTCGTTGTCATTGAGAGGCCGTAGTCAGCTTGGTTCGCTGAAAAAATTATCTTCATCGTTCGCTCTATGGTCATACTGAGTAAAGCGTTTGTCATTTCAACACGACCATAGGCTCAACTCCCAGATCATGCAACCTGCAGATTTCTCGGCAGATCTCGAGAAATATACCAACATTATTATTATTATTATTATTGTTATTAATATTATTATTATTATTATTATTATTATTATTATTAACCGGGCACATTGGTAATTAACAGCAGTTCATCGACGCTCGATTTGTGATTGCGTCTGACCTTTTGAGAACTTGCCTGGTTATATGTCAGTTCAGGTCTCAAATTTATAGTTCCCGGTCACCTTTTCCGCGTGTTGTGGGCTCTGCACTCATTCGTGGGGCATGTAATAAGTGTCCGAACGTGGTTCCTCCTGTTAGACCACACTAGCTTTCGTTAGTCATTCACTAGCTAACCTAGTCTTTGGCGTTTGACTACGAACAAAGTGGAAAAGTGAATTTCAATAAACAGCACTGTTTTCTTCATCAAACGCGTTTCGATTTCTGCACGACGCGTACGTGTGTAAGCGTATTGAATGATTCCGCTAATGTACACTTCCAGCAGATGTTTTCTCAGCTGACGAATTGCCATCCAGCCAGCACATTTACTGTGGACGACTTTATATAATGTCATTTCGGCTGAGGCGGTCAACTGTTGAATGTGGCATGTATTTTAACTACACCTTCTTAGTTATGGTTTCTCTTTTCCCCTTGGGAATCGCTAGTTGATTGATTTGGGCAATTCTTCGTTTATAAGTAGGCTTAAGAAGTTGGTCTGTGCGAATGGAATGTGATTGTCGCCCCGCTGTCAGAGCTCGTCTTCATTTGTTTTTATTCATTAGCCAAGTAACAACGCACCATCTTCTCGTTTTTCCCGTATAGAATGAATTTGACCTTGAGGTTTACTTCTAACTTGGCGCTGATAAACGGACGTGTGAATCGAATGCACCGTCAGAATTGGTTACTCTAGGTAAAAACACAACATGCGATTTGGGCAAATATAGGTAAACAAATACTTTGAAACATGCTGTCACCTAGACTCATTTCATAATGCTGATAATCTGTGAATCTAGTTTATGTTAGTAGTAGGAGATTAAATGTCTTCAGGAAATTATTCACCCTGTGATATCATCGCTCAACTGACCATTAAAAAACCATGGAAGCATTGTACAGCTGCTTCATTCTTGTTAGGAATCGTCAGCAGTGCATAACCACCGCACCCGAGACGTTCGACTCAAAATCGTTCGTCTTGGGTTCGCGTCCCAGTTCGGGTGCGGTAGTTATGCACTGCTGATGATTCCTAAAAGGACGAAGCAGCTGTACAGTGCTTCCATGGTTTTTTAATAGTGATTTGAGCGAATCTAGTTTAGTTAAGATTTTCCAATCCACTAATTTTTCTCCGCTGTTCTCAAGATTTTACCTGAGTTTCATTAATCATATGATACCCTGATGGTTGATAAAATTATCTGGGTTCCCTCTGCCCGATACATCCGTGGTAAGGTTTTCACAGTCTCTGCGCAGCTTATAAATAGTTGGACTGTATACCAAATTCATGAGCCTTTTACCTTTTATTCATATACGCTCTGTCAAATTCGGGATTAATAGGCTGGCCAACTTCCCCCCTGTTGGCCGCGGTCTTCTTCCTAAAAAATGATGTACATTATTATTTCATTAATAAAGGAAGTAAAAGGATGAGAGATACATGTATGAAAAGGTGCCGAGGATTTAAAGTAAGACATTCTAGACTCACCAGAATGCGCGCCACGTATGTGCTAGTCGGTTTTTAAAAGATAGTAACTCGGGAGGATATGAAACGAAAAGTGGAAGTCGTGGAAACATGAGATCGATACTGATAGGTCATCGCTCGGTAAATGAGTGGAATCTGAAACCATCTTATGCAAACTTTCCACTCACAGAAATATTCAGATCATATGTCAGTAGCATGAGCAATACAAAGCTAATGGTTGGTAGCTTTCAACGAAGACTTTCAAATTCTTTTTTCAGCAAATCTGCAAAAATGAGTAGAAATCAGTGCAGGAGGAATATTTGTAAAGTGTCTCAGTCTTCTTATTTGAAGCATTCGGAGTTTTTTTAAGCAAGTGCCCATGTGAGATAGTTGCCCCTAAGTTTTGTTGATAGCCTTCTCAAAATATTTAATGGTTTTTGCTCCAGTAGATGTTTTTATTATCAAACAAAATGCCAGATGTGTAAGCAGAACGAGTAAGAGTGAACGGACGATGGAGACACTCAAATAGGTTAATGATTAAACCACTTCGTATGAAAAATTCGCCTGAACGGACGATGGAGACACTCAAATAGGTTAATAATTAATTCGCCGCAATAAAAGCCACAAATCTGTTACCAAGTACTGTCCTGCAAGGGTGTAACGTCAATATATATATATATATATATATATATTAATATTTCCCCCAAATCCTAATACAGATAATGTGCCATCAGGATCATAGAGATAAATGAAAACAATGAGTGAAAAAGGAGAAAGAGAAAGAAACAAATTATAGTTCTTCCATTTCCCGCCTCCACATCACCGGCTTCCATCGGGTCCATGATTCCTATGACAGCTTGGTATTGTGCGGTTGTCTAAACCTAAGTAGAAGGTTGACTTATGGGACCCTACACCGATCTTTTGACCAAATGATCCGGCCCACAAGGCAGCAGGACGATTTGAGTGTCACGTAACCCACTTGGGGACGGGTGACAATTTTTCGGTCCATGCATCCTTCGAATGGAGCTAGACTTTCTGGGTGCCAAGTACACCTCTTCACCACGGACGCCGGTGAACACAGTCGTGTGCTTCGCAAGCCGCCTGTGGTTGGTTTAGAATTAGGATTTGACCAACTCCCCTGGATCGATTAACAAAAATCAGTCAACTCGGTTGAGTGGGTCGGACGTTCACCTTCGTCCTGGCGATTCGCCACGAAAAGGAAGTGGATAGGGTTTCCGCAACACAGGTCATTTGGGACCGTTTCGAAAGACGTTCAGGATGGGTAGGCAACATGGATCCTGAAACACCTACCAACAACCATGCTGAGGCATTTGAAGGCACGCCAGCCTATTTAGATTATGACGGGGACCGACCGATATGTCTTGGACTTGTTTGGAAAACAAATAAAGGGGAACAGCGGTTTTTTTGCAGCGACTATCCTCGAAACGCCCTCGGCTGATAACAGCTGCTGAACGCTGTCGGCGGCGGCAGGATATCGACTCATACATTGACATCCAAATGCCCTTGTTGACTGCTTGATTGTCGTCGGTCAGTTGTTTTTTTCGAATTTTTCTTGACTTATCTGCTTTACGAAACTAGAATCTCGTCCAATGACTGTGTACGTGCTTACAGCGTTGATGTCCTTGATCATAGTCTTTTTTTCTAGGTTTCAGTTCACTCTGACAGACACGAACACGGTCAAATCTTCAACAGTGTGATACATACATTACTATTCACAAACGTGACTGTCGAACTCAAAAAGTCAAGTATGTAGTGCCTCACTGTCGTGGATTTTCTTGTCGTCTAAATCGATTCCACTTTCGGCTTCTCGTTCTTGTATTTTTGTCCAGCAATGGATCGACGAAAATGACACCACGATATGGTGTGTCTAACGTACTGCGCTCCTGTGCACGCTTATCCGACCGCGTAACTAAGTGCCGGTCGATATGAGTCACCATCAGCCCTTACAATCTGTATGCGACCGTTGAAAATCTGGATTTGCGCCTACACACGCACATGCGTGAATGCACATGTGGGCAAGCACATAAAGGTTATTTAGATTGTCATGGCCCTACCGAGACGGCGGGTA
The DNA here is from genome assembly GCA_008360955.1 of Fasciolopsis buskii. Taxonomy (NCBI): domain Eukaryota; kingdom Metazoa; phylum Platyhelminthes; class Trematoda; order Plagiorchiida; family Fasciolidae; genus Fasciolopsis; species Fasciolopsis buskii. Next base: position 65,339 of record LUCM01006072.1, read on the forward strand.
TGGTTTTTCTCTTCGCTGATGGTTGGTCATGATGAATAAGACAGTCAACAAGTCGATATTTTATCGGATGCCGTAGTTTGACTTGAACAGTCTCGGCTTATCCGGACTTACTGGCTTTTATCCAAGCCCACGTTGCCCAATTGTATCCGCCCGCAAGCAGGCCGATATCAAATTAGACGAAGCAAATATATTTCTAGCAATCGTCTATGTAGTTCACTTTGATCCCCAATAGTGTCTAACTCATTCTTTGGGACGTCCCCATACGCGCCGATCCAAGCATCGTCGCTACTTCATAATTGTGGTTTATGACTAAATTCGTCTTACAATGAGTCTTTGGAAGTAACCTTTCCGTGGCCTATGTCCAATGATCGATGTGTGCGTTAATTTTTGCTATTATAATTCAGAATTCGCGGAAACTTTATATCACCTGGTGAATATTTCTTTTAAGTCTCTTCACATTCGGTACAGAAGTTTCATTTCATTTGGACTTTATTGTCCATTAAACTAGCCCTTTCGGTCTGCATCTCTTCGTCGTTGTAACTGTAGTGAGGCCAATCCATTCCGTATCGCGGCGGCAGACGGCACAATCCGTGCAAGCAGTGCGACGCCCTCTTCTGTGGCACCCGCAGTTCCTCCCCATAGTTCCCGTCTCAGCGGTGCTTTGATCACAAGTACCGTTCCATCCAGTCGGTCATTTACACCACCCGTGGCCACACTGGCAACGAGTACTTCGTCATCTTCGTCGATTACAACGACAAATGTCATCACAAACACAACTGCGGGTGCCATCAGACGTCCAGTTGTGCCAACACCACCGTTAGCGACAGCTTCAATCACGAATCCTGCTACTCGTACCTCATATGCATATCATTCACTCAGGTCAGTTTATTATCTCATGTATCATGCAGTGGTCCTCTTTGTGGGGTACCACTTCATCTCGTTAACTTTCCTGGTTGTAAGCTGTGCAATGCAAAGAGACGACCCATTTTGGCATGGTCACCACAGTTGTAAGTATACACGGGTCCTTATTTATGACTTATTTTTAATACTCTTGGGGACTGTTGTTTTACTGAGATCGAAAGCAAAAAATGTAGCCGATAATTTTCTCAACCATAATCATTATCCCTGCAGTGCACGATTTCTATGGCTGTGAACTTCCTTTATTAACAAACCGATGAATCTCAATCGAAGAAAGCACGGGCGAATCGAGAAGCTGGATCACGGTTGCAGTAGGATGACTTGCTGATGTCTGCCGTCTCTTAGGTACATCTTAAAAAATAAATACAAAGCTCGTTGGTTATCGTAGTTTCCTGCCCTTGGGTGTGTGCGAACCTCCATACCTCAGGTAAGTGTCTATTTCTCGTCTAGTGATGGTATTCAGCTGGGTGTGCATTAATTGTCGGACGTCGACGTTACTAAAGAATAGAAACAGTTGCGACCACTGACCTCCTGTTTGCCAACCCGTTTTTAGTGGAGTTTTCCGGCGCATTTGTTATTAGTTTTTTTGGTGGTTGCACTTACCCATGAAAAGAAACGGGAGTAATTATCCTACTGAAGTCTCGCTTTTGGGTGTGATTGACGGCGACTTTCAGTATTTGAAGAGAAAATTTTGATGGGGACAAAAAGCTTCGGTCAAGAATATGGGAACATGATTTATATTATGCCAAACATGTTCGATCCCGTTAGTCTCAGTAAGAAAGTTCACGACCAACGACCTTACTTGCAACGACTGGCTTGTAAGCCAACCATATATATATATATATATAATATTCGTTGATAATTCTTTGTCAGCTTGGTTGAGCCAACCTTAGGAACAAGGGCAGAATGCCCCAGAATATAAAACTGTATACACGTAAGTAGTGAGTAGTATCTGGATGCGTGAACAAAATTTGCCCGGGAGCACACGATTGGTTTAGCGGTTATTGTCGCTCGTCAGGTATGCATATCCGGTACTGTCTTGCCCAAGCATCTTTCAAATTGGTATGTCCCACCAGAATGGAATTTGTGACGTCAGGAGTGTGCAAGGAACCTCTTCGTCGAAGAATCCACAGAACCACATGCCTGGCGAGCGACAATAACCGCAAAACCGGTCGTGTTCTCCCGGGAAAATCTTGTTCACTCATCCAGGTACTAATTACTACTTCTATATATACATATGTATATTCCTGGGCATTCTTAGGCCTTGGAATGATGGTTAAGGACGAAAACAACTAAGGAAGAAAATAAAAAGAATCGTTGTGTGGAATTCTCTACACGCGTACAATGGGTTTTTTATTTTCCACTTTTACATCACCCGTTTCCAGCGGAATCCACAGTTTGTGGTCAAGCTTGAAGTATGTCCACATCTAGAAAACTACCGATTTGAACGATGCGCTTCCGGCTGAGAGAAACGCCAATTGATCACGTGCCTTTCGATCTGAGCGATATGTATCAGCTAGTGCTTGATATTGACCGATTTGAATCTATATTACAGCTTCGGTCGTATTTACCCTAGAGACTGGTTTAAATTGAGATCTGCTTTATTGCCCACTACGATGACAATGGTCAGTA
>LUCM01006074.1:18495-66144 GCA_008360955.1 Fasciolopsis buskii
ACCTTTAAACACTCGTCAATTTTTGACGGTCGATTGGTAGTTTGGTTAGAGCCTTCATGAAGAATGGATAGGTTTGCGTTTCAAAGATCATTAATTCTTGTGTATGCCGATTAGTTTCCGATCCCTGTGGCACTGCGTTTGAAATAATCCACCTATCTGACAGGTATACGATAATACTTTGCAATTCTTGTATATCTTTCTTGATCCGTTTTATCTGGTTTTTTCTCGCATCCGTGGTCTCTGTTCCTTGTCGCTTTGCCTTTGTGAAAATATAAACGCCGCCCTGGCAACTGTGAGAGACTATACAAGTTTCGGTGTATCTGTTCTCAGGTTTTTAGTTATTCGCGGGAAACGACTCTATTAATCTACATTGTAGAATAGGTCCTTGAGACAGTTTTTTGAAGTATTTGTATTCCGTTCATCAGCAACTCTGCTCACTCCGGAAGGGCCTAACGCAAACAGACTAACAGTTACCAATAGTCCTCGTCCTTATTATCGGACACTCGGCTCACTGTGATTTCAACTATACTCCTGGATTATTCTCATAAGGTGAAAGTCACCGCAGCTCCCCGCTACCGACCTACAGTCGGTTCCCAGTTCAGTTCGCGTAAGAAACTATTATGCTGATTTGTGTATCTCGCTTTTGTTTCTTATCTTTTTTGGTATATATGATAACTGTGAGGCATAAATAACCTCAGGATTCCCAGGGCCGCTTTGCTGGGTCTAACTGTGTTCATTCAGATGTGCGCATCCGGTAATTCGTCGCAAGCCTCATCGCGTTGTCCTGTCAATACAATGCGTATTGTAGAACGGTTCTTGAGTTGAGAGGGGTGAACGTCCATCTCTCTAGCCGGCTAGGAATCTGAGACAGCGACCCCGACCATACTCAGGCATTTGGAAACAAGAGGCATCCAGCTCTTTTGTCTGCTTATACCAAAGAGCTGGATATACCGATGACTCGTTACATACTTTGCAAAAGCAGTCACATTGGAATAACTTAAAACTCGTCAATTTTACGTGGAGTTAGTGGAAGATTCAGAGAATGTTGTTCCTTACTGTGGAATTCTCCCGTGGTTTGAAATATCACTATCGAAAAGATACATAATCTTTGCAATGCTTTATCTTTTGTTGATCTTTTTTTGTTTTTTCCCTGTCAGTGATATTCCAGCAACTGTAGAAAAGTTTCGGTATCTGCTCAGGTTTATCGAAACACCATCTACGAGGTCCTTGAGACAGTTTTTAAGTTGCCAATTCGCAGAACTCTTACTCCGAGGCCTAACCAACAGTACATTTTACAAGTATGACATGGTTCCTGAGCAATGAGGGTGAAAGTAGGCATTCACCTTGCAGATGATTGAAAACGGAGTAAAACCGGTTCAGGCAAATTGACGAGAAAGATACCAACATGGGCATTTGGAATAATCTTCATATTCTACATTGTCCAGTGAAACTCAAAGGGACAAAGGGCAGTCATAACCAGAAGACTAGCCCTAACGATGTCGCTCCGAAATCAATATGTGGAGGCATATACATGCATATACCAACAGGCACGTACCTCGATAGTCTTGTGGTGCCCGACTTGTACGTTGCCCAGATTGATAGTGCGCTTATTACGAAGATTTAGTCGCGTGCACAATCATTAGATTTGAAATTGAGCCAGCGATTGTAAACGTCAGGTCTGTTACGCACTACACAAGTTGATTTGCATAGTTGAACAATTGGAGTGACTATATCCTGGATTTGGCCGATGTCGGAAGATAACTGTGCATACCTCGAGCTGTGATTTAAGCAACGTTTCCAGTGTGAAACTGCATCAAAGGCAGTTGCCAGATATTCGGAGGAGGACAACGCTCATGACGAGTTTGGATGCGATGCTTTCTAAACTAGTCCCTCTGTGTTTTTAATGAGACTCCATCACCTTTCTTCTATTACGACGCAATCACCGATTCATCCTAGCCCTTCCCCAAATTTGACGGATTCGAAGCCAGCCTTGGTGAAGCAGGTAGATTAAATTACTTGGGTAGTTGTTTCTCACCTGGTGGTCGCTTATTGGATGAAATGTATTTGCATTTACCTAGGACTCCGTTGGCATTCACCGTTTTCGAGTCCATGAGGTCCTCCCAGGCTACGATCAGAGACGGGTTTCGCCCTCAAAAGTTTGCTCGCATTCGAAATTTTTCTTCTACTATAAAGTACCTCAGGTTATCACCATGCCGTTGTTGTTTCACTGCTTCTCGTTATTTTCTCTTTATTGCGAACTTTGTGGTGGGAAATCGTCCGAAACCAGAGTATTTTGATGCAAAGTACATGTTTTGTGAAAACGGAACTGATGCAGAATGTGCTTCGCACCTTCAAAGTGTCAGATACATGTTCACAACTGTCTAGATTCTGTGATCACCCTGTGTGGTGATTAGTTCATGACATTCAGTAGCTTCAGGCCTTCTTGGAGGCTTGTTTACAGCTAGTAGGAGTGTTGATGAGGATGTCACATCATAAATAGCGGAAGCCTGAAGAGATTTTGTGATCCTGCGACACTTGTGGCGCTGTCATGATATTGACCTTTCTTCCAAGGGAAGAGTGTACCATGGTACAATTCAAATTAGAGATTGGACCCGAGAATGCCTCGCATTGCACTCCACATGTTTGTAACCCCAAAGAAGACGCCTAATAATGAGACTGAATGAGGAACAAAGTGTAGTGGGCAGTTAGTTATCCTGACTCGTTGGTCGAGGTTGAGCAGAACAGATGTCAATAGAAAGACGGAGTGAATTCGAGGAGGAAATCCTGGCTGTTTACCCCATTACCCCTTTGCTCGGGAACCCGGGTGGATAAACGGACTAACTGATAAGTTCGTGATGGTTCTCGATTCGCCTCAGTACGTTGACCTTTCGGTGTTTTGAGTATTTAAACCACTCAGACTGGTTGCACTGGCACTGGGGTCACTGATCACTGTTCTTCGGGCTTCAGGTCAGTAGTGAAAAATAGAATAGTTAGCTCTGTTGGATAGCAAATGCACAGATATTGGTTGGAGGATTTGAGTTTTTACTTGTAACCGCAGTTGAAAATCCTTTTTTGATGCATTGAAAACCGTTAAACAGAAGGTGGCGTCAGATTTCTAGATGTATACAAAGAACCCAGCTTTAAAAATCTGGTGGAAGAAGTCATTAGGGAACTGAAGGTGAGTTTCGCGATGGAGTCTGAAATTTGTTCCGGATAAAAATATGGTCAGCGGAAAAAAACATTCGAAAACACGTTGCACGAAGTCAATTTCACGCTTGACACTACGAACGTCAGTGGAAATTTTCGAGTATTAATGACCTTGAGATGTGTGTGCGCTTTGTATTGTTTACTGTGGTTCATGGTTCATGAATTTATATGAAGTTAGGGAATGGATCCTGGGCTCGTATAGGAATCGCAACTGTGATCACTGGCTGTGTGGATTAGGCATTGCCAATCTGAGACTGATCTCTCATCCAAATGGGGTTCTGGTGGCACGTGCATTCGGAATGTCCAAGTATGGACATAAGTTTGCAAACACTTATAGTTTACACATATCTGACAAGTGGTAATAACCGCGAAGCGGTTGTGTTTCCAGAAATATCTGTTCACTCCTGTAAATATTACATCATATGCATATGTTTGTACACATACTTTTAGCATTAGTATGTACACGAATAAACAGAGACTTCCGGAAGCTACGACCCGTTTCGTCGTTAATACCGTCCATGAGGCATACGCGCCCAGTACTCCTGTATTGTATTGCATAAACATTTTGCGTACAAAAAACAATATAGCATTTCAGGCAAAAAACGTGAGGGCAGAATGTTAAAATAGAAAAAAAACTTACACACCATTTAGTGAAAAGGTGGAGAATAAAACTCGTCGAGGAATACTCAGAGCACATTATGATAGGTTGCTCAAGAATTCGGCTAAAACCCGGTCACGGTTTGTCAAAATGCGTGCTAAATATGGGGCAGTGGATTTCCCATAGATATTGATTCTAGAGGGTATGGAACGAAAATCGGGTCTTGTTGAATTATGAGAGCGGCACTTTGAAAGATGGTTGTTTAGAGGACGCGAGGGATTTTAAAGAATTTTGTGAGCGAATTTCCCACGTGCTGATAAGTGTTGATCACACAGATTAGGGAGCAATTCAGTTAGTGGTATGAAAGAAACTTGGAAGAATAACAGGATTGGAAAAACATTGGTATACAAATCGGGAGATGGTGCTTTGTTTCACCTTGTAGTGTCGAAGCTTCCAGATTTGAAATGACAATCGTGGTGGATTCCTTACACAGGTAGAAATGTGAGATTTTTATCAATAGCAACTCCTAGGTATTTTACATAATCAACCCCGGTGAGTATTTTTGAGTTGATGGAAGACGTTTCGGATGGGTAGGCTGACTGAGTGCGAGAGAGAACATACATTTGATTGTAAAACTTGCCTTGAGAAAGACTACGCACGGTAGTCGAAACGTTGGCACATTATATCTACCAACAACGATGTGTTATCAACAGTGTACCATTCACAATTAAGACATTTGGAATATTTAGAGTTGTTGAGATTTAAACCAGTTGGTGCAAAAAATCGCAAACGGAGGATAGGTTTTTGGGAAAATTTTAAAAACCATTGTTATTCGAAACGGCTTGAGAGAGAGCAACATCATAAGCATACTTAAACAGATGACAGGGAGAGCTAGTTGATAAGTCGCTGATGTAAGTGGTGAAGAGAAACGGTGAATGAACAGCACCCTGAAGCACGCCTGAGTTGTTAATGAACGGTTTTGAAGTTTTGCCGTCCATTCGTGTGCATTGGGTACGGTCAGTAAAGTAATCAGACAGCCATGCTAATAAAGACCTGGGACAACCAAATGTTTCCAGTTTATGAATTGGAAAAGACCATGAGACCGAATCAAATGCGGACGAATAGCCTAGAAAGGCGCAAAGCACAAATTTCACTGGTGCCTTTGAGGACTTACAAATGTGGCGAATGAGGGAGGCGACAGGGTCAAAAGTGGACTTGTTAGGTTTATAGGCAGACTGAAAAGGGTCGTCATGAGGATACTTAGAAGAACGCAGGCGCTTAAGTATGACACGCTCCGTCAGTTTAAAGCCGGAAGACGTTACGGCGATGAGGCGAAAATGTTTTGCTTAAGCAGTAGAACTGCCAGATTTTGGGATAGGAATGCTAGTGATGGGTCTCCAACAGTCAGGGATGGATGACGATGAGCTTAATGATGAGTTAATTAGAGAGGTGAATGCCACAGCACCATGTCTTAGAGCTGAGGACAGACTGTCAGGACCAACCGCTGTGGTAATTTTAGTGGTGCGGAGAAGGTCGAGCGCCTCTTCTCTAGAAAAACTTGTAACTGTCATACCATCACCCTGTCCAAGTGTGACTGGGGTATGAGTGGGAGAATGGATGAAAGCACGATTGGTGCTGTCAACATCAGCAGAAAACTTCGCATGTTTCTTCTTCTTCCCACTCAACAGTCGAATGCCTTGGCATAGGAATCGATTGTTGTTACCACTCAGGAGTTGGCTGGCGAATCTAGTGTCGATGCGTTTGATTTCAGCTTTTATTAGGTGGGAAATGTACCGCACGGTTGAGTTATTACGAAAGTTGTAGAAGTGTTCCTTGCATCGTCTTAGAGATTTCAGTTTCTGGGCGGAGGAGATGTGGCCATTTGAGACGAATAGTGTTTCTGAGGGGCAGCAAATATGAAAGATTGCGCTGTCCGTCTCTGTGAGAAGTTTGACATTGTCATTGAGCAGGGGTTCAAAAGAGAAACAGGCAAATGCGAACGAAAAGGATTTTTGAAGAACAATAAGGCTGTTGTGTTGAAGGTTACGCAGGCGAACCCGGATTTGCTTTGTTTGCCTGAAGGAATGGGAGGCTGACCTCGAGTATATCTTGGGCCTTAATAAAGGCAGACAATGATCACTACTTGAAATAGGAGCACGTAGTTTCGGGGAAAATGAATCGGGGTGGTTGGTAATAACTATCTAAAATGGAACCGCCTCTGGTGGGAGGAACACAGAGGTCAGTCAAATTGAACACAGTCAGTGGTAGGGTAGATGCATGATTAAAATCGTCTACAATAATATGCAGATTATCCTGAAGAATAGGAACAGTAAATACCCGAAAAAAGATGCGATATTTTGTTGCGAGCTAAAGGGGGCAATCTATAAATTGGTTATGATAGTGCTGTAATGACGAGAAAGCTAGGATGACGCTGTCACGAGACAGTCAATTCCATTGAGGTAGTATGTACAAATAACTTCGGACTTGACGGACCAGAAGGAGTTTATGTGTTGCCACATTCCCCTCCAGTCTTCTTCTTGTCTGAAACTCTGTCTATTGATATGAGTGAATCAGCGATATCAAGGTTCAACCACGATTCTTTTGTGCAGATGATAGGTGTGTGAACATGGATCGGTGGTTGAATTGCGGGGGACAGATCTGACATTTTCGTAAACAGGGAGCGGATGTTGGTGCCCAACAAAGCCGGAATGGACATCTTGGCCGGAAGGGTGCATTTAAGAGCTGCCTACCAGCCAGCACGAGTGCCTCTTTTAGATGGATAAGATCTTTGAGGTGCAGCAATGGTGTGATCTCAGTCCATGTTGAGAAGTAATAGGGTTTTTAAACAACAATAATTCTGATCGATCGTAGCGGCGAACGGCGACCATAATCGAACCAAAATCCGACAAGAGTGCAAAGAAATAAGGTTGACACAGAATTGTAGCGCAGCCAGTCAAAGAGCGCACTCAATGTCAACTCATCTACATACTTGAACACACACACACACACACACAGGACAACCTGCGATGACAGTTGTGATGGTCGAAATGGATCCCCGATCCATTCACACTCGCTTCATACAGACAAGATTTTGGTGAAACCTTTCCATCGGAGGGTTCAAGAATGCAAATAAATTTGCCCAGGAGTCCCGGGCACACATTCGTGATTGACGGCAATTATCGCGTAATGTATTTGGATGCAATACTGCCAGGTTAACCAAGCCAAAGCAGGTGGTTTTCTCATTGATCCACGATCGGAGCTTTTAGCTATTCAAAAGCTACTCACAGGACAGCGAAACGGAGCATGAGGTCCGTAATTCACTGTTACTGATGGCTCAGTCCATACGCCATTCGGATGAAACCAGACATCCTGGATGCCCAGTATCCCCGTTTCTGTCACAGAAGTCTCTAAGCATAATATTGTGTGCTTCGTACGCTGTTCCTGGTTGTTTTTGAGCTGAGATTTGGCTGTTTCCCCTAGACTGAATATAAAAAATCAAACAACCGGTGCTGGACACTCACTTCGTCCTCACACTTCAGCGGGAACCTCCACCGTGAGGTGCCTTTGTGCAGGATTGTATCAGCAGAGATTGTGTAGGACGATCATTAGGGAGAATTTCGAAGGGTATTCGGGGCTAAGCCTGAGACGCTCACCCCAATCACACTGATGCGTTTGGAGGCTATTATATTCATTGCATTAGTGGAATGTGGTTTTCCCATTCTTTTTGCATTCGTGTATGTCATACTGACAATGATGAATTCTCTATGCCATTTCACTCTCGTTACTGACGTGTTTGGTATGTTCTTTGTTTAACAAATTACCATGCTACCACAAGTTATCGCTGGAACCATCATTATCGTGGGAGAAGGCGAAGGAACGTTATATCAGTTCTGGTCACTTTATGGGTGAAGTTGGGTTCCCAGTAGTTTCCTTCTCAAAGCGTTGTAGTTAGTGAATAGTGAGCAGTTAGATTTTGCCTCCTGATGTTGAATTTTTGAAGGCAAAACCAACGAATTTTGCATCAAGATGTGGCTTCGCATGCAACCCAGAACCTCAATAATGCAAGCGCCTTCAAGTGAAGACGTTTATAGTCATTTGCAGTAACATTACGCTTAGGCGGTTTTGAGGTCTTGATTGATTGAATTGTTGACGGGGGCTTAGTGCATCCCATAATTTATTGCGCACTTGTTTTTGACCATTGACCCCGTAGTGAGCTGGAGCTCAAAGCAGTCGGTTATTTTTCCGGGAATTTTTCATGTGATGTCGATTTATTGCGATTTTTCGGTTTTTATTTTTAAAATGCTGGCGATCGCATGAAGTCTCTTCCTGCCGTTTGCGGATGATGTTTATTCATTCATTTTTCCTTCTGTTGTACACCTTCGGATTTTTGCAAAGTTTTGTAACAATTTTGATAAGGGCTGTGCGTTCGTGCAGACTCCTGCTTGTTTGGGACGATCAACACAGGACGGTAGCTCTTAAGTCCTTTAATGACCAGGTGATAAAATGAAGGGCTCACCTACGCTTCATCACGGAATCTTTGGTGAATCAACGTTTTCTACTAATTGAATACGAGTTTCCTATCTATTGCTTTTCCCCTGATGTTTGCTTCACTAAGCTCATTACGCTCCGGGAACCGCAAGCTGCATGTAATGAATCAGTTTCTTGTGTTCTATGCAGACCCTCGAAAAGTCGTTGAAGTTTTCCTATCGTGAATCCCACGTATGGTATCAATTTGCGCTCTCGTTAATCAGTGCACGAAAGGCAAGTGAGAGTTAAATTCAATTCGGACGACTAATGCATATTATTCATTCTCGTCTAGAAATATCTGCACCATATATATATATATATATATATATATATATATATATATATATATATATATAGCTTTCGTCAGTTCTGTTTCACTCCAACATTTTTTCCGATGATATTTCTGAATTTCTAACATTTATGGGTTATATGGGCGCATCCGGAAATGTCACCTGAATATAAACCACATTGTGCAGTTAAACGTGAGTTGCTATGTTTGTCAAGATGAACTCATCCAAACATGAGTACCAGACGGAATGTAAAAGTTCTATAGACTTAATGGGACAGATTTTAGTCTTGATTATTTTAGCAAATGGTAATTCGTTCACTTGCACCTAAATGCAAATTAGTTGTGGTTTAAAGTTAATCCTCGATGGTAGGTTGTAGAATTTCCATTACCCGAATTCCCAAGTGTATCAAAATTCATCTTTATATCAATATCATTTATCTTTGTCATGTTTATTGCCTGTTGTTTATTTTGCATTTGTACATGAACTTGAGCAGTTTGTACACAAGCTTTCCCGTAAAACGGGAAAAGTAAAGGCTGAAATTTTAATTTGGGTAATGCATTCCGACTTTGGGCTCCGGAGAACATTGAATTTGTCTGCTATACCGCGTTCATTCCTTTAGATTAAACCATGGTCTACCTGATAATAAACGAAAAAAAACGTTGAAAGACATTCCGGCGACAGAAAATCCAGCACATGGGAGTCGAAGGGCTTAATGCCCCTCTCCGTGCACGATTGGGACGTTTTATGCATACCCAAAACTCGAGTGCCTTGTTATACACTGTTTTGTGGGACAGGTAGTGGCGAAAAGATGAATCAAAGTGATCCCTGGACTTGCTGTTATCAATGTAGTTATGTTGCTTGATTGTGGTCCACGAAATCCCCTCCCCCTTCACAGACGATGGTTGAAGACGGTATGTGATGTGCCTCTGTGTGGCAGTTAGTGGCGTTCTTGCATTCGCAATCTTGCATCTTTCACATAGTTCTTCGACTTATTATTTTACAGTTAAACTTTCACTTCTCGACATCTTTTTGTTCTTCGGGTAGATAGTGCTGTTGGGTAACGACTGAAACCAGAGCATGTTGATGCAAAGTTAATGACTGTAAAACTGAAACCGAAAATCCACGCTTGAGACGATTGTACCTGGTCGATCCATCCCATTCTGCTTGGAAGTCTAAGTTTGCTTCATCGTTTTTGAAAGATCAAGGGAATGGGAACTACAGTGACAATAGCTGTAGATAAGAGATCTCAACGATTGGACAGAATGCGATGTTCCATTCCAACCGAAATTACCCCCCAATAGAATGTCATTCGGATGCTAACCGCCCATGACGAGTAACAAATTGGACAGATAGATTAAGCCTCTGTTTGAAATGCTGTCTGGAAAACGCTTCCCAGTTATTTACCTCTACATGTAATGGAATAAGTTGTTGCACGTAACTTCAAACTGCTCGTCGATTAAGGATTTTTGCATATCGACGAGTTTCCACTCGTGAAAAGCTTTTCTTTCTGCTCGAATGCTTGCCAGCCAACATTTCGCCCGCAGGCATCAACTACAATCATCATCATCATCACCGTTAAACAGAAAGGTAAACTTCAATGAACGCCGCCTTTTCTTTAGAGTTACACGTTTCCATAAAAAGAGTGAATATCCAAGGGCAACGGGGAGTGGATCTACACAGGCGGGAAAAGATATGACGCTGCTGCAGCCAACACACGAAACACAGTCTAACTGAACAAACGCACGTGTTTCCAATCATTCTGATTCGACAGAAAATGACAGCACGATCGCCACTGTTCATGGTTCACTGCCATATCCTTCAGTGTCTCCAGCAAGCAAGTCGACGAGTCTTTCGGACCCCAACCACGAAGAGGAAGACGTGAGACACCTACTTTAGCTAAGTTCGCTGTACATTTTCGCATTCTACGTTGCCACGTCATCTGTTGACCTCCAGGTGGCTTCTTCCATTTCATGGGAGGAACACGAAATAAGGCACGGTATGGTAGACGAGTGTTCGCCATACGCAACATGTGACCCAACCAGCGTAGTCCAAGTTTCATACGATGAAACAAGCTATTCTCAGAAGTGGCACCCAATACCAGGTTCTTGACCTCAATATTATTCACCCAGTTACCCCATCCAATCCTAGCCATACTAGGTAGACATCGGTTGTCGAAAACCTCCAACCGACGAACATCGCCCACACGCATACTCCATGTCTCGCAACCGTACAAGAGAACTGAGGGCACTGCGGCACAGTACACACGACCTTTCAACTTCAGTGAAATATCAGGCCGACGCCACAAGTGCTTCAATCCAGCGTAAGCTTCCCGAGCCTTGGGTATACGCAAATTTACCTCCAATCCCGAGCCACCATCGTTGTACACGCAGCTACTAAGGTAGGTGAAACGGTCCACCATTGTTATTTCCTCTCCATCCAGTATCAAGTTCGGCGCTGCTGTCGTCCAGTCCTGTAACAGTACTTTGCACTTTGAAGGTGCAAAGCACATGCCAAAGCGAGCAACCGATCTCGAAATTCTATCTAGTGCCCGTTGTGCATGGTCCGCAGACTCGAACAGGCACACGACGTCGTCTGCGTGATCTAGGTCGCATAGCTTCCCTCCATTTCCCGGTGCGACTCCTACATCCTGGAGACCTCCTAAAGCATCTTCGATCACCTCGTTCATGACGAAGTTGAACAGAAATGGAGGGATGCGAAACCCTTTTCGATCGCCGTATACGTTCACGCGACCATAGGTGTGCGAGTACATTGATCGCAACAGGTTTACGATCTTCGTTGGCCTACAACTCTGGTGGAGAGCGCTGAATTGTGCTGGTCGATCCACGAAGTCGAAAGCATCTTTCAAGTCGAGGATGACTACGATCGTTGGGTGGCGGTGCGTGCGGCGCGTTTCTGGTATCTGTCGGGGATTGAATATCTTGTCGATGCAACCTCGACCTGGACGAAATCCGGCCTGCTGTTCGCAGATGTTACTCTCGCGAATCGGTGTCGAACGGCGAAGCATTATCGAAGCTAAGACCTTAGTAACTATCGGAACTAAACTATTCCCACGATGATTGCTGCAGTCACTCCGTATATCCTTCTTAAAGAAGGGTACCCAATTTGAAAAGAACTGGTTGTCTTGACCGGCTGCTTTTACACTCCTCAGAAGTCAAGTAGTCGACTGCACTTACAATTCAGTTTGGAGATCAAGTAACAGCTCCCAAAGATTCACAACCGTAGACGTTGGACTAAATACGTTAGCTTGTGGCCAGCTAAACTGGTCCTTGAAATCCTCTGCTCAATGGTCCAGTCTTTCCAGTCTACCGTAGATGAGCTCTCCAGTCCCATCGCACATGACTTCACTAACCGAAGTTCGCCACCCACCGCTGTCGCGCATAAGCTTAAACAGTCTTTGACTGTTACCTGAAGCGACCGCTTCCTCCATCGTTTCAGTTACCTCAACCCACTATTGTTCGCGAACACTCTTAAGACTTATCGTCAACCGACGCGTCGACTGTCGATGCATCTTATTCACCTTCTTGCAGTTAGGCAGCTCGCGTGTTTGCTCCATTAGACTTAGCGACGCTTGCGAGATCCAGTGTTTTCGATGAATGCTAGGTCTGGGACCGCAGGCGAAATTCGCTGCCAAATGCATCGCCTGCCTAATTTGATTCCACTGTTCGTCTACATTGCTGCTTGTCAAAGTTCTTAGTCCCTTGGATAGTTTCTGTTCGTAGCTCTTGCGAACAGCCGATTCAGACAAACGTTCGACAGCCAAGCGGATTTGTGGCCTGCGTCGATGGCCATTCAGCTGCAGCAAAAATTGCATTAAAATTAACGCATGGTCTGATTCGACGTACGTGGTCCAGTATGATCTACAGTTCTGGACAGAACCGCGCCAACGGTAGCTAACTGCGATATGGCCAATCTGACTCAGTGTACCTGCCGAGTTAGAACGCCACGTCGCTGTGCGACGCGAACTGTGTCGGAAATTCGTACTAGATAGGAATAAATGATTATCTGCACAGAATTGCAGAAGTCTTTCTCCGTTGTCTGTTCGCTGTGCAGGCAAGGCGCATCGCCCGTCTAAACAGGACTCCGATGCACTAAGTTTTCCAACTTGTGAATTACAGTCACCTGCTACCACTACAATGTCAGAGCGTTTGCTCTTCCGAACAAGAGTGACGAGGTTATCGTAAAACTCGTCTTTCTCCATATCAGTGCTGCAGTCTGTGGGAGCGTATGCCGAGATAACGCTTAACACTACTATCCTTTCGGACGCCGACTGATCCCTGCAGTCTCATGGCACACAAGCGACTGTTGACTGGGATCCAATCTAAAAGGGCTGCTTCAGCCTTCTCACTCAAGACTATTCCTACACCACGTTGACCCACAGCTTGAGCTGCTTCGTCTCCTGAAGTGCGAAGAAAATATCTTGACGAGACGTTTGGCGCAGTTGGCTGAATTACTCTACTCGAATCCTGAATTCGTGTTTCATTCACGCAGCAGACATCAATCGAAAGTGAGTCCACTGTAAGAGCCAAACACGCCTGTTGGCCAGCCTGCATGAGAGTGCGCACATTGAAGGAACCCAGATGCAGAGGCTGACGAGGCTTGAGAAAATGTGAGGAGCTAACAGACTGAAAACCACCTACTACACTACTTGACAATAAACCGTTACGAGTACCGGGCGTGTTATCAATGGAGATACTATGGGTAGGCAGAAGGGGCAAACAGATTGGGTTGGAGACAGAAGAGACAAGTTGAACAAAAGTGGAAAATCAGAGCAGCAGCATACTTATCACTACCCACCCCGCTCGATGCAATGGGCATGGTGGTCTTGATCCCGGTTACCCTGCGCGATGACCGATGCAGTATGCAATTGTTTGTAGGCTTGTAGCTTATGGGGATAGATGGACGGGCACTGCTAGGGAGTCCAGCCGCTAAGCAGAAGAACGATTACGGTTCTCAATCAAAGCCTTTGGTTCTGACAAGAACGTTACCGCAAGACAATTGGGTGTTGCTGAGTGGGATCCCATCTACTTGGATTAATTATTCTTCTACTCGTTTTTCCGACTGAGCTGCTAACTCAGATCAACCCTCAACTTGGAGTACCGGGAGACTACTTCGTCAAGCCTTTATCTATTGACTTCCAGGTATAATTTATTCTTCGGCTTGAGATAAGCCACCTTGTGTAGCTCGTTGAATCATGAAGGCACGCGTCAACGTGTAGATGCAGTGGAAGAGAGAGACATGTAGGTTGGCGGTAAGTAAATAGGACAAATTGAGGTGACCAAAGATAGTGTTATCGCGATCACTAAAGTTGTAAAATAGAGCATCACGAATACAAAAGCTCAACAGACCGACATGTAATAAATAAAATGATCACTGTAACACATGGGTCGAAAATCTGCTGTGTCGGGCTATCTCCGAGGTAGGCGCCTCAATGCCATGAAAGTTTTCAACAAAGCGGAACAGGAAATTCGACAAACAATCATCCCGGCCCTTAAACGCAGCACGTCATTTCGGAAGCAGAAGAGATTGCATTGTGGCAACTTACAAATGAGCAAGGTATAGCTATTCTTTTGAAACACAAGGAACGGCCTACAGTAACTGGACGGGACGGGATTTGTGGAAAGAATGAAAACATTAGTGCAAGATACATTGGTGTTTCGAGAAATCAACGACTTCCCAACGCAACAGTCAGAAGTCTCACTTATCACCATAAATCAACGTTAGACAGCAAGGCAAGCACCCCTGATTGTAGAAAATATGACGAAATGATGACCACTGCTCCTGATCCGCCACCCTACCCTCCAGTGTCTCCAACCAGCTAGTTTACGGGTCTTTCGGACCACAATCGCGAAGACGTGAGACACCTAAATTCTCTGTACGTTCTCATTCTACGCTGCCTTGACCTCCACGTGGCTTCTTGCACTCCGAAGGAGGGATGGAAAATAGGGCATGGTGTGGTTGACGCATTACGTGGCCCAACTAGCGAAGCCTAAGGTTGAGTATTCTTCGGACCGGTACCGTATACTCGATCCCTGCCTTGCACGTTGCTCACATAGTCACTCCATTCGATTCCAGCAATATTACACAAACATCTAACCTCTAACCGACGAACATGTTCGACACGCAAGCTCCACCTTTTCCTACAGTGAAACCGAGCACACCGTATTACGGTAAACATGACCTTTCAACTGCAGTGACATAGCAGATCTGCACCACAAGTTCTTCAGCCCAGCGTATGCCACTCGAACCTTGTATAGTACGCGTGCTCACCACTACCACGCCATCGTTCTTGGCTAAGCGGCTACTTAGGTAACTGGACTCGTCAACAATCGTTAGTTTATCCCCCATCGAATATCAAAATCGGAGCTACCAATGTCCAGTCTTGTAACAGTGCTTTATATTTTGAAGGTGCAAAGCACATACCGAAGGGAACTACGGCTCTTCCAAATCTGCCCAGTGTGTTACACATAATATTCAAATTCGAACAAGCACTCTAGGTCGTCTGCATTATCTGGGTCACATTTTTTCCTCACTTGTCAAGGCGACGCCCGCATCCTGAAGACCTCCTGAAGTATCCTCCGTTATCTTGTCGACCACGAAGTCAAACATAGATAGATGGGACATCCTTGTCGGACACCGCTTGTCGTTCGAATGAATTTGCTAGCTCAAACTGTAGGTTTTTGCGGCCATAGGGATTTCGCGGACTTTTGTGTCACATCTCTCCAGTAAAGAGCACTAGATAATGCCGTTCACTCGACTCAATCGAAGGCGCCTTCCAGGTCAAAAAAGCCATGGCTGCTGGGCGGCGGCCTGTGGCGCCACTCGAATTCCTTGCGATGGATGAAAATCTGGTCATTGTAACCCCGACCTCAGGAAGACTCGGCCTACTGTTGACCAATGCTACTTCCGCGACTCATTTTCACATGGCGAGACCTTATCAAAACTAAAACATTTGCACCAGTCGAAGTTAAACTAGTCCCTCGATGGTAACTACAATAGATGAGTGTAATCAGCAACTCACCCCACAGCAACGGAATGCGTTCCCCGTTCCAATTGTCACGGAACGAGGAGGTAAGTACTTTTCCAATGTCTGTCCACCTATTTTGAAAAGAATTGTCGGGAGCTCATCGGAACTGGCTTCTTCCCCCACTACTTCCACTTCCTTTGGGGGGGGAGTGGTCTAGAAACCCCTCCAAAATAATCGCAGTTGTTGCTTGGCCAGCTAAACTGCTGCTTAAAGCGTTCATTGTCACTGCTCGTCTGAGTTCTTAATTGGTCTGATACTGTCTGTTCGTGCAACAAAAATCAATTTGAAACTAATGAATGTCTCGATTCTACGTACGCTAATCAGTCGAATCTACAGTTCTAGACAGAAACATGCCGACGCCAACTTACTGCGATATGGTCGATGCGAGTCACATTACCTGTGGAGTTAGAGTCCCATTTCGTTGTAACGCAAATTGTGTCGGAGTTTCAAACTAGACTGGAGTAAATGATTGTCTCCACAAAACCGAAGGACACTAGCTGCATTATCTGTACACTGAGCGGGTAAGGCGCTGTGTCCAAACAAAGTAGCTGTTGACGCAATCAGTCAGTTTGTGTTGAAATTTCCATCTACCACTGCAGTGTCAGAGCTTTGCTCCTGCGAACAAGGGTAGCAAGTTCGAATGCCGTCTGACTGTTGGAGTCTTACGGTACATAAACGATAATTAACCTCGATACAGTCCGAAAGGACCATTTTGGCCTTGTTGGACAGGACTGTTTCTTACATCACACTGACCCTCAGCTCTAGCTGTTTTGAATCTTGTCATGCTCAGATAACGCTTTGATGAGATATTAAGCCAATAACACGCATTTTGGTCGAGTCGAGAGTCAGAGACTGTCAGTCAGACTGACTGAGACTGGAAATCGGTGACTACACTATCTGATAGAGTCGTTGCAAGTATCTGCATGTTTTCATCGGGTCACTCCGACTGGGTAGAGGGGAAAAACAGATGGTTGGAGACAAAAGACAGTTTATTGATACTTGGCTAACGTTTCTCGATACGTTTGATCGGGTTAAAGACAAGACTAGTGATCGGACTACGAAATCTCAAATGTTATTGTGCATGCTTCGTAACTTATGGAAACCGTCATATATTTCTTTCTTTTTGAAATGCACTGTCTACTGAGTGTGCCTATTCATGTGAGACGTGGTCTGTTCGCACAACTAATGTAGACTGAATGACTGTCGTTCATTGTCGTCTTACTAAAGGCACTTCGTGGATTTGTTGCCTTTGGTTGTTAATTGCAGATTCTCTATGCGATTTCGTGGTCTGTCCACGCACAAAGTTGGTGTTCGTACCGGGGTACCTGTGACTGTTTTTTCCCCAATTTGATGTGTACGCTAAACTAAAGATCACATTATGTCTAGTGAAATGTGCACGTAGACGCGTGCATGTTCAGATTGTTCATAGATCTTTGTGCCTATTTAAATATCTAAAACGGTTAATCTCCGAAAGTATCTATAACCATTGATCAGTAATTCTAGATTAAACATTTTTTCGGTTCATTCGAAAAATGGTTTTTCTTGATTTCAAAATCTTAACCGTCAACTGCACTGCTTCCTGGCAATGGCTGTCAGTTAAAATTGACATAATTAATTAGAGCGACCAGGTTTTTCGCTCACAAAATTATTCGTGATGAAGTTTGTTTCTTCTAATCATCACCTGGGGAATTAAATCAGCCGAGACTTTGTTTCCATGACTTCATTTCTCCATTCTTCAGACAGAAAAAAAGATTTTCACGGAATCATCATTGTGATTTCATGAGTAAACTGTCTTTGTTCAGTGTAGTGTAGTGCTTTATCTTGAAATAATTCTTTGGGTACACTGGAGGTACTTTTTGTTTACCCAGGAGATGATGTGGACGTTTACAATTTAACATACAGTAAATTTTATCTTTCCTCCTCCAGCGCTATTTTTCACAGTACCCTTGGGAGATATCTTGACATTCTCTTTGACGCCCCTGATCGCTTTTTATCTCACCTGTTCGGTTTTCTTCCATTTTGCCTGTCATTGAAATTGTTTTTATATTTCGTGTAGTACTATCGAGCCTATCTCGTGCTCCGCGAATGCCTACGCTTGGATTCAGAAAAATTATCTTTTTATTTTCTGGCAAGTTCACTTTGTTTGGGCCACTTGGGCTTCATTGAAGATGGATTTGAGTTGGCAACTCAAGCTGTGGAAGTGAGTCTTTACGCTGGAAAAACAATTTCTCTCATTATTTAGGTTTTCAATAAGCTGTTTCTCATGCCTCCAGTGTATAGTCACACAAAATGCAAAGATTGGAGAGTGGTGGTCGTGCTGATCCCGACATCCATATGATGTTTCGACGAAAAATGTGCAAATGTACCTATTGAACTGCTTAGCATTTGGTTTTCATGCGCATCTCACAATTACCTGCAAGCAATATGTGTAGGACTGTTACGTTAGCCCCACACAATAGTCGAACGTCAAACGTGAACCAGGTTAGTGGAGGTACTTGTCTCTCATGTAACGAAGCTCTGATTTGTTGAGGGGCATTCGATTAGAACTAATGGAATATTTTTGCCGTATCTCCCATGAAGGCGGTGACTCACGGCTAACTGTCATTCATGATAACATCTGAACAAATTTAACTCAATGATTCCAGTTTGTCTGATCTGGAGCTGGTGGCACGGTGATAACGCCTTCCAGTTGGAAAGCCCAGGGTCAAACTATGTCCGTATGACCGATGTTGTGCACTTTCGATGAACTCAAGCCAGAACCAAACTGAATTTTGGTGCTTCCAGAGTGTGAGGTTGATCAGATAACCTGTCATTTATGTATCGCACTTCGAACATGTAAAATGCATCCCAAATATACCTACAATATCGTCCAGACGATCTAGGTACGTACAATTTACTTGGGTCCTCACTTAGCAGCATAACGTCGTCTACATATTCTAAGTCACACAGGTTCTTGTCTGAGCAAGTATCAGTGCCCCCATTCTCATAAGGATTAGACAATTTCCACTATCATTTCAATAGCAAAATTGAAAGGGAATGGTGAAAAGAGTCAGTCCTGACCAACACCATTTCTCGTGGTGGGCTCCAGTGAAACAGCCTTGTAAGCACGAACTCGGCTTCGGCTGTTTGAATACAGGGATTGGAAGTGCAATGAACTTCTCTGGAGTACACTTCGAGGAGAGGAAGCACCATAGAATTACACGACCAACCGAGTCGAATGCCGCTTTCACATGCAGGAAGGCAGAAGTCGTAGGTCTACAGAAAATCTGCTCATGTTCTAATATTTGCTGCAGAATGAAAATTTGCTCAGTGTAACGCCGACTAGGACAGAAACTGGCTTGATTCTCACGCATACACCTCTCGCGAGTACTGGATGATTGGCGGAGAATAATGCACGCGAGCAGTTTGGATGCGATGTTTACCAACCAGATTCCCCTATGAATCTCACAGAAAGACAAGTGGGAATAAGTAGCTGCCTATGTGCGAAAATGACGGGAAACCGTTATAGGAAGAAAGACCGCTGAGACAAGCTGTGAAGAGTAAGAAACATAATAGTAACGAATAAAAGGAGATAGCGAATCAACCGTCTGACGATGGGCTAGATGCCGTAGACTCGGCGTTAAGGAACGGTCGTCGACCAGTTAGATGGCATTTCATTGAATCTAGTCAAAAAAGAAAGATAAGTAGACAAAGCCCACTCTACATGAATTATATTGTATTGTATTCCATAGACTTTTGCTTACAAAAAATAATGTCGTATTTTAGTCAAAAAATAGGGTAAAATAGAAAGTAGGATGGAAAAGAAAATAATAAAGAAAATAAAAACTATACACTTATCGCCTCGTAAATAATATGAAACAACTCGTCCTGGAATAACAATAACGCATTAGGACAAGTTGCTCGGGAATTCGGCTGAAACCCGGTCACGGTTTGTCAAAATGCGTGCTAAATATGGGACAGTAGAGTTCCTATAAATATTGATTGTGGAGGGTATGGAACGAAAAGCGGATGGTGCAGAAATATGAGAGTGACACTTTGAAAGATCGTTGTACAGAGGATACGTGGGATTTTAAAGAATATTGTGAACAAATTTCTCACATGCTGATAAGTGTTGGTCACACAGATTAGGGGGCAATTCAATTAGTGGTATGAAGTACACCCAGCTAATAATTGTTAGTCCCCGGCGAAGAATTTTAAAATCTTTTTATAAGAAAACCTAGAAAAAGAGCGGGGGAACAGTGAAGAATTCAAAAAACACACTGGAATACACATCGGGAGATGGTGCTTTGTTTCACCTTGTAGTGTCGAAGCTTCCTGATTTGAAATAACAACTGTCAGAGACTCTTTACGCAGTTAGAAATATGAGTAGTCCACTTCAGAATCTTATCAGTAATAACCTCTAGATATTTCACAGAATCAACCCTAGTAAGGGTTTTTGAGTTGATTGAAGACGTTTCGGATGCGAAGGTCGACCGAGGGAGAGAGAACAGACATTCGAAACACTTAGATTTGCTGTGATTTAAACCAGCTGGTACAAAAATCGTAAACGGAGGATAGGTTTTTGGGAAAATTTTAAAAACCATTGTTATTCGAAACGGCTTGAGAGAGAGCAACATCATAAGCATACTTAAACAGATGACAGGGAGAGCTAGTTGATAAGTCGCTGATGTAAGTGGTGAAGAGAAACGGTGAATGAACAGCACCCTGAAGCACGCCTGAGTTGTTAATGAACGGTTTTGAAGTTTTGCCGTCCATTCGTGTGCATTGGGTACGGTCAGTAAAGTAATCAGACAGCCATGCTAATAAAGACCTGGGACAACCAAATGTTTCCAGTTTATGAATTGGAAAAGACCATGAGACCGAATCAAATGCGGACGAATAGCCTAGAAAGGCGCAAAGCACAAATTTCACTGGTGCCTTTGAGGACTTACAAATGTGGCGAATGGGGTAGGCGACAGGGTCAAAAGTGGACTTGTTAGGTTTATAGGCAGACTGAAAAGGGTCGTCATGAGGATACTTAGAAGAACGCAGGCGCTTAAGTATGACACGCTCCGTCAGTTTAAAGCCGGAAGACGTTACGGCGATGAGGCGAAAATGTTTTGCTTAAGCAGTAGAACTGCCAGATTTTGGGATAGGAATGCTAGTGATGGGTCTCCAACAGTCAGGGATGGATGACGATGAGCTTAATGATGAGTTAATTAGAGAGGTGAATGCCACAGCACCATGTCTTAGAGCTGAGGACAGACTGTCAGGACCAACCGCTGTGGTAATTTTAGTGGTGCGGAGAAGGTCGAGCGCCTCTTCTCTAGAAAAACTTGTAACTGTCATACCATCACCCTGTCCAAGTGTGACTGGGGTATGAGTGGGAGAATGGATGAAAGCACGATTGGTGCTGTCAACATCAGCAGAAAACTTCGCATGTTTCTTCTTCTTCCCACTCAACAGTCGAATGCCTTGGCATAGGAATCGATTGTTGTTACCACTCAGGAGTTGGCTGGCGAATCTAGTGTCGATGCGTTTGATTTCAGCTTTTATTAGGTGGGAAATGTACCGCACGGTTGAGTTATTACGAAAGTTGTAGAAGTGTTCCTTGCATCGTCTTAGAGATTTCAGTTTCTGGGCGGAGGAGATGTGGCCATTTGAGACGAATAGTGTTTCTGAGGGGCAGCAAATATGAAAGATTGCGTTGTCCGTCTCTGTGAGAAGTTTGACATTGTCATTGAGCAGGGGTTCAAAAGAGAAACAGGCAAATGCGAACGAAAAGGATTTTTGAAGAACAATAAGGCTGTTGTGTTGAAGGTTACGCAGGCGAACCCGGATTTGCTTTGTTTGCCTGAAGGAATGGGAGGCTGACCTCGAGTATATCTTGGGCCTTAATAAAGGCAGACAATGATCACTACTTGAAATAGGAGCACGTAGTTTCGGGGAAAATGAATCGGGGTGGTTGGTAATAACTATCTAAAATGGAACCGCCTCTGGTGGGAGGAACACAGAGGTCAGTCAAATTGAACACAGTCAGTGGTAGGGTAGATGCATGATTAAAATCGTCTACAATAATATGCAGATTATCCTGAAGAATAGGAACAGTAAATACCCGAAAAAAGATGCGATATTTTGTTGCGAGCTAAAGGGGGCAATCTATAAATTGGTTATGATAGTGCTGTAATGACGAGAAAGCTAGGATGACGCTGTCACGAGACAGTCAATTCCATTGAGGTAGTATGTACAAATAACTTCGGACTTGACGGACCAGAAGGAGTTTATGTGTTGCCACATTCCCCTCCAGTCTTCTTCTTGTCTGAAACTCTGTCTATTGATATGAGTGAATCAGCGATATCAAGGTTCAACCACGATTCTTTTGTGCAGATGATAGGTGTGTGAACATGGATCGGTGGTTGAATTGCGGGGGACAGATCTGACATTTTCGTAAACAGGGAGCGGATGTTGGTGCCCAACAAAGCCGGAATGGACATCTTGGCCGGAAGGGTGCATTTAAGAGCTGCCTACCAGCCAGCACGAGTGCCTCTTTTAGATGGATAAGATCTTTGAGGTGCAGCAATGGTGTGATCTCAGTCCATGTTGAGAAGTAATAGGGTTTTTAAACAACAATAATTCTGATCGATCGTAGCGGCGAACGGCGACCATAATCGAACCAAAATCCGACAAGAGTGCAAAGAAATAAGGTTGACACAGAATTGTAGCACAGCCTGTCGAAGTGTCGCGCGTACTTGAGACTGCAGTACTGAAATGCGGGACGAATTTGAGCGGTGTGCAGCAGATGGGCCGCGCTGAAGAAACGTTCTACACGATACTGAATATTACTTGGTGCGCATCGCGAGAAGCAAACTCAGATACGAAGGAAGACCAGCATAAATGGGAACTGATGGTTAGACCAATGGGAGAAGCAGTCTGTGAAATGGGAGTGAGACGCTTGGACATGGACCGTTGCTTTTAATAGGTTAGGAGCGTCTTAAGCGCGTTGAATCTTATATGATTGTCGGAATCTCAGTCAGTGATCCGGTCTCGTGTGCTGCTTGGTTTCCTGATTCCTTTGATTGACTTTGTTATTCAGTTTTCGCTTCCGACCATTTCTAAGATTCTGAGTTATGCTTGACCCATTTTTTCGAGCAATTGCATTGCTCTTCTCCGAGCTCGTGATTTTTTTACTACGTATGCACTATTTTGGTGCAGGTCGTTGCTAATCTACACTATGGCTTCACCACAATGCACGTTCTCTTTCTCCTCTTCAGGTTGCTTCTGCCCTGAATGACCCAGTTATGAGCGCACGGGCTCACCTCATTTTGGGTTGGTGCTTCTCTCTGTTGGCTCGGGAATGCCTTGTGGTGGATAAAAAACGTGAACTGCAATCGCAAGCGGTGAACAAATACAAACTGTAGGTGTATGTCTATGTAATCTGGCATTTTTTCGTCATAAGTTTGTGTTTGCTTTCATTTTTCGTTCACCCCGATTACCGTCATGACAGTGAAGAAAAGAAATGATATATATATATATATATATATATATGTATGTATATATATATATAAGATTACTGTATAAAGCTTGTGGCGTTAGAATTAGGGCAAAAGACGAAACCAATGTGCGAGAAACATTAAGAAAAGAGTTCACCTCACATGCTGGCTCTTCCATTTTCCTGTCGATATCATTGGCCATCCATCTCGGCCTGTGATTCTTATGTGGATTTTGTACTATCCGATAGCGTCCAAACCGAAGTTGAGGGTTCACTTATGTAATCCCATCTTAAACCTTTCACGAAGTGTTCTGATCTACAAGACAGCAGGACCATCTGAGGTCATATATTCCACTGAGGACGGGTGACTGATAGCTCAGTTCGTACGCCCTTCTGATGAAGCTAGACACCCTGGTCACCAATGCATCCTAGGGAATTATCTACCTATGGTTACTCTAATCACTAGCGTATTTTTGTGCTTTTCTTCGAATAGCTTGCGTATTTTTGGCCTGTTTTCGGTAGTATTCCTAGTATTCATTCAGGACTGGACTTATGGTGTTATTTTTCAGTTCGAAATCGGAGTAGTGCCCTTTTGATGGCCATAAACGAGACGACAATGCCTAATTTTCTTTTATTGATAGAATTGTTGAGAATCCGACTCCTTAGAAGTGATCACTGTCAGCGGTCGAGGTGAATTTTCTCCTGAATCGGGATCGAGCGATTTTTGGAATGTTTAAAGATGATGCTATTTGTAATACAGAATTGTTAGTCGCGGTAGCATAGTGTTGTGACCAGTGAAACCTTTTGTTTGTTTGTTTTTTGGTCCCATAAGTGACCGTTGTTCACGAAGGTTTGTTGCAAAAGACTGCCTCCAAAATAGCATGCTCACGGCAAAAGAATCGCCAACTGATAACGTCAATGGAAATCACCATAATTGATGACCCAGTCTCCTCGTGAAGTGTCGTTTTTTGCTTTTCGTGTTTGATCTCTTGTTTCTCCTTTCACAAATATGTATTCCATCTCTAGGATCTCCTTTCGTATTTTGAGTCACCTTTGTCAGATTCGAAAATTCCATTCCTCAATTTTACCTCTAATAGCATTCACTTCTGAACAATGACGATCGTTTCCCATTTCCTGTCACATGAGAACGACTGAAAAAAAGTGCGTTTGCACCTCTGGATACTATTCCGTCTGCTAGTTACTTCGGCGTTCTTTTCTCTCCCCCCCATCTCTGTAAATCTTCTGCCTGTCCACTTTGCATATTCATTCTTTCTGTTGCAGCATGTCGGTGGGGCTTGTTCTGCTGTTAAACGCTGAACGAAGATAATGGTGACGATACAGGTTTGGTACAGGACCTATCGTTCATGAAATTGATTTCTTCTTTTGGGACCGGTATAAGTCCTGTTCACCGACAGGACATTCAACTGTAACAATTTGGACAAAGTTGAAGTAACTACTCTCATATCTGCTTGCGTATCAGTTTCGTAACTTCCTCACTGAATGGCTCAGCTATCAAGCTTAAACTATCTTTACTTTGCTTTACCTAAAAGGGCCACCCAATTGGATGCTGAGGACTATTTAGCATGGTATCACCTGGCGGTCGAATTAGCAACACAACGTCAAATAGATGATGCGTTGGTTGCATGTCAAAAAAGCTTACAGTTGATGCCCAGCCATTCAAACACGCTTTGTTTGTTCGTACTGCTGCATACAGCAGGTGGCAAGCACATGGAACAGGCGTCAAAAATTTTGCGCATTGGTCTTGCCGATCGTCCAAATGATATCAACTTGTTGCTACTGTTGGCCAAGGTTGAAACTGTACGACAAAATGCGAAAGTTGGCTTGTTTGTATACCGTCGTTTACTGGAAGTTTGGAGAGACACTTTTGCACCAGAATCTGATTCCAGGTAAAGTTCGTTGAAGCGCTGAACAGTAGTCGTTTTCGTATTCGCTCCATAAAAGTAGTTTCTTTTGGATAAGATGCCTTTAACGTCTTTCGTAGATTCATGTATGGTTGGCTTAGTTGATGAAATAGTGATGTCGTTATAGCCAGTTAGGTCCGCATTATGGTACACTGGTCCAGGTCAGCTGAATAACTACTTTAAAGCTGTTCATCAACTGATAGCAAATTAAGAATGTGTCGTCTTTCAGAGATTTAGAATCGTTTGTAGTCATAAGAAAGCCGGAGCTACAATGTGGATTGACAAAGCACGTAGAAATTTTCTGCGTCTAGCACGTATGTGGTGTGTTCGTTTAGAGAAACTAACATTTGAGCAGGAATTCGTGTCCTCCGTGCTCATGGATACAAAACCTGATCAAAACCAGCTGATGACTGACGACTTCTTCGGAAAAGCCGAGAAGAGGAGAGCTGACGATAAAATATGGAGGCGATGCTACTATTGGGAACAATTGTCCATCTTCTTCCCAAACCCTTGTTTGCAGTTGTTGCGTAATGTACTGTGGGGCACGACACGGAACTGAGAAAGTTAACTTTCGCATCAGCTTTCGCTTCCCTAGTTCCTGCTTGGGACCGAAGAGGCAGGGATTGTCGTTGGTTGGGGACACCATGATGTGATGCGAATGGTTTGTTTACAGAACTCGTGTTTCATAAAGACAACTCTAATAAAATTGAGGAAAGGAATATTTCGAAATGTTCGGTGAGAACAGGGCTGCCAACCTGAATAATAGCCCAGTTTATTGTACAATAAGCGTCTTAGCCTTTGGGGCATATTCGTGTCAGTTTCTCTGAACATTCCAGTTTATATCCGAATAATAATATTTTTGGTTATAGTATCCAAAAGATAGACATGTTTACTGATGTTTGCGATTTGCACTCCAGTTTGAAATCAACAACGACGCCTTAAGTAAAGTCTGAAGCGGTTTTACCCCGTTTTCAAACACTTGCAACGTGTGTGTTTACTTTCACATTCATCTCTCGTTCCGTATATGGTTAAAATCAGTTACTCATGATTTCATAGTTCCCTTTAACTCTCCAGCTTTTTGACTTTCGCACTTCTGATACGTCTAAAAAGATAAATTTCAATCTATTTGCTTTCCCAATCAAAAGTTTTCTAAGTCGCATGACGGGAGTTGCTGATGCTTACGTCGTGAATGGGGTCAGTGAAGACTTTTCACTCCCGACCGCGACCAGTGTTCCCAGCGCTTTTGATATGGAAGAAGAAGCCACGATTCCAGCAATGCTGTCTGAGGCCAACTACCTATCCGTCGCGCTAAATGATATCGCTCAGGGCTTGGTTGGAAGAATTGGTTCAGCCATTCCACCCGTGATGCGATCCAACCGTTCCACTGTGCATTCGCTGTCTCCATCAATCCGATTACAGGCCAAAATATACCAAGGATTAGGTACGTCTATCTGTGTGAAACTGTAGTAATTGTGTATTTCGATTATTATTGGAGTTAGATCCCCTGTGCTTTTGAATTTGATTTTTGTGGCCATACTGGCTTATGCTATCCTGTTTTTTTTGACGTTAGACTGCCAGCTGAATACGGAAAGACGATTTTTCAAGTCTCAAAACATCCCTGTTTGATCCGTAATGTGCTTTTAACGCTGTCTTTCAGAAATTTCACTCTGTATTTGAGATTCAAGTTCAAGTTTTCTGAAACGAGTGACGAATCCTTGAATTCCGTCCAGCAGTGCATGTGCAATAACCGGTATGCAAAAACACTGAAAATCGTTGCGTAAATGTTGTTATACACCCAACGCGGTCTAGTTGGCTTTATGTCCCGAACCAGCTACACTTGGCGAAGCCAAATTTAGAGGGACTTCGCCGTTTGGGTATCAAATACGTATCAGGCCTTGAAGAACTGTGAAGAAAACATCGAGATACACTCGGTTTATCGTGAAGCTTCTAAGGGTAGACGAGATCTTAATGATATCAAGGCTAGAGGTACCCGCTTAAAGATTCCCGGCAAATTCGGAGGGATATGTGCATGGCTGACACTCAGTGCAATACGATTTGATTCATTACCCTTTAACTTCAAATTTTGCCCATCTCAACCAAATTTTTCTCAGACAGCGCATTTCGGGAACCTAATTAGCCAATTTCATTATCCTACGTGTATCATCTCAATTAATGGACAACATAAAGGCCTCGGGTGCCTAATTGCGCCAGAAGCATCACTTCTCGAGGCCCATACCAAACGCCTTCTTGACAAAATAGTACTAAAACTATCTTGACGCAGCAATTCGTTATCAACAACAGGCACAGAGAGAAGTTGGGTGCTGCTCATTCGAGACTACAACGACAGAAATGTGTATCATCGCCGGTCTTTCAGAATTCACCTGTAAGATACGAGGATAAGGTGATGATCAAGAAATAGACTGACAGAAAATCTATAAGTTTCATCTTCAATTTGCTTTTTTTTACGAAAGCTACCATCAACCAATAAGACTTAATAGTTTGCAGAAAACATACCACTGCAATGTACCACGGATTGACTTCAGGGGTTCCACTTATCACGCCGCAGCGCAGTGGACTGCTAAGGTTCTCGAACCACTGTTCAATGCATCATACGTTCAGTGTGTAAGATGTGCTTTCGAGCGGATAAGAGACGAGAGTCAGGCAGATAATGATGCCCTATACTTCTATCTAGATGTTTTGTTCATAAACGTACAACGGACGTAGACGGTGAAGTTTATCTGTTACGGCTTCACTAAACATACATTGGTAGGCACCACGGACAGATGAGTAAAGTCGGCATGGGGTCACTGCTGAGACCTGCTCATGCAAACGTATTCCTGTCTCGGCTACAGCGTAGACCACCGCAGGACACCTATATCTAGTTCAGATGCCAGATACATCGTTCACACGTTCATCATTTGGGATTCCGCGGGGGACGTCCACAAATTGGTACTTGTGTTTGACGTTACACGTCAGTTCAGTTCAGTTTGTGCAACCATTAACCTTTCACTAACGTGTTCTGGTTTCGGTTGATTCCTCATAACACCATCTGCTCAAAGAGGAAAAACGGGGAATAATGAAACATCGACTACAAAGCAACAGTTTAAAGGACTGCACAGAAGAAACAAGATTTCTAATTCACGGAAGCCACTGACTGCGGCACTCAGCTATATCATCAATTATCTGCGACCATTGCTTTGGGGGATCTCGTGAACCCTAATCCGGTAGTCTTCCTATACCTACACGCGCCAGTCCGCTGATTAAAGTTTTCATGCATTTTGCCCATGTCACCGACTGACAATCCGAAGCATCTCCCAACCACTACTTACCTCGAAGAACAGCGTACAACGGAGCAACCTGTTCTGATTCAATGCTCTTTCTAAAGATTGCAACCTAGGACCCAGTTCCTTGTTCTTTAATTATGAACTACTCGCAAAATTCTCCCACCATATTCTACCAATACGTCAGCAGTGTTCGACCCCCAAGAGTTTTCACATATCTTCTGCTCTCAACGGCCATGTTTTGGGACCGTAGAGCAAAACCGACCTAACTGCTGCTTTGGTCGATAACCGGATGTCACACCGACGCAACAGACGCTTCAATTTCGCAAAAACCAATCGGGCATTCTATATACGTGAAGACACTTCATCTGAGATACAAATCCCCAAGTAATTAAACCCACCCACCTCATCCAATTGTTTCCCTGAAAGAACAAAGTCCGCTTTTGTGTCAGTCCAGTCCTCTTACAGCATTTCACGCTTTTGAGGTGAAAACCATGTTAAACACTATCGTTCCAACGATAAAAGAAAAACTTCAACTTATTTCGATCTTCACTTAGTAGCATAACATTGCCTGCACATTCCAAGTTAGGTTTACGTCTGAGCATGAGAATATGGCTATCCCCATAACCATCTCAATAACGGAAATGAAAAGGAAAGTTAAATGAGGGTAACACTGACGAGTACCACTTCTCGAGGTAAATTCTAGTGAATCATCACAATGAGCGCGAACCCGGCTTCGGTTGTTTGAATTTATAGATTGGATAAGTGAAATTAATCTCTGGCGCACCATTCAATGAGAGTCAGAGCCACAGAATTTTACGATCGACTGAATCCAACACCACTTTCAGCTCGGGAAAGAAAGAAACCTTGGAACTACAGAACATGCGCCCATGTTCTAAGATTTATCGGTTGGTGAATATGTGGTCAATGCAACCCCGACCGAGCCGGCTATCAGCTTGATTCTCATGCATACGCTTTTCGCGATTACCAGCTAATCGGCGGAGGTTAATGCATGCAATCAGTTTGGATGCGATTCTTAATAAATTCCTCTGTGATTTTCACACGTGTTGCGTATGCGAACACTCGTTTACCATACCGTACCCTGTTTTGGGTTCCTCTCAGGGAATGGTGGAAGCCACCTGGAGGTCAACAGATGGCGTGGCAACGTAGAATGAGAAAATGTACAGCGAACTTATCTAAAGTAGGTGTCTCACGTCTTCCTCTTCGTGGTTGGGGTCCGAAAGATCCGTCGACTGGCCTGGCTTGAGACATTGAAGGTTATGGCAGTGAATCGTGAACAGTGGCGATCGTGCTGTCATTTTCTGTCGAATCAGAATGATTGAAAACACGTACGTTTGCACAGTTCGACCATGTTCCGTGTGTTGGCTACAACGGCATCTTATCTTTTCCCACTTGCTTGGGTCCCCTGTTCATCTTGGATATTTACTCTTTTTATGGAAACCTGTAACTCTGGGGAAAAGGCAGTGTTCAGTGCGGCTTGGCTTGCTGTTTAACGCTGAACGATGTTTATGTTGATGATTTCTCATGAGGACCTGTTACCTTTCTTTTAAATTGGCACAATAGCCGGTTCACGCCAGTCCTTAGGAATCTCTTCCCTTTCCCAGGATTTTTGTTAATTACGATGTTAACACTGCCATCATCCTTGAAAAAAGAATGGCGACAGTCAATCTGATCCAGCTGCCGTATACTTTTTTAAGAAAACCGGTCTTCTTGATTACCTTCATTTCCGATGAAGGGGTGGTAACCACCTGCATCGGTTCACTTGCAGGCAAACGTGGAAGGTCCAGTGTGGCTATGGGCCAACTAAACTGCGCCCTAAAGGGTTCTGTCTAACATGCCAGCTGACGGTCCTGAGGGTGAATCAGTGTGCTGTCAGATTCTTTAAACAATTCGCTTACGCTCGGTTTCACTGCACATCCGTCTATGGGGTTCACGATTGAGTTGAAGAATGACTTTTCTGTTTCTTAGAAATAGCCCCTGCAGAACCCTCATATCAAGGAACGCACTTAGTAAATACACTTGGGTGGAATGATCCTCGCATTTCTCAAACTTTGTCTTTCCCAGGTGGCAAAGAAACTTTTCAGTTCGTCTTGCGGTACGGGGAATATTTGCAGCCTAGCTGCGCTCGAGAAGGACATGGACACATGATGTTGGTTACTCGGATAAGTTTATGCACCGATGTACCGCTGAAAGAGATTATTTTTGCCCAACTCCATGCTGCTGTGTTTACTAGCGATCACTGTTTCACCATTGATAGATGAACCATTTATTCCTATTTTGCCCAACGCTTTTATTCGATCTAAGCACATATACTGTCACCTGTGCAACTTGTCCTCAACAACCCTTTTGCTTTTCAGACGTTCTCCTAACATGGGCTCCTACTTTTCCCTTATTATCCAAATCCATAGCACTTTTGATTCTCGCAGTGCGTACGCTTTTTTACTCTTGCTGCCCTCTTGAAGATATTTTTTACACATAATGGGAGGATGACATCCTCCCATATGAACCACTTGCGCCGACTAAACGAAGAGGTGTACCAGATCTGTGACTCTGGAACTGATAAAGATCTGTCTCATCTAACAAAACTCGAGATTCTGCATTTCCTGGATGATTTCGGAGAAACCAAGTTGTAGATCCTTTATGGGAGAGGATTCGCATGCTTTCTGACCAAAAGAAAAGGTTACCCCCTTTGTTCATCCAGTATAGATGTTCTCAATACTGTCTTAGTCAAATGTGCCACATTTGCCCCCTTCACATCTCTTTAATGACTGGACCGGTGTAGTGCCTGCAAAAGTGATTCTGAAATTGCTTGAACTTGCCAATGTTACTGCCACGGCTGGCTCAAACTCCTCATTTCCAAGTATCCTTAAGTCTTATGCCCGTGTTCTGTCCGAAGGCACAACTTCTCTGACTAACATTCTGCATTCATTTTCTCTCCCGGCGTACTAGTTCTGAAAAAGACTAAACCCATCATTCCTTCCAAGCGATTTCATCCCAGTGCCCTTGTCTTAATCTTTTCGGAACTTACTGAATGGGTCATATTCCGTCGCCTCTTACCGCACGCTGTGACTCCACTCAGTCCTCCAATTCGCCGACGAACCTCATAAGGTCATCGTTGATGTGATGTCGCATTCTGATTATAAGTCATCAAGCAACTGCAAATTCTACTGGGTGTACATGTCTCGATCGCTTTACACTCGATGTCATTCCCAGATCACTTTCATCTCGAAGTTCCACTCTTTTGAACTTCCGTCTTATTTTGTTAGCATGGCCTGCTGATTGTTTAAATGGACTTATCCGAAACACGAGGCTTGGGAAGAAATCCTCCGGATTTCAATTAGTAATTTGCAGGTACTGTTCTATCTCTACTACTGCTACTGCCACTGTAAGTGGTTCATTGGGTTTTGTAAGCACTCATGTGGACATTGTAGCTGTTGTGTGCCACTGCGTATAGACTGATGACAGCCTAGATGGCCTACTTTCTATTCATCAAAACTGGACTTTTCAGAGCACATTTCTCTCACTTAACTTATCCAAATCTCCTTTATTTCACGACCCATACACGCTTCGCAGTTGAGCCTGTTAAATACCTTTGGACCTCTCCTCTAATCTTTGCTTTTCGACTGCGGCGTCTTTCTGTTCAAACTCGAGAGCTCAAGGAATTCCAAGTTACGTTTAGTTTGATTTCTGTCCTAGCTTTGCAATGCAGCTTGTCAATCCTACTTTATCATTTTTCTGAACTATGGAACAGACATTAAATCTTTGACTAGTTATGTTTCCTCCACCCTATTTGCTGATCTGATGAACGCCATGATCCCTACTCATGAATGCCTGTCAGAAATTTGCCTCGAAGTTCGTCGAAGATCCTTTCCAATTTCTGCATGTTGATCTTTCGAAATACCTCTTTCACCCCAGATCCTTTGCCCGCTTTCTGTCCTGCAGATATATGTCTACACAGCACTGCTTTCTTACCTGGGTCGAGTGAAACAGAGATATCCTCGAGCTACGGGTCAGCCTTCTCTGACTCTTGTTATGCGTATTATGAATATTCTTATTCTTATCTTACCGCCTAAACGAGCTTTTGCTTGCAAAATCTGACCAATAGAATGCAGTCGGATTGAAATGTAGTTAGCCAATAATACTGCCGCTCCTCTCAAAGTAGATGAATCTTTGGAATCACTGTGACATAATTTATCCAAATTCTTTAGGAAATTTGGTACACGTGCAAATCGCATCAAATACAGCCTGTTATTGTTCACCCCCCCCCCCAAGGCTGTCGCTTCACACTTCTCAGCTGTAAATATTACATGAGTGCATATGTCCTCGAGGTGAACGCATGTTGACGAGGGGGCCATCAAAAAG
Organism: Fasciolopsis buskii; assembly: GCA_008360955.1. Taxonomy (NCBI): domain Eukaryota; kingdom Metazoa; phylum Platyhelminthes; class Trematoda; order Plagiorchiida; family Fasciolidae; genus Fasciolopsis; species Fasciolopsis buskii. Next base: position 51,217 of record LUCM01006074.1, read on the forward strand.
ACTGGATGAATACATTCCATCTTCTCTTCGCAAGGGAGCGGCAATGGCCATCTACGTAGCATTCTTGCGACACCTGGACGGAAGCGTACATCAAATGTATTCTTCAATACTCTTCAAAACAGTCATAGAAACGTAGAAGAATAAGACTAAATTAATAAGCAAAAGCTTTTCATAATTACTGAAGTTATGGTAGTTCGAGTAGGCGGATTTTAAGTTTAGAAAGAGAGCACTACTTTGGAAGTTGCTGAATGGGAACTTAGTGAGTCTCCTGCTTATAGAGATCGCCTATGCGCTTTCACCGAAATAGCTAGTCATCCAAATGACTGCTGTGGACATCGAATATTTTTGATTTATATAGTGGCTAAGGTCGGTGAATCAGGCCAAAACCAAAAGTGTGTTCAAGGAAAACGACGTATTTCGAATTGTCATCCACGTACTTGCTGTTTGAGAGATCACTTGTATCTAAGGTAAATCATATAGTCCTAGAAACAGATTGGATAGGGTCTTGGGAAACAGCCATGTTTGAAGACAGTTTTCTCGGTCATTTTCAGCTTTTTAGACGTTAGGACCACGAAACAAAACAGTTTTATGACACTTGCTTCCTTATTATTCTTCGGAATAAGAATGATGATTACAGGCCTCCAGACTAACTCCTGATTCTTGAGGCTCAACAGTTGATGGCGCGAACTATCCAATGCGGTTCTTCAAATGAATGGCGAACTCTCACGAGTATGAGCGGCCTTATCGCATGTTGTTACCGGGGTGATGGATACTCAACTTGGCGCTAAGCGAGGGAGATGACGCGATTTGTTACATGAGTTTCTCTGACGGTGATTTGTCAGAACAGAGTATCGTGCACTTGTTGTCTTCAAAACCGCCCTTCTGTTTCTATCACTGGGATGACTGCCGGAGAAACGATTATCCCCGTTATTATTTGCGCGTTGGTTGGGAGGCAACCGTCGAGATAAACTTGTGGTTTAGTGCAGAAAATTGGGAAAGTTAAGTGTGCATTTACTAACGATCATTTACTTCATTCTTTCTATATGCCGATGCATGTTGTTCCATTTGTCACCGATATATTCAGCGTATTCATTTTGCTTAGTTTTCGTGATGCCACCATCCGAGTTATTTGCAAAATGTTTTCCTTTATTCCAGCTGAGTTGTATATGGACAACGGTCAACTAAGTGAAGCCAAGGATGCCTTAGATGAAGCTGCAAGGATAACCAACCTGGACGTAGAGACGTTGTTCTTGGTGAGTACTGTTGATAATAGATGAGTCTTTTTTTGATACATTCCACTGAAGGTCCTATCGTTGGGAAAATTTTGTCCTGTTTTTTACTGCTGATTTTACAGTTGAAGTGGTTTCCTCCCGCTGTTCACAATGAATTCGATACTCCCTGTTGCTACAGTGTTTACCTCCGTTACTTTAAGCGGTTTCTGGTGTACCTTTGATGTTTAACTCCCAAAGTAGCCTTTCAAGTAGTGCCCAGTTAGTACACGTTACTCAGACCTCAATATAATGTGCAGTCACCGTTTTTATATTTATCCAAAAGGCGTACGGAGTACAAGTTGTTGAATTTTCAGTTCGATGATAGAAACAAGGAAATTTGAGAGTACCCCATACTTCATCCGTTTCTTTCGGTGATATTTCTTCAGCGCGGTTGTCTCACAGAGAAGCAAGGGTCACTGGCGAAAGCAAGGTCCATATATGAGAGCGTGATTTCGATAGAACCAACACACTTACAAGCGCTTTTGTGTCTCGTAAGTCTACAATTTTTATTGCTCTTATTGTCTGGGCTGTCTACGATCAAACGGATAAACTTCATTTCAATCACTATGTATTCCAGTGCAAGTGTTTGTTGACTGTCTTCTATTTCCGCCACCTTCTTGGTCGGTAACTTATACCTCTGTATGAGAATTTTTTTTAAAATATGGCGGAACTATTTTCCATGAAACGATAACACCTAAACCTGACGCCATTTCCGATTTCAGGCCAACTTGTTAAGACAGACTGATCAAGCTACTCTTGCGGAACGTGTGATCCGTGATGCGATTGCAGTCGACCAAACGAGCTGCCGCGTCTGGCACTTGCTGGCGGAAATCCTGAAGGCCCCCAGTGCCTCAGAGCCGGCGTCTGACGTGGCGGTGACCAGGGCTCTACTCAACGCTGTCGAATTGGAGCAAACCGAACCACTCCAGCCCTTCTACGAAATGCCTATCGGGGTTTTATGCTCCTAGGTTTTGTTTAGAGTACCCCCTACGCTGTTAGCTGTTTAATAATTCAAGTATCATCTGCTTTTTAGCTCTGACTTTAATACCTTCCAACCACTGTTACCGCGAAGCACAATCTGTGAATTTCGTCCCTTTTTTCTACTGTGCTTATCATGAGTAATTCGAAGTCTTTCATGTTATTTACGCTTCATCTGAAACTATGGTTTAGATACACCACTTACCGAAAAATAAATTGTATTTTCTTATTACACGAAGTGATTTCCAGCATAGTCGAGCGACATACTGTATAAAGAGGCTGTAGGGAACACTCGCGTATGACCTCATCTGTTGATTCTGCTTTTAAAGGGAAAAAGATGATGAAAGGTGGGAGGATTGAACATGAGCGTCCCACAGCTTTGCAGTTCTTGAAAAAGAGGACTCAGAGAAATGGGTGATGTTTTTGGACAGAACTTGGATAAGGATGGCTCGGAGTCTAAGAATTGAATAAGGGGACAAGGGTTAAAAATAAATTGACTGACGAAGCAAGCTCCGAAGAACAAAAGCTAAAATACAGGCAATAAAAAACGATAATGAAGCAGTCGCCCGAAGGTAGGCTAGTGGTTGCAGGCTGGGTGTTAAGTTAGTCTGATTGACCACCTCAATGTAGACGAACCCTCATGTGACTGAAGTGTCCCATTGTCGGGCGGCTTTCAAATTTGTGAAAAAAGCAAGAGTAAAAATGCACCTGGCGCAAAATAGAAACCCAGATCTTGGCTAGGTGACATATGAAAAGACACCAGCATGACGAAAAAGTTACGGGTCGGTCAAGATCGAGAATTCGTAGAATGTAAATCTGTTGAAGATGTTTAAAGGAAATAAAGCGAAAGGGGTTTTTTGAATGCGCTGATATCCACGTAAACTATGGAAACCCCAAGAGTGCATGTGTTCAAGATCAAAATTCAACGATTCACTGTTAAATATTGGTCTTTGTTTATCAAAGAAGACGGCAAGAAAGCGAAGAATGGAGAATGGCGTTATCACCGAAGAAGTTGACTGGATAGATCCCTATTAAATCAAAGACGTTCAGTGGGCGTAAGTACGGAACCCTAGACAACACCAGTACTCAGGAAACAGCCGGGACAGAACCTTGTCGAGTCGGGCGAAAGCGGTTTGCTTGCTGAGAAAAATTGATATTCACGATACGAGAGTTGGAAGGGACCCAGATGTGAACAATTTAGGCTGTAGACCTTCGCGCCAACTCGGTCGAACACCTTGGATATCAAGCGAGACCAAGCATGTTTCCTCTTGGTTGTCGAGTGCAGCCAACCAAAAGTATGAGATGAGCGCCAATAGCTTGCCGGAGGAACGACGTTCTCCGAACTCAGAGACGATTGCTCAATAGTTCTTTGCTTTTGAGAAGCGATCACAGCTGGTGGGAGATACTGGTACCGAACACCATAGAAATAACAGACGTTAGAGAAAAGGGACGGCATTTGTTTAGGATGGTGAATCCGTCGCATCTTGGTGGGAGAGAAAATTCCGGCATCTTTCCATGGAATTGGAAAGGTAGGAAGGTGTCGTGATAGAAGGGATAATTAGGGGCATATTTTGAAGGCATAGTGCCTAGCGGATATTCCTAGTGCCAGTGGATGCAGGACCATGGTTATAAGCAATAAAGGTAAACGGAGGTGAAAGTAACCGGATAAAGTAGTAGCTTTGTTAACGAACGAGGTCACAAATATCAGGAAAACTGGAAGGACAAGATTTCGAGACGGCTTTTGCAAGGGACCAAATTGTTCGGCCACCGGTGACCGGTGAGATCAAGCGTTCTTTGGTTCTTCGTATGACTAAGAGGCATTTGTTCCTGGCTTATACAGAGCGGTGGATGGAGGCGGGAGTGTACAAAAGGATAAGTGCTGAGCGCTTCAAACGAAGAACATGGTTAAATGTGTTTGAACAACTCGGAAGATTTTGAGTTCCCGGGTTTGGAAAATTGCGAAATAACAAGACTAATCCTTTGAAGAATAAGGTTTGTGGAATTGTAGACAGATGAAGCATCAGTCCGCTGAATCGTAGCGTCAAAGTGTTTGTTGATCGGATTGGAAGGTTGTAGCATGTAGGGTGTGGTCACAACGATCCAATGAGCCATGAGGGAGAAGGATGCAAACGCTTAAGTAGAAGAAAACGATGGATGCCAGAACAAACCCGGCAGTATTATAGAGGGTACGAACCAATCAGAAGCAACGACTGTCCAAAGGGCTCCCCAACAGACATAGACCGCAGTAGCAACAAACAGGCGCAGCAGAGCCAGAAATGAGATAGGCAGCACAACTCCCCAGCTGAGAGCAACGGTTCCAGTGGTCACGCAGAACAATCGAGATAGCACAGCCAGAGGGGGGTCCAAAAGGACGAAAGCAAAGGTTTTCGACACAAAGTCGAATCGACCCGGGAATGCTCAGCTAGTCAGAACTTGGATCTTGTTTAATCATCGTCTGGAAAAACAATGTACATAGCTGTGTAAAGTATGGGGACTGTGGCTTGTTTCGCTCCGCAATAAACGTGTAAAACCACTCGCTCGCCTTCTTGCTACAGACTGGACACGGTCAAAAGATCGGTCAGGTGTATGTGTGAGATCGATTAGATAGACCTCCGATCACAACGAATTGTTCGCTTTCGCGCCCCAAGACTATAGCGAGGGCTGAGTGAACAAGCCATTCACAATTGAGAACACTAAGATCTCTCAAGGCAATAATTCTGAGGCTTCGGTCTGTAACGGAGGTATTCAATACTCGAAGAAAGTCAACCAAATTGGAGAAGCCAACACCACAAGCCAAGCTATCAACAAGAAAAAATGATAGAAAGAAATGAGTTCAAGTTAAAACCATATGGGCTGATAATCGCGATTAGAAAAGATCTGGTATTCGGGAGATTGCAACTGACCAAAGAAAAAAGCCGCAGAAACCCGCCTTGGAAACAAAGGAACTGAAAATGCAGTTGCGAAATTGAATGTGCATGGCATCTGATGCGGGGATGTGAGTTTCAGTCAAAAATGCAGCAAAAAATGGTGGAAAGAATCGATGTTACATTTCGGGTAGCGAATGTTAGTAAGCGTGATGAATTCTCCATGGCAGACTTCAGTGCGGTTGTCGCATGAACAAAGCGCCCGGGATCTGAGGGAACTCTGGGAGCGCGTCAAATAACCTTTGCACTCAGCGGCAACTCCCGTGCAGGGCTCCAGGCCATGTAAGCCCCAATTACCATGGTTATCCTCGGTTTCAGTTGCTTTGTTGAATGCTTTTAGATCCGTCCCTCCCTCTGTGCAACATGCAATGAGGCGTCAGCTGATTAGAAGTTCGAGAGATGATCGCGAGCAGTGGTGAACAAGAAAGTAAAAGGGCATATCAAAGGCTGAAGACTCAGTTAACTACTATTATCAATCTGGGCAAGGGAAGAGTTGCCTAAGGACTGCTGTGAATCGGTGCTTCTGCAGTTTTGCAAGAAATATGTCAAGATTCGGGCATCTGTGGCGTCGGTATACATATGGTTATCGACCAAAGGTCGGATGCACAAAGCACCAACGAGGTTGGTGCTGCTATGAGGCTCAGAAACGTGGCCGGTGAGAGATATGCGAACGCCTTCAGTGTATGTGCACCGTTTTCTTTCTAGTATTAGTAGTAAATGGAGGAAGGTTTTTGTGAGTAACTCGGAGTTGGGTAATTTACTAGGCCCTTGGGGTTAGTCTTCGGAACAGGCACTGAATCGGTTCAGGTTAAGGTGACTGGGACATGTCTTGCGCATTCCCACAGAAAGACTACTTTGTGCGATGTTCTGCGAAGCAGGTGGTGGATGGGGGTGACATGGATGAAAAGAATAAATGCTTTAACCAGTAAACTAGCTATAGTAGGTGCAGTTAGTCTGCCGAGTTGAGATCCAGGAGATCCCACCAATCAATCGCTGGATACAATAGGTGATATCGCTCAGTGCATCAGTCAGTGGCATTTAAAATCTGTCTGCTTTTGTGTGGTTCTTCAACTTCCTAATTTGCAGAGAACCTTTCACTATTCACCTTTTAATCTGAGAAGATGGTGTTATGAGACATCAACAAAAACCAGAACACGTTGCAAAGTCAATGATTGTGCGGACTGAAACTGACATGGCTCTACAATTGTGCACTGTCTCCAGCCATCGCTTGCGACGATCATGTGTATCCCAAGCCAGCAGTCTAACTGGACAGGCAAGTGCCACTATACTAGTAAACGTTTTCACATTTTTCCGATGTTACCGATTGGCATCCAAAAGCCATCTTCCAACCCCTACCGTCCTCTGGAAACAGCATGCAACAAGGCACGTGTTCTGTGTGTATGCATAGAACAATTCCCTGCCATCTTAATCTGTTCACATTCAATGTCTTTTCCAGGACTGAAACTTACGGTCTGATACCGGAAGTCTAACCTCTGAGTTCATGACAGAACTCGCCCATCATGTCCTACTAATACTACGAAGACGATATTATTTCATGAAATTTTCCATTATATGATATTAACGCTCCTGCAGAAAAGCTATGAATCAGTAAGGATCAATTGCTGTACGCCAGCGGTCCATGGCCGTGCAAATCAATGAAGGATAGATGCGACGTTATGTAGTGAAATTCAACAAACCGTGGTTAGCCATATCGGTATGGTAAAGGCTAGAGCATTACTTACAGAGATGAAACAGTTGTACCGTGTCTCCGGGCGCTGAAAACGCCATCGGAGAATTTTTCCCGTACATTTACGCTGCATTCCTCACCTGATTAAACGCATATTTGTCAGTAGGTAAATCAACGAAAATCCAATCAACCATCAGCTTCCCCTGGTTAAAGCTGACATGAAATCAAGGTTGTGAATGAATAGATATATCCATGAAATAGATTCCCCTAAGATCAAGGGGTCAGGGGTCCAGGTTGCTCTCCAATGAACTTATTCCATGTGGCAGAGAGTCAAACTTTTCGGAAGTAAATTCCATCGGGATGTTTCTGGCGACCAAAAATTTTTAAATCTCGCTAGTGACGTCGTTAAAAACAACCTGAACGGTGTACATAAAACACTTTGAAGGCACACATTATGGTCCCAAAGTATCTCTGATGCGAACGCCATACTTTTTTCTGGTATAATGGAGAAACTGAATGTCTCAGGATGTTCAATAATAACCTGATGGAGAAAGTCGTGTTAGAACAGAAACGTGCCACATACTCTAGCGACAAGCGCTTTTGTATTCTGAAAAAGGCGATCGGCTAACTAAATGTTGACAGCTTCGGTGTTTACCATCCCGTAAAATATTACAAACCATGGGAAGTGAACGATATTGCTTATGAAACGCACTTTAACCAAGAATGTCCCCCTCAGATCACTCTTACAACTGCTCCTGAGTAACTACGTTGAAAAATAATGGGAATCTCAAAGTGAAAGCATCAGCAACTAGGTTGCGTTGATCTTTTAAAGACCGGTTTATCCTTCTCTGTTTCCAGATCGTTCTCTTACCGAGATTAACGTTATACTTGGCATTGCAGTAAATGCCCAAAAAGACCGGCAAACAAAATGTTAAACAACGCCCTTGCGGTTCAAACTGTTTCATGTCTGTGCTAGCAACGAAACTCCACAATGGAACAAGACCCTCTGCTTCCGCTTTATTTGTCAATTATTCGCCAGTGATCAGCTCATCAAATGCACCGATGCATTTACATTTAATCGTTCGTTTCACTTATTTTACTAATAAGTTACATCGCGGCCATCAGGGGGCTAAGGAGCAAGGAATTTGACCGATATGTCTTATTGAGAGAAAAAACCCGAAATATCCAGCTACCAAACTACATATCACTTAATTATCCTGATATGGAACTTCTTATCATCAGCATTCTTAGCACTCACGGTCATCTAAAATCTTCACGAAACATGCCAGCTGCACAAACCGCGATTCACGCTTCCAACTGTCATTCTGTGGCTCTGAAGGGAACAATAAGTTGATTCCCTCGTTTCTGAACCCCTTGTATTCACGTCCTGTTTTCTGTACATTGTTCTTTAAGAACTTCCAGCATAGTCCAAGGCTTCATTGTTCTCTCCATTTCAACGTCAACGCAATAAGCATACAGGTCTCATAGTCAACATTTACCGATAGTAATGCGTTCCGTTACCTGATAGGATGCATGTTTATTATCGGACTATTCGAAACCTGGACCTCTAGCTTGACCATTAGGGTTTTCAAGTGGCTTTTACTTTATTCCTAGGCTAGATCTCTTAAGTAGGCGGGTATTGCTTAGTTACAGCAACAGAATTACTTACAGCATTCCTCTACATATCTTCCCACCACCGTTTGTCCATATACTCGATTCAGTCAGTGTATTTTGATGCGAACATCTTACTTGCGCCGGCTTCAATAGGAAATATGTCTATTTTTCATGAGCTAATTCGAATACTTTCCACAATCCGTTGTGACTCACTTTTGTTGTCGACCCCTTTAGTCGATCGAAATCCGCTGTTTTCAACGCTCTTCATCGTCATTAATCCAAACTGTTTATGAATCCCATATTCACCGAGTTATCCCCTTTGGTCACCCTTCCAACTGTCGCTGAGTGATTAAACTGAACAAAACGCCAAAGCAAACACCAAAAGAATCAAAGTGCGCTGGTCTTCAAAAAAAACAGGTTCGTTGTTTTCTAATTACGGTTTACATTATATTTGCCGCTAAAGTAGATGCTCAAACACGCCCTGTTATGTGCCAGACAATCCGCAGCCGTCGAACCACGTTCTCTTGGACTGCCTCTGGCATATACCTTCGAGTCGAATCACACACTGATTAGATCCAGGATTTCGACTCGTTGAAAATCTCCAGCTTGGAGTCGTGAACTTTTCCCCTAACACTAGCCCCAAAGAAAGAATCCAGTGGAGACAATCCGGAGATGGTGGTTATGATTGTATTAGCCCTTTTAGGCATATCCACTTCACCAACCAGTTGGTGGCAACAGATGAAGCATGTACGGGTTTGCCGTCCTGTCGAAATAATGTCCCTAATAAGTTTGGTAAACGTAAAGTTTTCAGAGAGTTAGAAAGCATCCCCTTTGTCGCAACAAATACGCGGTTGCATGAAGTTTTGTCTGAGAAAAAACAGAACAGACTAGTCGTGAACCATGAATTCCGCACCAGACGCTAAATTTCACATAATCTTGTCTAATAATTATGCAGTGTGCCAACCCTGGTGGTGGCAATATCCCTTAATGCTATACAGGTGATAGTTTGTGAAGGAACCAATCACAGAATTCCATTCTCTGGTAGATTTGGTTTGAGCTAGATGTCGTTTGTAGTTCGGTAGCATTGGTTTTTCAGTATTCTGAATACAGATGTCCTTGAGATTCCCAATCTGCTGGAGGCCATTAGAACAGAAGTATTAGCTTCACTGGACAACAGATATTCCAATGCGGAAATCTGAGCGTCAGTGGTAGATCAACTCAGGTTAAAGCTCATTTGCTGATCTTCTCTCGTCTAACAGGTTCACTGTCTCACTTTGGTCTTCAGTTCGAGCAATACCACCGCTGGGAGCTGAGCTACCATGGAATTTAATGGTGAATTGAGTGTTGACATCTCAGGAAAACGTACGACCTCCAATTAGTAACACACAACAGTATTTATACAAAAGACGTTTTCGCGTATTCGTCCACACGGCCGGCGTTTCTGAGCTTTATTGCAGGAGCGACCTTATCGGCTTTGAGTACCTTCATTTCACTGACTGATACGGTGATCGTTTCTTTCATTTTCAATAAGGACAAACCATGACGCGCCAAATGATAACGGACTGCGCTCTCCGTTACAAATGTCGGGTAACAAGCAGATACGTGGCTTTGTCGGTTGGACGTTCTTCATCGTCTTCCTTGAAGAAATCAGTTCGGTAGACTGGCATCAAAGTTAAGTTGAAACATAATGGGGGAATTTCTGCCAAACTCCCCCTTAACAGTAACCCAATATTCGACTCTACCTTCAATTCCGTTAACAGAGTGAAGTAACGCCAACTAAGAATTCACAGCTGTTGATGTGGGAGTAAGCAAATTAGGGCGCGATCAGAGGAACCGGACCTTACATGTGATAGCCAAATAATCAAGCTATTTGCTGTCTCCATCGTAATCGCCATCATCGTTCAGTTAAACAGTAAGGCAAGCCTCACTGACCGCTGACTTTTCCCCTAGGTTACATGTTTCTATAAAAAGAGTGAATATTCAAGGGCAACGGGGGAGTGGATCTACACAGGCAGGAAACGATGAGAATGCTGCAGTAGCCAACATATGGAACAGTCTAACTGTACAAACGCATTTTTTCAATCGTTCTGATTCGATGGGAATTGACAACACAATCACCATTGTTCAAGGTTCACTGTTATATCCTCAAGTGTCTCCACACAGCCAGTTGATAGATCCCCCAAACCCCAACCACAGAAAAGCGAGATACCCAATTTACCTAAGTTCGCTGTACATCTTCTCATTCCACTTTGCAACGCCATCTACTGACCTCCACACGGCTTCTTCCACTACGTGGGAGCGCCGCAAAATAGGGCACGGTATGGCAGGCCAGTGTTCGCCATACACAAAACGTGACCCAGCCAGCGTAGTCTACTAAGCTCCATTCGCTGAGATAAGGTACTCTCAGAATTGGCACCTAATACTAGATTCTTCACCTCTACATTATTCACCCGGTCACTCCATCCAATCCTAGCCGTACTACGTAGACGTCGGTGGTCGAGAACCTCCAACCGACGAACATCGCCAACACGCATACTCCGTGCCTCGCAACCGTACAACAGAACTGAACGCACTGCGGCACAGTACACACGACCTTTCAACCTCAGTGAAATATCAGGCCAGCGCCACATGTACTTCAGTCTAGCGTACGCCACTCCAACCTTCGGTATACGCGTGTTTACCTCCACTGCCGAGCTACCATCGTTGGACACGCAGCTACCAAGGTAAGTGAAACGGCCCACAATCGTTGGTTCCTCTCTGCTCAGCACTAGTTTCGGCACTACTGTTGTCCAGTCTTGTAACGGCATTTTGCTCTTTTGAAGGTCCAAAGCACATGCCGAACCGAGCTTTGGACCTCGAGATTCTATCAAGAGCACGTTGTACATGGTTCATGGATTCAAACAGACACACGGTGTCATCTCCGTAATCTAGATCACACAGCTGCCTTCCGTTTCCCAGTTCGACTCCTACATCTTGGAGACCTCCAAAAACATCTTGGATCACCTAGTTCATGACAAAGTTGAACAGGAATGGAGAGATGGGACACCCTTGTCGAACGCCACTAGTCGTTTCGAATGAACTTGATAGTTCACCATATACCCTCACGCGACGTTAGGTATGCAAGTACAATGCTCGCAACAGGTTTACGAACTTCGTTGGCAGAACACTCTGATGGAAAGAAGCGAACAGTGCTGTCCGATCCACTGGGTCGAACGCGCTTTTCAATTCGAGTAACATTACGATTGTAGGGCACCAGTGTGTGTGGCGCATTTGCAGTAACTGCTGGAGAGTGAAGTATTGGTCGGTGAAACCTCGACCTGGACGAAATCCTGTCTGCTGCTCGCCGCTGTTACTGTCAAACGATGCATTATCGAAGCCAGCACCTAAGTAATTATTGGAATTAAACTAATCCACGATGATTGCTGCAGTCACTCTATGTGCCTTTCTTGAAAATGGATACAATCAGTGACTCACCCCACGATAACTGAATACATGCCTCGCATGGCTGTGCATGGGCCACCTGGAACAAAAGCCCGGTGGCCCTGGGTACATCGTTTCATAAACTGTCCTCAAGCATTTTAACGGGTTTTATGTCTACAGTTTGCTCTCGTCATACTACGACGTCTTCGGTAAGCGACGCGCCCCGCGCTCCTCATAATGTCCAGGGTGACCCAGATACGAACTGGGAACATAAACCTAAATCCATGGTTCCGCATGCATATAGCTCATTGGAACATGCATACTATTCTGGATAGAGGTGAACAGTGCAGTTCCATGCGTACGTTCTACGATTATGGGATCGCCATTGCTTGTCTATTCGAAGTGCGCCTACCCAAATCCGGCAGCCGACATATTAGAGTCCGCCAGATGGGCGCATCCTACTGGGTTATCATAGTGGGCCGGAAGACAAGTTGGGACTTCACGGTATTGCCACTGCGATGAACAGTCGAGGTCACAGCCCCGTTTTCCCCTGGGCACCAGTAGCTCCCAGAATTACAACTACACAGTTTAGGAGCAGTTGCTCCAACGTGACCGTCACTGCAATCTACGTTCATGCAGTACAGGCTGAGCCTTTTACAGCGAACTTGAGGGTTTAGCCAAACATTCCAGGGCGCGATGCTTTTGTGATTGTAGATTGGAACACCCACACGGGAACAATAGATCAGTAAACCCCTCATATACTAGGGAGATTTGGCCTCGGTGAGAGATTCGAAAATGCGACGATTTGGTCTAGTTTGCGGATCTGTTCATCGCTAATAACAGATCCCAACTCCAGAAAACTTCCAAACCCTGCAAATGCTGTCACATAAACTAGCCGAGAGTGACGAAGAGGGCAGCCTAAAGGAGCTGTGGATGGGGTTAAAAGTATCCATCATTGGCCCGTCCCTTGAACAGCTAGGCAAAGCCAAGTGGAACACAAAGGGTTGGATATCAGCGGAAAATCTTAATCGGTATGCTAAGGCGACACTGCATAACTCACCCAATTTTCATAATCCCCGCCAGGAAGTTATACTCTCAGCGAAAAGCGTTACCGGCATGAAATTACAGACCGCATGGAAATGCAGGCACCATCAGAAATTTCGGAGAGCCTTTCAGACTCATGCGCTACTCTTCGGGAAAGGCACAACATCCGCTCGCAATGCGTTGTGAGGACAGTGGCCACTTCGTTTCCGGACGCGAACAAGAGCTTCAGAGATGGGCGGAACAATTCAGTTAGTTACCACCAATCGACCCTCCATTCACTCTACTTGTGTAACATAAACAGGCGACGTAGAGAAAAATGAAATTGATGGCGAGCCTCCCTGTAAAATGGAAATGACCATAGCCTTTCGAAACTAGAGGTTATCGGATAAAGATAGAATTCTATCCGAAATCTTCAATTCTTGTTTTGCAGTTCTCTTGAATCCACAGCGGTCGACGTTCCGGCAACCCACCACAACGTGTTTCACCAGCTTCCGTGTCCCATTCGGCTCCGTTAACAGACAGTCACTCGGGACCATACTTCGATGCGATGAGAGGCCGAAAAGGTACATTAGATTGTTCAAAGTATACCACTCGTCAACACGCACGCATACGCGCCTATGGCGAAGAAACTCCGGAACTCTCCCCCGGTTCTGCTGTTCGTCAAGGTTTCTCGCTGTCGCCGGTTCTACGCAACTACCCAACAGAGTAGATAATACATCATGTCCTCAATAACTTTGGAGGAATACAGATTGATCACGATTGCTAGTTGACTGCCCCCGAATTCGCCAGTGACGCTTATTCCGGGGGAGAATCCTGAAACTGTGCAACCGGTTTAAGGCATAGTTGTACGTGAAGCCATAACTGGTGTGTAGAAAAGCGCATCAAAAACGAAGTCCTTCACAATTTCTCAAGACCCGTAATCTACTATACACATTACTGATGACACTTTGGAACACGTGCTTTGCTTCAATTACACGGGTTCTGCTGTCCAACCGAACATCCAGGCCAGGGACGAGGTTACACTTCTTGTAGACGGCAACAGGGGAGCTTTTCTACCACTTTGCAAAACATTATGTTCTCGCAGCGAAATAGGCCTCTGTACGGAGCTGTGTACTTACCGAATCGCCGTCCGCCCAGTCCTTAGACACGCATGTAAAACCTGACCTCTAAGAATAGATGACACAAGATGGCTGGAAAGTTTCGTCCACAGGTGCTTCTACTATTTGTCAACGATTAAGTAATACGATTGCACCTCAAAAGCCGCCGTGCATCAGCGCCTTATGGACGTCAAACGGCTTTCGCCGTTTTCCCAGACGTCGCCTACAGTGGTTCGACCATGTTCTCCATCGACCGGAGACGGAATTCATGAAAAGGAGCCTACTACCGTCACCCTGTTCAGACGGGAAATGCCGTCCTAAACGAAGATGTGGATTGGCACTATTAAGATGGATATGGATCACTTAGACCTTCAGTCGATTTCCGGAGAACGACGTTGACGCAACAACTGGATTTTGTGTTTAGATCTCGCTGCAGATCGCAAAGCACGGACGGACACAGCTAAAGACACCCAAGAAGCCGACTTATCCGCTCTCAGGAATTAGTAGCATAAAAATAAAAGTAAGAGGTAAACAAGGAAAATATTGACGAAACGCCGGGCACAGCTAGTTGGATCACACTACTCAAACGATGGAATCGCGTTTCCCCGGACATCAGTCACCAGTGAGTGACAGGCTCGTCTGCTGACCGACCTGTATGACAATACTCACGGCAAGAGAGTCAAGATCTGGAATTTGACAATGCTTGAGAAAATATGAGCCGACTGAAAACCACTTACGGCACTGTTCGACGATGAACCACTGCAAATATTGGGCATCTTATCAGCGGGAGCATTATGGTTGAGTATAGGAGCAAAGAGAGCTGATCGGAGACGGAAAAGATAAGTTGAATAAAAGAGTGGGAGCTCTGAGCAGAAGCATACTTATCGCCGCCC
>LUCM01006076.1:9193-77223 GCA_008360955.1 Fasciolopsis buskii
GTGTTAAATATGGAAGATTGGATTTTCTACAGATATTGATTCTAGTGGGTATAGAGCGAAAAGTGGATTGTGTTGAAGTATAGGGGTGTCACTTAAAAATATTTTTGTGCAAAGCATATTTGGTATATAAAGTCCTTTTTCTGGCACATTTTCACATAGAAATATCTGCTGATCGGACGGGTGGTAATCGTCCAGTTTTTTAGAAAACAACTTTTGTGGTATGAACGACACGCGACTAATGATTGAAATTCCCCGAGGGAATCATTTTAAATTTTCCAAAGGTTCGTTGTTTTGCTGGGCTGCTTGAAACCCAGAAAGCCTTCTGTCTTCCATCACTTGCCACTATCAAATTGATTGTGATTTCCTGATATTCTACATCGGAAATCATCCCTACTTCATCCACAAGAGCACTGCAACTTTTCCTCGGTGACTACATTACCAAAGCTTGTTATCTGAAGTAGTTCATTACCGTATGCTGGTATATTTCTTCGAGTTTCAAAAGACACGCCAGCAATGATACTATTGCTTATACATAGAACATCCGAGATGGTCTCATGTTGCCACTTCGCGCATTTTTCTTGCGCTTTCATTCTTTGGTTCATAAGTCAAATAAACGTTTTGCCCTCGTTCACTAGGAGAGAAGTGGACAGTCAACAGACTCCCCGGGTCGATTTTTGTTGTCCAGCTTTGATAGTTCGAATCCCCAGGTTTCCAAACTATCAACATATGTCACTGGTTCCGCCCGAATGAAGGGTTCATCCAGCGTTCCATTTCGTTTTCCTATCGGGTTTGCTACGTTAGTCAATTGCGTGTAATTATAAACTTACGACAATAAATTTTAAGTCTAAATGTTTTCTTTGTGTGCAGCCAAACCCATGCATCGATGCAGATGGTCACTGAAGCTTCAAGGCATTTGACACAAGCCACAGATACGCACCGTATTTGCCAGATCAGTATTATCTGTTCCGTGGAAGTCGTCGCACTGAAATAATGAGAACTGAGTGAATTTGCTTCCGCGGGCAATAAATAAAAATTTGCATGACCGATCTTGTGACACACAAGCACACAGTATTCGGTTGAGACACATGCAGATGTGGTTGGATTTGGACAGTAAATCACATGTTGGATCAGTCCAACTGATCATGTGCATATGTTTATGAGCATCACCCACCGAATTGAGCAAGTGAATTATCTCAAAGTTTACGTCGGTACATGCCCAGGCACCGTGCGAACATAAGCGTGGATCATGGCCTGATTGAGTGTCCTTGTCAACGCACTAAAACCCTATAATATTTCTCGTAACATGACTAATTACTTACCTTAACATAACAGTAGGCAACCAAATAAGGTACCATTGAAACTACACCTAGCTCATTTCGCAAGCCAGCTTGAGCGTGCCTCATTTTGGGAAGAAGCCTTCAGGAGACCCATTTTGAATACTTAAGTAATAGGTCACAGAACAAGCTGGAATATTTAAAATAAAACTTTCGTCAATACATGTTTTTATATAAGTGAGATCTTTCACAAACGATTTACAAGACGATCCTGCTAATCGGTGTAGATAGCCTCAAGGGGTACACTCCGGTGATCTAAACATGACCGTCAAGTGACTGCGATGTCACTTGTACATTTAGCAAATACTGCCTAATTTTACCGTCATCCCATCGCTTCTTCGATGTATGTGATCTCTCCTGCGTGATTTAAGTCACCGATTACCGCTCGTTTCATTTTTGTATTGGCATACCCTTTAGGAAGACCTAGATCTAGGCTGTTTTCATCCACACCCAATTAATAATCTTCACTAAGTTGTCAGGATGTAGTTTTGCTTTGTGAAATCTAAAAAATGGCATTATTTTCAAGAAAAGAAATCCTACCATTAGCGTTTTCTGTTCCTTCAACCTCATCCACCATGAAATCGAGCAACTTTCTTCAAAAAATACGTTTCATATAGGAAGTTTCCCCTTTGGTTCATAGTCTGGATGTCTAAAGCGTAAAGGGATGTGTGGAATAATTGAAACACAACAGTAAACGCAAGTTGCTTTGCATGATTTCACTTCGCTTTGTTCCACTCAGGAGTGGAATCACTCTTTGGAAGGTTTGAATTGAAACTGTCTAAAGCCTTCCTGTAGACCATATTTTTCATTGTGCATCTGCATGGTCCTCACTTTCTCAGTAAACGGTAGTTCTTTGTTCATTATCCAGAACTTGGAAATTGTGCTGGCTAACCAAAGTGTACACTGATTCTTTTCTGGCCTGGAACGGCAGCCGGTTAGGGGCTTTGCGGCTGATCAATAACTGACTCCATTTGAACAGCTAAGCATATGAATCCTTAATTAGTAAAGTGCTTACTTTGAGGACCTATTGTCATTAAAAATTCAGTGAGACTAGCTTGGGCGAACATGGGAACACTTAGGAGACTGCACCATTCTGGGTTGGCTGATTTTAAAAGAGAGGAAACAACCAAAAGTCATCTTTCCGTGCTTGGTTTGGCAAGCTTTAGGGACATCATGCAGTTGCTACTTTCTGAGCAGGCTACATGAGAAAGACGTGAATGTGTCTTTAATTTGCATTCCATTCTATCAGAATTACCGGTTTCAATGTACTGAAGTTTATGAATCCTGTCAGAATGCATAAAATACGATTTCTGATCACCGTAACGTGATTCAGTGCCCGAACTCCTTACAGTATCATGGTACATAAAAACATGCTATGTCGTCGTTTTATCCCAGCGGTCCGAGTCTCAACCAGGATGATTTGAGCATGGAAACTCAGAAGACGAATTTGATCATGCAAAAGATTCCACAAATTCCCGCTGTGAATTTTTGTTTTTTCCTCCGAGCAACACTGAGAAGGTATGCGCTCGTCCTCCCCTCATGCGTTTAATCACAACAGCCCGTTTTTGAGATAACATTGTGTGTTCAGTTGGATGAATTGTTATGCCATTTTGTGCACGAAAACCCAAAAATACTTATCTGCTAATGAATGCGTGCATTGATAAGCAACGCGTTTGATCACGCCTACTTGTTTATTCACAAAGTGGTATAATTCTGACATAGTAACAGAGGTAATATTAACGTTCTATTAGTTAATTGCTTTAGCAGTCAGTTTGTCGGTTGCTTGCCTGATCGACTTAAGAAAGGAGGGAACGTGATTGGTGTCATCCTCCTATTTTCGGTAACCCTGAGCGATAAAGCAATGAAGTGTTTTGTCATAAATCTATTTTGTTTTGTTTTAGGACAAGTACTAGCTCCTATTGTGCGCGTTGTCCTAGTTTCTGGAGCCGTCTAAAAGTAGCCTCAATTCCGTCTAACGTTCGGCTTTTTATCGTTTTAATTTTCGACGTGAAATATTTTTTTCATTCATAACGGAAGCTTTGCTTCGAAGCTCTAAGTCCTAATCAAAACAGATGCAAAATCGTTTTCCTAATCATGATGCCCTCAATGAATAGCACAATTTGGGGTTAGTAGTAGTCAAATCTCTCATAAAACTGATTTATAATGCTAAGCAAAGCAAACGCAAGTAAATGAGTGTATCAAATGAATACAAAAGCCATTGCCAAAATTGGAACCAGTTGCATCCGGTGCTGTAAGAAAAACCAAATATCTCTTGGCTTAACAAAGTAACAGAACTAAGCGAAGGGGTGTTTGAAAAGTCTGAAGTTTATTGCCCGCTTGGTGTGTTAGGCGAAGCGTGGATAAATGCCATATCCAGCTGTTGAGCAGCATATTTAGCGGTCATATTCACGGTTGTTGATCCCTGAAAACTCGAAGAAGCTTAGGCATTTTGTTTCGTGTTCGATAGATAGCTTTGCTTGGTCCATTCACGTGTGCATTTCTTTTCAAGGAAATCGCGGTAGAAATACGTGTGTAACCTTTCCACACCAAGAAATTAAATGAATGCAGGACAACAAAGTTCGAAGGTGGATTTCAACTTCAGTTATAGGTATCGCATAATAGCCACTAGACAACGGATGTCTACTTCAGTCCTCCACCGGAAATTTAGAAACTTGTGTATACTCTTCGGGCAATAAGAGGGAAATCCTATAATAAACATAATAGCAAAGAAACGATGGTAATCGAGAAGTAACGGAAGTGAACGCTCAAATGGGCAGCAGTAGAGTTAATCGATCCAAGTCCAGGACAGTTGTTAAGTTCATCCAGAATCAGATTATGAGTTATGGAGAGACATTGGGAAAGCACTGCTTTCGGACGTTTATTCATTGGAGTAAACTGGAAAACGGTCCGGTAGGTTTTCCGCTGGGTTTGTTACGGATTATTCACCACAAGAAGAGGAACCATAAAACGTAAGGAAAACTGCGCTATTGGCCCAGAACACATTCAAAGTTCACCTGTAAAACAGTGTCCTAAAAACACCATAAACCACCGAGCTCCGATGGACTTACCCCACCTCTGTTGAAGGGGGGAGAAATGTAACTGGTCAGAGAAATTCACTTTTTGTTCTCAAAGACCTGCTGCACTCCAAAAAGTCTCCTTATCCTGGGGAATTCGATTGTTTTCCTCATTGTTAAAATGAGTTAGCATAAAGGCCGCACTAACCGCAGTGAAATAGGCCTAATTTTGGCAGACTCGAAGCTGCTTTCGTCCGTCATTCCTCCCAGGTTGTACAACACGTGTGGCATGTAAACTCGTGAGGAACAGGCTGAATTTTGTCCTGGTTGTGGATGCGTCGATCAATTATTTGCCCTATGACAGGTGTTAGAGAACTGTTTTGTTTTCCAATGGCCAACGATCAACTTGTTCCTAAACATTAGCGCATTCTTTGACTCTGTTGATAGGTGTGTACTATGGGAATGTTCGTTTAGGAATGGAGTACTAAGAATACCGATAATATGTGCATATTTCTCGATTACCGAGAGGCACGCGCAGGATAAGTTCAAGTCCGTACGAGGATGGCGCAATAGAAATGCGGAAAACAAAAATCGGACATGAAACTTGAACGTGTATGCTCACCTGAATATCTCGAGCACGATCAGAATCTGCAATGTGATGCGCTAGGCACGAGCTTCCCAGCTTTAAATCAAAACTAAAAATAGTTTGCCAGGATTATAAAAGACTTTTTGAAACTATTGTCGGTCGTGGACTGCGAGTCATTTTGTGTTTAAATGCACCAAAGGATCGAATCCAGGAGCAAAAGTAGCTGGAAAACTATGGCGGACGTAGCGATATGGCCGGGTTCCTCGAAAATCAAGAAGGCTATATGATGGGCAGAGAAGCTAAACTGAGAATATATGGACCAATATGGATGTGATAACGGGATGGGGATGAGTCTAAACCAGACTGGACGTCATATGAGGTGGATGAGAGAGTGGAAATTAACGGTAGCAAAGAGCCAATATAATGCAGAGGGAAACACTCGAAGTTGCACTAGACTGTTTAAGGAATGCAATTTTATGAGGAATCGTGGACGGAGAGATAATGGATCAGATGAGAGTGCTTACTGAACTCATGTAGCTAAGAGCGGACCGGGCTAAGAGGTGCGACAGTAAGAAAACGAGTTCGTGTAAGGATTACAACTGGTTCTTAAATACACTCGCCATGAATAACCTCCATGTTTTCACTTTTGATGTCGGAGTTTTTGATATTCTGCGGTAGTAGGGGTTTGGAGCTTGGGAGGAGGAAGTTATACACCATTTCAGTGTTACGAATAATGATGCTTTGGCCAGCTGTAACGGTTCATCTGAGAGGGGGTGCCTTGGTGGCGTGTTTTGGTCGGTCTTTGTGTTAAGCGGACCGCTACTGGAGCGTCAGATCTGGTTGGCAGCTTCCTAGCAGGGATAGATAACGAGCATATAGGATGGAATGGAGCTTTCGGCGACAATGTTTGCTTTGCATTCGCAATTTCTGTTAGCTGGTGCACAGGCACTGTGGTCATTGACGAGCCTGGAGAAGAGTCCGATAAGTATGTGTCGGTCCTCAAAGAGTTGTGTCGTTATATTTCAGGTCAGGTTAGGGCTTATGGTCAGCTTTTGTCACCTTTAGTCTTCTCTATTGGAGTACGGGAGGACTGCCCTATATTCCCATTTCCTTTCAATTTTGTCATAGAGGATGTTACACAGAACGATTTATCTGGTTTTTTAGACGGTGGATTTGAACTCGTCTCAGGGAACAGAGATTCGATTTAGAGTATATGGATTATATCAACTTGCTGAGCGTCGATGCAGAAGCAATTCGACGCGCGTTAGACCGCTTGGGGATTAGGGTCTCTAGGTACGATATGCACTTTTCGCCTTCAAAATGCAAGGTGCTTCTTCAAGACTGGCAGAAGCCTGTACCTGTACTCACTCTGTGGTGATCGGTTAGAGGTGGTCAATAGATTCAAGTGCCTCGGGAGGATGAGCACACCTGGCGGAGGTGTTGAGGAGGTGGTGACATCACGAATTGTGAAAGCCAGAGCAGCTTTTGTAAACCTGCATCACTTGTGGTGCCACCATGACATCCGACGTTTCTTAAGGGCAGAGTGTACGATGCCAAGGTTCTTATTGTTCTGTATTGTGGCTGCGAGACCTGGCCTATCCCTGTTCACGATGCCCGGGGACTTCCTCAGTTTGACCACAGGTGAACACGGAGCTCGAACCTTGTGGGAACAACGAGTGAGCGATGACGAATTGCTTCGTCGTGTGTTTGATGCAGACAGTCGTCCTCTGAATAAGGTAGTCGCTTTATATGACCTTTGTTGGCTTGGGCACTTATTGCATACGCCTGCCCATCGTCTACCTTTTCGCGCTCTTTTTGCGCTTGCTGGGCAAGGCTGGAAGAAGCGACTTGTCGGTCAGGCTATGGTTTGGCATTAAGGTATGAAGAAATTGACTGCGGGTTTGGCCTCGGTTGGTGCTTCTTGTCTTCCCAGTTGGGTCCGAAGAGATGAGGGCTGTTGTTGTTTGGAGATTCTGAGAGACATGGCTCAGAACTGAAGTCAGTGGCGCGAATGCCACGTGGCCTGTCTGTTGAACTTATACCTTTTAAAATTACTCCTAAAATAACCAAAAATCCCGAAAGGTGTACGGCAAACATAAAAAAACAATTTCTGTTTTTATGGTTTTGTTAATTTTCCCCGCTTGTTTGTTTCCCTTCTGCGAGGCCTAATTTACATTTTGCATGGGCAATATGCTTGTTTTCAAGCTGATGTGATATAATATATATATATATATATATATATACATATGTACTTACTGATAAATCATCACAAATACTGATGCCGAAATAGAGGTACAAATTAGAGCCTGTTTATCAGTACCGTTTCCAGAAGACAATAAAACCTCTACAACCTGCTGAGTAACCTACAAGTTTTCCTTAGTCTGATGCTATTCTATATCCGTGATAAGTAATGGCGTTCATTCACATCAGAATCATCCAAAGTATACTTAAATCATTTGAGCTGGGGACCTGGAATTAAAAAGTCCCTGAACTCTATTTGAAGGTAATATGCTACACTCTGAGGCATATCAAAAACAGCACATATTTTGCTCAAAAATATCAGTTAATTCCAATCATTCGGATCCCCCAAACGTGGGATAATCTTTACTTTTATGAAATTCGCTTGGATTTTCTACTATGCATGTATTTCCTATGGCAAACTCATCCGGTTACCCGGCTGTCTCAGAGTGAACCTGTTCACAAACGATGACCAGAAGTAATAAACTGGCATTTCAATAACTTCAAAAGTTTAATCTTCTATGGATCAATTACGACGAAGCATTTTTCCGAAGCCATTCCGGTTTCGGAATTGTATATCACTCTGACTTTCTCTTACTTGACCGGTCGGAATTCATGGACGGTCTTTTAGGATTTCGATCCATTTCTTCGCGACGCTGCATTACTGCTCATTTCTGAACTTGGGAGAAACATTGCAGTGATGGTTTGAGCAATCTTCAGTCTTCTTCATGTTCGATACGGTCAGTTAACAATCCAAACAGAGCAGCATGGATTGACTTTACCAGGTCCTTATTTATACCACGAATTCTTTAGTGCATAAAATCAAACAATGACACTACCCAGTGCGATCAATAAAGTATTTTACACATCGAGTGTGATAAACTGTAACATGGTCGTTCAAGGAGCGCTTCGGCTAAAGAGAGGGACAGAAATGAAAGTGTAGTTGTTCTACAGCAATATAGTGGTCGACGGATGAGATCGAGACACGCTTTAGACAAACCAAATCCCAAAGCGTTCAAGCTAACTAATCTGCTTACCTAATTCATCAGCCAGTTTGCTCAAGCGTTTCAGATAGACATTTCATTCCAGTAATAGATTGTTGAAAACACTTTTCAGATAATTTGCCTGGTAAGCATTACATAATGCATCATATTTATATCATATGCAGCTCGCCGTTTATGAGAGCTGCTGTGCATCCCTAGAGGTTCCCGCTAGTCGCCTCGTCATTTGTTATTCATTATATTTGTTACAATAACAAAATGTCATTTGGGCTGGCACCAGAATGAGCTGTCTATAAGAGATCTAAATAAAGATCGAACCGATAGTGACTGTTTCGAATCAGCAGCTAAAACTGGAGATGCAAGTTTGTTCATGACCGCAAAAGTGAAGTTTCTGCTCATCCTTGAACCTTGAACCGCACCCAGCGACTCTAACTAACATCGCCGTATTAATATTCTTCCAGATATTGACAAGCCATTCACAAAAGAGGTGAGTTTTTTCAAAAACAAATGAATCCTTACATCGAATTCTATACTGCAGAACCTGGAATGTAAAGCCTTTTAATTATGGACCCGCGAAACAAAATTACAAAACACTTGAAAACCACTAATGAAAATAATCTAATTAAAATTCAACACAATAATAATCGTTAAAACAAAAAAATATAACGTCTTTAAAAGCAAGAATGGACGTCAAAAATAAAAGAAAAACCTAGAATCGACAGTTTGAAAATTTTTCTCTCCTTAATACATAATGTTGATCTGACTTTCCGCATCGTTTCGGGGCATTCGAAGTTTCAAAGCGTTTTTGTGATACATATCATACAGGTGACTATAATGATTTCGTATATCCCGAATATTCATCCGCAGTCGTATGTAGGCTCCTTCATCTGTGTCAGAAAGTGCTCTACGATAATCCGATAGTGTGGGCCATTTACAAATCTTACTAGCCACTTTAGCTCGGTACATCAAATAGTCACCAAAAAAGTCTAGCATTGAACTGGCTTCCATTTCTGCTTTACTTGTTTCCATTAGAACTTCTTCTTGAACCGATACACCGAAATTATTCCCATCCTCGATCCGTGGTATATTTAACTGAACCCACATGCGTAGAATTTGGGAATCTTCGATCAGTTGCAAAATGAACGGCCTAGTTGCAGCATAAGCTTGTTCCAGTACCTCGTTACTGGTGATTGGCAATTGCAAAGGAGCTGTACCCTCTTTTTTAGCCTCAACAATTGCCAGTTCCAGCTGATTAGTCACACCATCGGCACACTGTCTGACACGACGTATACCCGTGTTCAAGTCAAACAAACTTTCGCGCAACAGGTCGTCAATTTCACGTATCTTATTGGGGAAAGAATCACGCAGACGTTCTTCGGCTTCTCGAGTGAAGTAGGCCCGTAAATAGTCGCCCACTGCAACTGGCATTTTAGAGCACGCTTGCGCTTGCCCGTGTCACGTATAGCACTTTGTTTATTGTACACTGAATAGTTTCATTTGACTGATTCACGTGACCACACATTTATCGAACGGTCACGTCGGACGAATTCCTGAAAGTCGATCGAATCTCGAACATGTTGGCTGAAACCTGCCCAAAATCCTACTCTCTGTGCACCACGGATTTACTAGACACCAAATAACATTTATGAGTAGATGTAATACCGGACTCTGTGATAACTTCGTAGACCAACAAAGCAGAGTGTGGTCAAGAGAAAATTAAGGGCCACAAACATACCGCGAAAAGGAAACGGTGAAAATGAAGAACTCAAACAATGTAGATTTCTAGTTCGCTAATGACATGATCGCAAAATTTCACACCTATCACTTGCGATCCACAGATGTGGAGCGCTGAAATCTCGGTCTGAAGGAAATCCTTCGGAAACATCATAATTCCGAGTCAAATTCTAATTGCAACGGATACTTACCAATGCTCCGGTTCCGGACAATGCAAAGATAGATAAAAATGGTTACTTATCGTGAAAGTTATGATTGTGATTGTGTATATCTAGTGTGTGGTCGAGGGAATTGTTTCGACTGGCGAAACTTTAACATCGACATAAACAATTGCTGCACCCCGGGGAATGCCGAAACGATGGAAGAAAATGAAATTTGCATCTTCAAAATATACAGCTTACTAGAGGGTCTAGCGTCATTTTTCCATATATGATCAGGAAACTTTTTCCACAGATCTACGTTACCAAGGGATGAGAGAACCATGGCTCATACATGAAGATACTGCCGTGATTGCGGATGAATATTTCGAGATCTAGGGGGTCAAGACAAAAGACTAAAAGATATTGAAAATCTTCATCTTTAATTAAAAATCAAACTAGTGTTGAACTTCTTAGAGTTGGTGTACGTAGCCAGCTGTTATAGTAAACGAAATATCTACTTGCACTAATAAATATTCATTAAACTCGACTTGGGCTTGTCACTCGATTCCGGTTCTCTATGATTACGTTTGGGTGAAAGAATGTAGATCTATTTTCTATTTCATTCAAATCAGGTGTTAAGAAGCACTAAAACTTTAATCACACTGTATATGGTCAAAATTAAATGGTTCTTTTACTAACACAAACTCATCCCCTTTTTACCAGGACAGTTTATGAACAGTGCATCACTGGTCTTTGCCAAACAGTTTTCCATGCATCTGTAGCGGTGTCCAATTTCCCAAGAAATTCGAATGCCCTCGAACATCTTTTCCTGTAGGATCTGCCTTGAGGCCTACTTCTGATTTTGTTATTTTTGTTTGGTTGCATTCATTTTACCGGTCACGAGTTGCTCAGTTCCGCTCGTTCGGGGATTTTCGAGTCTGTGTTTAGGGCACAGCTAGCTTTGATGCGGTTCGCTTACCCGTGTATTGTCGTGTTGATGCTACCTCGTTACCACGACACACACAGCATGTTTATCTCATCTGGAGTGTGATGCTAGTCTTTGTCAATTGCGGCTTCATGATCTGATAGGAAGCATTCGGGAGTCACAAACCGAACTTGTCCTATAAATCTGTTAAGTTCACTGTCCATGGGCGATAACTTGGATTTGATTGCCCCATCTGGTAGCAACAGCTGACCGAGAACAAAACGAACATAAAAAAGAGCAATTTAGGCTCAGCAATCGTATAGGTCAATAGAGATTTACTGAACCAGGTTAGTCATCGACAGCTGAACTTGCCATATGACCTGTTCATATACTTTAAACCGCACTTCGAAAGCTGTGTACCTACTGGTCAGGAATGACGGCCGTAGTTCCCATCTCTATTGCCGGACCTAAATAATGGAAACTGCTGCTTCTTCAATCACTACCTGCCTTCGAGAACCGTCGGTGGATGGAAATTCCATCTGTTCGAATGCGCAAAATATGTGCCAGGCTCTTGTATCTTTCATGCTGTGTAGTTACACATACGATGAATATCAGTAATTTGTATAGTGACTATTTGCTTCCGATGGTGTTTTGTCTATACATTCGATCGTTACTTATTTTAGTCATATATATATATATATATATATCGGTCTCGCCGAAACTAATGCAACAAGCGTCACGTGGGCAATTTTTACTCGAGTAGACCACAGACTCGAGTAGACTATAGCAAATGGATGTAAATACTTGGATTTGCATCCCTTCGATTTTTCGAGAATTGACGAATCTAGTCAACAATAAGCCGCATGCTTTGGAGTTCCCTACTGAGTAAATAGGTTGGGAATTAAGTCAAAATCTCATTTCTGTCACCACATTGTAAATCCTAACTACATCACGAGGTAGTTAGAAAGAACAATATGAGATTAATTTGCAACGATTTGGGATTGTTTTGCCAAGAATTCAATACCAGCATAGTAAAAATCGTTGGGTCTTCTACAATCCTTCAGTAATATTTTGGTCACAGATGAAAGTGCTTTCTCTTCATAATTCACGGTGCTTTAGAATTTCGAAGTCAATATCCACCGGTTAGATGCCTCCTTCAATTATCAATCCAAGGCACGAATCGTATTCTGAATAGATTAAAGATGCAGCTCGCCGTACGATTTTATATGAAACATGCGCTTCATCCAAGTGTACTTTTATCCGATTTACGTCAGACTGAATAAACCGCTTTGCTCAGAAAAACTTGTTTATTAAATTCTGATAGAGGGAAACACGAAACTTCTTCCGGCTACACTTCTGTTTCTTATACTGGGTACATTTTCAGAATGAAAAAATTATCTTTGTTACTACGCGGACAAAATTCCCCCCTCCCCCGTCCGGAGTAAGAATTTTATGATTTCATTCGTGTGAGAATAAACAACTTGGGGGAAAACAAGAAAGCGAGACAACTTCGTGAGAAAAATTCCTTGTACGAATGTTCATACTGTAAGTTTTTTTCAGGTCACTACATGACTTGTATTTATCAACAGTACTAACACGCCCTTATACTGAGGCGCTCCGCACTCCCTACTATTGCACAGGATAATGATATTCCATTCCTTGATGTGCGATTAATTCATGCTACGTATCTGGCGAAACTTGGAGCGTTTAGATATTATTCAAGTCTATCTGGACGACGGTCCGTGAAGTACCGGGAATAATGTGCAACGGAATTAGAGAAAAGCACTTTTATCGTGAAAATTTACGATATTTATAAGTAGCTTTCTGGTGAACGTCGGATAGGATGGATTTCCTCCATGAGGGATGTGTTCATGGTTTGGTTTATTCGTTTAATAAGATGTAAATGGCAGCTGGGTTTAGTTCAAAAGTTTGGAAATCTTTGAACAGAAATTTTAAATCGATCGATGTTTTGAAGTTAGCTCCTTATCTTTTGTAATGACTTGCGAGTAGATTTCACTTTATCACTCTCATTGCTTCGCTTTCATGCCAACAATGTAAGCAATTAGCGTAGCGCGCTTTGATGACCTTGATGCAAGGTCAACTTCGATGTAAATCATGATCTTCCGCAAACAAACATTTTTCTGTTATCATCGATCATCGTTTTTAGACCCCAGTTGAAGCAAAATGCTCCAGTTAACAAGCAATTCAGCTTATAAACGCACCCGTAATCGTGGTTAGAATATCCATTACAATAATACCTTAATTTGACCAAGCGAGTTTGTCATCATTCATTAGTTCAAATTAGAATACTTACTGAAACCCTTCCAAAAACGTCTAGATTTTAGTGCTCCAATAGGTTTCAGTTCTGATGTTCAGAAAAGTTTACCTAAACAACCGCGAGCACTAATGTTCATTTGGCTTTATCACAGTCTACAAACAGATATAACAAAGTAAACGTGCAGGTAAATTGACGATATTTGCCGAGACCTCTTTTTATCCTAGCGATTACTAGATCGTTAAAGATATTAACAGTGGAAATTTTTGGTCGCATCACGGTCGGCAGCATCTGTATATATGTGCATATTGAGATTAAGTAGCAGTCATATATATATATATATATATATATATATAAACGTGCTGCCTCAGTGTACGCCTTCTCAACTACATATATATACATATATATAGCATGGTAGCACAGAATACCTTATCAAAGGTCGCCTTTCTGTTCTGGTCAGCATTACTCGATGGATGACCTTGAAAATCTCTCATATCCGGACCTGCGTATCCAAAAAGACCGTAACCGTCGCTGAACACAAGTGCAGAAGAATATGTGGGTGTTTTTTCATCACAAATCTTCTGATGGGCAGGACTGTCAGGTACAATACTGTCTCCACAGTTTTACCGGATGTTGTGTTATAGTCTGCTGGTTCGTTTGACTTATACCGATAAATAGTTATTCGCTTTATATTTTTCGCTTGCAGGCTAGGAGCTACAAATTTGTGAAATGCAACATATGTTGGTGTTGCTTGCAAAGCGCCGCGGAAAGTCTCATTCATTATTGTAAATATCAATTTTTGGAATATAACCTTGTTATCAACATCACCTTTTTACATAAATCCGCTAAGTGTTTTTTTATCATTTCTGTTTTTTGTGCATCATTGTTGAGAGGTGGATGAAGATTATGACCTTGTATGGTCAGATGTTATAGCCCACGCTATCAGAACAAGGATGACATTCAGCCTTGGATTCAAATTTTGCAGGGGTTGACAATTTCCGATTTACGAGTCTGTTCAAAACTTATAACCTCAAATAACACTCGTGGATTTTGTGAAATTAAATGGTCTTGTATTTTGCGGAAAAATTCACTGTAAATTTGATTGTAGCACTGAACGTCATTAGCATCAATGTAATACGGCTAAACCAATTCAAAATCGGGCATAATCTTCATCCCGTGCTCCAAGATTGTCTCTGTTACGATGGCCAACCGGAGAATATTGGCTGCTACATCAGAATTGTCGAGTCCCGGTTAGTTTCAACAAACGACAAATTCACCTTTCTTGACATATGAATTAGCTTATTAAGCACCTCATTTCTCCAGAGATTTATGCATTGCTTACTTGGGGTTCGAAATGGCTTCCAGGTCTGATTGTCCTTCCTCAGTTTGCACCGTATTGAAGGCAAAGTAAGGTACCCAGTGCTTTCAGGTTTTTCACAGGCAATTTGAGCATTGATATAGGGAGTATAACGAGTCACTTAACAGAACCTATATGTAATAGAAAAGGTTTGGTACATTCCATGTTACACCAGGCAAAATTAAAACCTTCGACCATTGTCTGATTTGAACCGGGGAACGGAAGGAACCGTATCTTCTTTATCACATCTTTTATCTTTGGCGGTCTGAACAGCACATTTAATGACCATAGATTAACCAAAATTTGAGAGTTCAAATTTCTGACATTCTTCTTCATGCCCAGCATCAACACTCACACTTCATTTTAGACTGACAAAAGCCGCCTATATCCACCTCAAGTAACCTGTTAGAAATCGTCATCTGGAATAGATTCTCGCGAAGTTCCGTTTGAAATCGAAACCAGTAGTGGTTATTTCTGTCTAATAAGACACCACCATGGTTCGCAGGTAAACTCTGAACCGTCTACCAGTGACTGCTACAACGCGGTAGAAACTGTCCCACTGCTTTTTCTGAACCTCAGGGTTTGAAGTCTGTGATCCTTGTGACAGAAATTGTCCTTTGGGGCAATTCCAATGAAATAATAGCCTGAGAATGTGACTTAAAAAGGCAAACAGTTCACATCGGTTACCGGTGACTCTTTATACATTCACCAAAGGTTTTTCAGAACTAAGTTTCATTTTTTATAGGCATAGCCACCAACATGCTACCTCACAGCATATCTGCTCAAACAGAAATGGTGAGGAGAATTGGTAAATGTTCGACTTAGAAATACGTTAAAAAACTATACAGAAAGAAGTTTCGGGTTCATGAATGCCACTTTCCGCGACACTGAGAATCACCACTATCGTTTCCAACCGTCGTTTTGGAAGGTCTCGTTGACCCCGGATCCGGTAGTCTAACTGCACCTACAAGAGCCAGTCCACTGGCTAAGCTTTCACAATTTCTACATATATAATTGATTAGCCACTCGAACCACCTTGCAGCCATTGCCTGCCCCGAAAATTTGTGGACATATGCAAAACCTGTCACAACAACACACACAATCATAAGTCAGGCAAGTGTCAAGTATATATATATATATATATATATATATATATATATATATATATATATCAGCGGTGGACTAAACATGCTAATAACGTTCAGGTTACCGTGATTCGCATACACAATCCTGTCTGCATCATGTTAATTCCTACTAAATTCTGTATTTAGGGTTTTCCATGAAGTCGGCCTTAGCACTGTGTTAAGCCTTAATGGAAAAGAAGGAAACAGTGCACAGCATAGTGGGTAGTTGTGGAACTTCCTAGATTACAGATTGGACTATCATCCTCGGTCGACAGTCCAAAAGTGAACCCTGTTGCCGTTCTTTAAAAGCCAGTCTGCTACTGCAAACGTTGCTTTACTTGTTGTCCCAATAAACTTTCATTAGGCTACATCACTGTGATCTATCTTGAAGTTGGTGGCTAAATAACCATCTACGTGCCTTGTGCTTCATTTTGCTCCCCAGGAGGGAGCAAACAGGCCACAACTCATGATAATTATCTCCGTTCTTCAACTACTGATATTTCTGGCAGTAGTAAAACTACAATTCCGAATTGGTCCTCGAAACAAGTCAATCAATTAACTGGTCATTTACACGAAACTCTAACTAACTCAAGGGTTTTGAGAAGTTGCGTTGGTTCTAACTCAGGTTACTGGTCTTTATATCGGATATCGAAACCCCTAGGAAGCACAAAAAAAAGCCAAACAGAAATCTTTCTCGGTATCCAGACAACCAGCCTAAAATATAGGGGGCTGAAATCTAGAATAAGAAATTCGAATATCAGTGCTTGAAACGAAATATTTCATGCAAAACATCGTTTTTAGTGTTACTATAGGTAATAAGCGAAATCGGAAAATTTAAAGTGCATCGCTGGAATGTCCAGTGCTGTGTGACAACGATCGGAACACGGGATTCTCGGAGGAGCAAACAATCATTCGTGCAAGTAGCTACACGTTTTTAAATTTTGGATGTGGACATGCTCAGCTCTGGCACGCTGCTTTGATAGAAGCCGTTGCCCATTCTTTTGGGTTACACACAAAATTCAGCAAATAAACCATGAAACAACCGGGTGTTTTTATCACACAGCTATGGACGAAATCCGTATGACATTCAGAGCAGCCATATTGACAAAACTCTCCAGATTACCATTGACCAAAGCCTGCATGCCTATAAACAACTTTACTTGCTCCCCTTGTAATCCACTATGTAACCCCCAAAATATGCTGTTTTTGTGAATAGGAAAATACACAGCCGCCTTTTGCTGCTTTTAATAGGAGAGACAGGATAGTCTCGTTTGGTTTTGCATTTGAAAAACAAGTTGTAATCAGTACGAGGGCTTTTGAAAGAGTTGTCTTTTCGCAGACTTCACAACAACTGGCCACGTGATTGTCATGGCGGGATTCCAAATGATTCAAAAGCTCAAAGTCTCAAAAATTAATCTTTATTAGATAATTTCACCCAATGGAACGATCACATTCAATATAGTTTGGGTAAGCCTATTCGTCATCCCACCAGGCGAATTGGGTCGCATGACGAAGAGCTTTCTGCAAGTTCATGCACACGAAACTGGCCAAAGTAATCGGGTCGTTCCTGTGCTGTTAAAACGTGATCATTTTCGTGTCCCCGGGCTGACGATTTCACCGTTCGTTTTTCAAATTCAACACAATCAGCTCACACCAGAGGAAAAATCTTGGTTTGCGTATCGACTGCCAAAAGGTTCTTTTAACGGAAATTTGTATCCATGTATCTATCTGCGGAAGGTAAGCTACTTCTGATGTCATTCAGCTCCGACAGTGTTTCCAATGCGACTGGCTGAGTCTGTGTCAAGAACTGCCAACACTGACTGTTAATTTGTCCTTTCCACAGCATACCTTCTGAGATAGAGATCTTGTTGACACTTCAGTAGGAGAAGAGGCTAAGTTAAACAATCTAGATTTGCGTGACTGTTAGTACAATGATCGCAGAAAAAATTTTGGTATTCAGAGAGGAATGAGAAGCGCTTCCATCCATTCTAACTAGATGATTTTGGATTTGAGCTAACGAACGAGAGAAACACGTTGATCAGCCAGAGGCCCCCTAGGTACAATGTTTCGACTAAACCAAAGACGAACAGCCTACTTAGGGTTAGAAAGATAATTTTAATTATTTTACCAAATAAATTTTCGCTTTTGTATCAGTTTGAACACGTTTGCAGTACTGACTTATGGCTATAACATATTCTATAGATGGCGACAAGTAAATTTTTGATTTGCTAAGCTGAGGCATGTCACATAGTCTGCCAAGACATCGCTTAATCTCAAATTTTACGGAAAAATTTCTACCATAATTCGGCTTTAGTGTGGACTTGATGCAAGCCAGCTGTGCACGATCAAATACTAACATTTTCCCAAGGATCAGCATGGATGCTACTGGTTTTCTTCCAGAGTGTCATTCCTTGATGCATGGGAACTCCAAAGGAGGCAGGACCAAACCGGGGTGTAGTGTTTTTGTTAGGATGAGAATTATCAGAGAAACAGTTCAATACGCTTGGCATTTTTTTACTCATTTAACGTTTTCTTTTACTTTATTTATTAATGGAACAACGACGCATATCAATTTTCAGGAAGGGGGCCGCGGCCAGCAGAGGGCTGCCAAGTAAGGAAGTTGACCGGCTGTGGGAGGATTCGAACCCGAGACCTTTATTTCCAAACGCCGCTACCTTATCCGTTTAAGCCACCGCTGACGGAAGACTTGATCGCCTTACAGAACAGAACTACTTCCGTTTTGGATTACGCAAAATGAAAAGGCCAAAAGACCAATTAAGGGAGAGTTTTGACTAATGCTTGCACGTGATGCTTCCCATTCTGTGCTAAGTTACTTACCCAAAACACTTCGCTTAAACTTTAAAATTTGGATAGCTGAATAGTGATTGTTTTGCTCAAAAAAAAGCAAATAGTAATAAATCAAACTAGTAAAAAGTAATATATTTGAATAATAGTAAGAAAGTCAGTTTTGAACGTATTTACAAGAAAGAAAATCGAGCACCATACACGTGAAAAACTTGGAAAGTGCTACAGAGCAGTGCACTAAAATACTTCTATGGTTTACACACAAACCTCGTTGCATGTGAACCCTGTTGGTTGGTGGTGTTCGTCCAATTCATATTGTCCAGATTTGTGTGTACAACTCGGTTGGAATTGGGTTTTTCGGTGATTTATTGGTTCAAATCTCCAAGTTCGCCAACACGTCTGTGTATCATCGAGCATCCGTTGAGTTGCAATGTTGTTTGGATGTTCGTAAGCCCATTTGGTTCATACGCATTATTTCGGAATCGAGGAGGAAGCCGGCACTCGGGTCCGTTAGCTCGTCCAGTGAGCAAAATGTCCCTGGTGGTGATGCACTGCTCGTCCTATCCAATGGAACCGACAAGGACGGACAACCGTAGGCTGGGAATCCGGATATCCTATCTAGTACTGTGCTCGTATAGTTGGGATAAGTACAGAATGATGTGCGGTTTGACTGATCAAAAATTGCCAAACAGTTAGTCTCAGTAACGCCATTCATCAAACTGGTTTCTGGATTAATAGAACTGTGAATCCACGGTTTGTTGGAACATTTTGTATTTGGGGACCTTGTCACAGTATTTTGTGTATGTAGCAAACCGGATGATGAAAATGAGGAAGTCACCGTAGACAACGACAAGTTTGAGGAAGAAGAGGACAGTGGAGATGTTACTGATAGCGAGTTTGTCGTTGACGAGGGAGTATTAATTTGGGGTACGATCGCCTGATGAGGTAGGAGAGTGTACTCGGAAGTGTACAAATTGAACGGGTTGTCCACGTCGCTCAGACTGGGCTGAGATGAGTCGCTTCGGATACTGTCTGTCGCATTTGCCAAGCCGTGAACATCTGAGCACGAGGCCTGTGAGAAACCGGCATCCGGAGACAATGGTGACCCTTGTCGGCTAGGAATAGTCTTTGGATTCTCTGGATTGCTTTCGGACAGCTGCGATTGAAAATATATGCTGTGTGTACGACGATATTTGGCGCGAGCATTTTGAAACCAGACCTGAAATTAACGTATGATTTCTTGATGTTATATATAGATAAAATGCTGTAATTCGTAGAATAAATGATTTCATCTGAACCGATCATCGGTAGACATAGCATTATGTGACACCATCTGTGTTATTTTTCATTGAGCGTGTTTGACAAAATAAAAAGCCGAAAACTTGGTTGTGTTCCGTAGGAATTACACGATAAATCGCGAATTTCACCAAAATCTTTTTCACTAAAAGTGTCTTACAACAAAAAACAAAACTGGGAGCTAAATCGGGAAATTTAAGAACTTCAAGAATTTTCTGATTCCACCGATTTCATGGAAATGTACTTCCACGCGGTGGTAACGAGGCAGTTGAAACAGCTGAATGCAACTCAAAATACTGTTTGGTCATCCGAGTGCTTAGCCTCTACACCCTCATATTAGGTTGACTGTTACGCGTGGATACTGGACTTTGGTATGCTTTGTTTTTTCTGCTTCCGTGCATTTCGGATCGGTCAAACAAGCATTTCGAGGGTCAATTAACCACTCTAAAATAAAACAAATAAGGCAACTTGGTCACAGAGAATCAGTATTTGGGGATAACAAATCAAATGACAGAAAAGCGATTGCTTCCGAGTGAGTCTGTTTGATGAGAAACTGATCATCAGCATGTGAAGGTTTCGTTTAAAATAGCATGTGTTAAAGAGGAAGTGAATGGCAAAAGTTTCCAGTAAGCGATCTGGTGGTTGGTAGGTCAGGCCAGTTGGCAAAAATCTGCCAGGTAGAATTAATCTCGTCAGCAAGCTGGTTGTAGTCTGCTAGGCAAAAATTAAGTAACTTCTCTGATTTGATAGCTCATTCTTATCTCTCGTTGTTTCACCTGTTTTCTGGGGCCTCGATGAGATAATTCAAAGGCCTAGACTGCTGCTAACTGGGGAAATAAACTGCATAATTATTCTAGACCCTTTCTTTATTTCTGCCGCTTACAGAACTGATTCATGCTGAGAATATATAAAATCAATTAAACGTGTTAAGCTGACTGACTGCTCATTTCTCCAATCTATTTCTGTTCGCTCTTGCAAATGATTATGTGGGATGACTTAGGTCGAATGCACAGTGATAGATTCGCCGATTCTCTCCCTCACACACACGGGCGCACACACATATCGAAACACAAACAGATACTTTTTGCTCGATAGATAAAAATGTCTTATCCCAGTCAATTAAACGTCGGTTTGCCGAGGCCTCTACAGCTGTAGCAGGGATGACCTTTTTCACAACGTAAATTTCAAATCCCGTTTTGTGGTATTCACATTTCGACTAAAAATCCACCAAATCATCAAGTACGAATCCGGTTATCGAGAAAGCTAATCAATCAATTAATCAATTGATTTTCAGTTTGTTCCATGCAAATTGTAGTGTTGCTTAGTGCTGTCTATTTAGCCCGTAAATTGACTGAAAAACATTTTACCGGGTATTTTGGTTTCGGAAACGTTTGACTTCAAAACCCACCAGTAGGGCAGATTCTTACAAGGAAAGCCAGACTCCCAAGTTCGAGCCACCTAAGGTCACACAGAACATTTTACATAAACATAGGTATAAATAGAAACAACGAACTGATTCATTCATATATATATGTGTGTTTGCATATATAGAAGCAGTACGTAGTATCTGGATGAGTGAACAAAATTTATGAAAATGGATAGGATATCAATCTTTCGAACCAAAACCATAAGGTAGAATTTTTCGGCTTCACGGCGGATCACATATCAGCACCGTAAATGAAATTATTTCACATACGCAGAGTAGCAGACGATGTGTGTAGAATTTTCATTCGATATTTTTGCACGGAAGTACAGCAGTTGGCCTACTGCCATCTCAGTGAGAACGGAAATCCGGCAAACCTGAAACTTAGAGTACAATGATCCATTAATTCACAATTCGCCGGGTGGGATTGACCTTTTGCCTGCCATTAGCGGTGACTGTCCAACAGTGTCCAGCTGTGTTACACTAGTTCTATTGATATCATTCAGAATGCAGTGAAAACCGATCTCCTATACAAGTTCAGACTGTGTTAGACTAGTCGGTGCAAAATTGCTCTACCGCTGGAACGTGTTGCCGCGCCTCTTTATGAACGGTAGAGTTTCCTGCCCACTTTATCGATTCTTGAATTCCTCCATACAACTAATCTCCCGGTTAAGATAACCTATTTATCTGCCGCTACTAATAACTTGTTAGTCACTCATTTTTCGTGCAACTGAGCCTACTGAAACTTCAGCTCCCATAGTTTGTATCATCAAAACTTCCCTAGTCGTTGCATCTTTATGTAAATATGAGAACTGACGTCAAATTTGCATGCTTACCTGCAAGACCCTTTTGGACAGACCGGTTTTGGAGGACAACTGCTTCAAGTCTTTCGAATCCGGATTTCTCGTAACCTCAAAGAATGCTTTCATCATTTGGAGCTGTTGATGTTTGAACGACGTGCGGATCCGTTTGCCTTTACTGTCCCGGGTCGATTTGTCTCGACCAACCCCTCGTCTTGTGAGGCCGGTAATTGAAATGAGCTCATCAAACGATTCGTGCGGTTGCACAGACAGATCGTTGTCTGGAAAAGGATATGATGAATCCGCTTATCAAGAAATACTCCCTCCCGATATTCATACATTTATTTCAAGATAAATTTAATAATATATGCATATATATTGGTCCTAATGTTTTTGTAACATCGGAAAATAACTTGAATTTTTCCGATCATCGATATTATTACTGTAATGTGTTCGAGAGTAGTACCATTATTATGACGACTTAATCGATGGAACCAACCTCCGATAGTTTTGCCATCTAAATTATCCATTGGAGATTCTGATCCATTTAATTCGGAATTTATTTGATCCATTTGGCTTTCCTCGGCAGAACTACCGAACGCCGTACTGTCCGACACCGCTAGTCCCGTAGGAGATATCAGATGTCGAACAGCTGGTAAGAATCCCCCGGTATCAGATGCGGGCATCAAATCAGAGTCTGTACACGACCTTATGTGATCCAATGGATACGATTCTTCAAGTATAGAATCTGCATAAAGGTGAAAAGATGGGTATTTGTATTAGATCTAATCGATAACGATTTGTCAATAGAACTAAATGCTCGAGGTGAGATAGCATGCAAGGACGAAGACTAAGCATGTTCAATGAAGTTCGCAACATAAAAAGTGAACCAAATCATACTGTGTTTAACATCTATGCAATATAAATAACTTATCCAGGTGTGGTAAGCATCCTATCTCGGCAGGATACGAACCCAAGCATTCTGACCGCTTGTACTCTACAAGCTGAGCTACGAGGCCACGGTGAACTACGCGTGGACTTTTCACTTGGGGATCAGTGGTTACCCTCTCAAATTGCCCAGTCATACGGTACCCAGCACGGTGAGCTTTTCGCTTTCTGACCGGCAGAAAAGGATTTGCCAATGAATCGACAAGTATCCAATGCTCATCAGTCACCGGCATGAGTGGTTGCAAGGTAGCCACTGATACTTAAGTAAAATGTATGAACAAATTTCAGTATTACCCCGTTGCTAAGCTGGTGGGTGCACGCAGTAAAAATTCCTGCGTTATCTTCATGCTTTGGTTCGAAGCCAAACGAGTTTGAGGAGTCTTATACTCAGATCAATTTCATTTGTCAAATCTATCAAAACAAAACTCGTAATCTATGCTACAAATAAGTATTGCATATATATCAAAATAACTTAATGCATTCTTTTCGCCAACATCTCATTCAACACTCGCATTGACGGACAGTTTCGTTCCTCTTTGCTTTCGATCTCGAGCATTTCCGGTGCGCAGGGATGTTGCACATGTTTGTAAACTCACCTCGAATTTGTCAGTCATTAATAATTGATAGTCAGCATTTGTAGACTTGCATTTACACGCAGCTGAGCCTTAAATGGTGATGTACTCTTACCTCTGCATTTTAGATCGACTGAAGATGACAGGCAAAAGATCATGTGTTCGGCCCAGGATAGAACGTTAATTTCTGGATAAGAAAAACGCGAATGAATTCATTATTACTCATGACCATTTTTCACCAGCTCAAATGACCAGTTAGATTGGTGTTCTTTGTTGTACACTCATATTTCTCTTTCGTTTTAATTATCGAATTGGGAAAATTACCCGGGTGTTTCCAAAAGACTTCTCGCGCCACTACTGACAGCCAATCCAAGACACTTGTCATCAAAACGTACTGGAGCCCAAATCTTTGTGTTCCGTATCCTGACAAGTCAGGAGACTGACAGGATACAAATTCTTTGATATATTTTTTTGCTAATTTTCTTTAGGTTTCCGCTGTATGTTTTGCGAGGGTGCTCAAGTGAGAAAGAATTGGTCCTTCATTTAAAGCCAATTTACGACTATGTTCTAGTGAATCTCAGCAGCAATTGCAACGGCCATGTTCTAGATTATTTTTATTTTATCCGATACCGACTCAAATGAATGCAAACGGAGGTGTTGTATGCTCTCTGTGTGACTCGCTTTGTCTTATTTGAAATACTTGTTGCACCTATTCCAGTACAGATGGTTTTATGGTTGTCGGAACAAAATCCAAATGGACCAACTCTCAACATCGGTTAATTGTGGTCATGTACCTAGCTCTGTCGTTGTTTGGATCTCGGAGCGGGATTTGTACGCCACGTCCACTTTGCAAATCCTATCAAACCAGATCCCCAGTTTTTAAACCGAAGCTCATAGGCTAACCTGGTCGAACGTATGTGCACACAACCAACCACATGGAGCCATATTCAAAAGTGACAATAATAATGCTAATAAATTTCCTCTTCTCGCAGACTTCACCGTTCATGATCGCGTGGATTGAATGTGAGTTCGGTAGCTTTACACGTTGATCTGATAACGATTACTCCGCGGCAAGTGGTGAAATGTCGGATTTGTTGGGCATTTCAGCTAGATTTGTTCATTTTCAGTTAGTCCCAACTCTCGGTTACTGCGCAATGGAAACACCAGCTGATGACTTGTGTGACATAACTTATTTAGCCAACAGTGTCACGTTTCAACTCCGGTTGCTGAACCAACGTGCCTATTTTACGGTCTATATTGAGACTTGTGATTTTGCATATTGGTGAGATAGCTGCCGAATTGCAGTTACATTTTGTAGTTCTTTGTTTTTCTAACGCAGCTATCTATAAACGGGCAATCAGCTTAACGTGATTCCTTTTTCATCTATTCGCGTGGTTTTAGGGGCTTTTCCTGTGGTCTTTGGTAGCCCTTGAAGGTCAGTATTTTGGCCGGGAACTTAGGAGGCCCGAATTCGTTGGAAACCTTTGAGATCGATCATCGTGATCGAAATGCTGGCCTAACTCTGCCCACAGTCCGTCTTTTTTTCTTTTTCATATCTTTATAATTGATATTTGGGATGGCCTCTGTAGCTTTGATAAATAAAACTTGTAAAAAACGATTAAGAATAGGACCATAGCATAGTTTTTACAAAACGCCTCTTTGTGCATGAGATTAACACTACATTAGTGAACAACATAGAATCAGTCATGATATATCCGTTCAGGCAATTTTGGGGATCACCTTAGGAAAGGATCATTCACTAAGTTTAATGTGGACTTTCGAAACCGAGGCAGATTATTACACGCTAAATGCCTAAACAAAAACCTAATTAGTAGTGCTCAACACACAGTCTAACGTTTCCGTTTCCTCCAAATTTCTTAAACCTGTCGATGAATGTTTTTTTGGCCGCAGATATTCTGATCGCCAAACTCGTCCTTCCCCATCCCTGATCGATCTTCATCTCCCTACTGATTTTTCCGTCGATAGTCCCGAATTTATTCCAACTTACAAACTGTATTGATTTGGTCATTCAAAAGCAGGGTATAAAATTGTCCGGAAAATTTCACTTGCATTTAATGGTTCAAATACTTGCAGTATCTTAGGAACTGTTTATTAGTTTACTCGGTAACCTGCATTCTCGCTTACTGACTTTTTTCTTGTATGGTCTTCAGATTCGAAGCAAAATGATTCCAGTCTGGCCCCAATCATGAATAAGCACAAACAAGATGAACGTGTTTTGCGTCAGTTTTCATAAAACAAATGGAGTGGAATCGCCAAAAAACATTTGTGCACCATTTGCTAATCCTTCGCGAATATGGCTTAATCTGGAAATCGGAACACAGGACTTTTGTGTGGATTTGATAATGTTCATTTTTACAGCTACTCATTGCTTAATTTCACGCGAGGCTTAATTGTTTGTCTTACGTACCGAACAGATGGTACAGGCACCAAGATCAACTGAAAGAACAATCCAGATTGTGA
Source organism: Fasciolopsis buskii (assembly GCA_008360955.1). Taxonomy (NCBI): domain Eukaryota; kingdom Metazoa; phylum Platyhelminthes; class Trematoda; order Plagiorchiida; family Fasciolidae; genus Fasciolopsis; species Fasciolopsis buskii. The sequence continues at coordinate 35,247 of LUCM01006076.1, forward strand.
GGAAGATTTCCATAGGAAACTAATACGCAATTCACCTGATGAATAAGGTGAAGCAAGCAAAGCGGAAATCAATAATGGATAACAATGGAAAGAAAGCCAGTAAAAATCCGCTTGCCATTTAGAAGCGACGGGTCGGCATGGGTCGCGAAGAGAGAACGGCCATTGGCTATATTTGTAGCTAGGCTTCGAATGCTGTTTTCAGTCCCAACCAATGGGCTAGTTACAATTAAAAAGCGAAGATCATGATTCTGTAGCCTCTTTTGGTGCGCGTTTGATCATTTGTTCCTGTGAGACAAAGTACCTGATCTGCACGACCAGTCACTTCTTCCAGTGCATTCACGAACACGGGCCTAAGTGGATAAGCGCTTGAATAGTTAAGTTCCTTGAGAGCACGTTCGTTTCATACCTAGCGCAAATTTACCACACTTTAGGTATGACGCAAATTTTCCGTGTCGTTCAAAAGGTCCAGTGTCTGCAATCAGAGTCAATTGAGTCCCGTATGTCAACCAGTTGAATAACACGGTCCCTACTTACGAGCTTAAAAACAATTTGTGGTTATTTTGAAACTCCCTTGACTCGCAATGCAGATGGAAGAAGACATTAGATTGCATAACAGTTGACATACACTACTTTTGTACTGTGGTGACATCGAAGGAGTAATTCTTACTTATTTCACCACCATTAAGCAATACAACGCTTGAGAAATGTTCATAAATAGAGTATTACTTGACATCGCTCATGTCGCATGCTCGACATTTCTCCAACTGATTTCTCACACCTCAGCTAGTTCACTATCTAGAAGACTTCGATCGCGGACTCAATTTAAGCGGCATAAGGTCGATGATTTAGACTCACTGTTTATCTATGTGGTTTAGAAGGTTCGTGTACTACCAACAACACGTCAACTCTGTCCATATACCTAATTGTGCCTCTAAGTGAGGTTGTTTTCCGGTGTTCCTGACGTGTTTCGGTTCCATCAAAACTACAACTTCGAAGGGATTTCACTACAATCCGTCCAGCCGTAATTCCACTTCAGTTGAGCGGATGACGGTCTGCCACTTTGGCAGACTTTGCATTTTCTTAACTTGCATGATATAGATCGACATTTAAAACCAGTGGAATGCACACTGACTGTAAGGTACCTGAAGCATATCATGGGACAGTTTTTATTCAATGTTTATCTGGCCTGATCCCAAAACTGTTGTTCGTTACCTGGCATCCGTGGGTTGCCTGGAAATCCCGTGAGCAGCTGGCTGCAACCACATAGATTTCGCTGTCTTGATGCTAACTAACACTCTGGTTGGGCATCAATCCACGTTGATGTTTTGTTTTTATACGTTTCAACTAAACCACATAATACCTGATCTCATGAATGGTAATAATTTTTGCACTGGTTCTAGATAGCATAATTATAGTGTTTCAAGGTGAACTTCGAAAACCAACCTCAACATTCATGGACCTAACAATGAATTAGCATGTATTCTTCATCAACGGATTTAAACTGATAAGTCTCTAATTGCATGAAGAACTGCGAAGGCTTGAACATGGAAGGAATTAAAATGCACGGTTGCTTTGACATGAGCAAGATGAAAACCTCCTTACTAGACACTAAGCTGAATCCCAGGCACTCCAAGAAAATCGAATACCCTGGATCTTCGTTAGTCTGTCTAGAGTGAATAAATAGATAAGTGATAGCACATTTTTATTTGATTTGTACTAGAATGTTTGGTTTTGGTCATCGGTGATGAAAAAAATCGTGTGCTTGTGCGCATACATGTGTGTGCCTCCAAACACACTGACGAATCCCCTCGTAAATCGTGCCAGAGACAACCAGACACGTAGACATTAAAATGGGGGCAAAATGTACCGTTTGTGAAGAACGCAGGCAAATCACCGCTAACAAGTGGCCTGTCTTGTTCATCCATACATATTTCTACACAAACAATCCAGGTTAACTAGTCGATAAGCAATCGACGCAGTCAAGACATCGGTTTGCGAGGGGGTCAATACATCAAAAATCACACACTGGCAACATTTTGCTTAAACGAGAGCTTTTCTGTGTTTTTTCACATGTCCACGAAAGAAAACATACTTTCTTATCATAGTAACTCTCATAGTGACACCTGGATGTTCATCTGATTACAGGTATTCATAAAACGACCCAACTTAAGATTAGATGAAAAACACATTTATCTGGTTACCGACCGTTATCGGGTGTTGAATCATCCATGTCATCATTTCCCCGCCGGGGACAACTCGTGTCATCCTTATCCAAAATAAGTAAGGCATAATATGAGACCTTACTGATGCATGGCACTTCAAATTGCATATGTACGTGTGATTTTAAGTGGCATAATCCGAATATTTTCCAGGGGCTTTTCAGTGTACGAATGTGTCCTATTATCACTGAGCTCAAAATTAGGATCTTTCAAACAGCAATCAGGTACACTTGAGAAGCCGAGCAATACGATTAACTGATATTGCCGAAAAGATGACAGGAATTCAGGAAACCAGAGAAAATTACATTTCCTCCAAAATTTGAAGGTGTGGTTAAATGTGGGTGCAAGCATAGTCTTTGGTGGGTTACCCCGTGACCTCATGGTGGCTTAATCGGACAACTGTTCCAGCCACTGATCACGGGTCGAGGGTATCCAAACGAATCTTTCATCCCTTTTTGTATGCGGCCTTTCGGTTGGCTAGCACTGGAACCTAGTTCGAATCATTAGGAACCTATAGGTTTGGGACTGGCTGTACCGGGAATTCGTGGCTGAGCATAACTGACGAGTGACAATAAAAGCCAAACTGTCTTTGTACATCCCGGCGAAGTTTTGTCCTTCCATCCTGAAATAAACATATTACTTACAATAAAAGTTCATGCTTTCGGGCCTTACGTCATCTTCCCGACGGTTGGGCTGACCAAGCCCGTGGAAACTTATGACGAAATGCCTTGTACTTCGTTAAGAAGCCTGCCATTCATGAGCTCTTTTAAAGATTCAAGTGGAATTATAGTGCCAATAAATAACTAATCACAAAGAATGTGCGCTTTGCCTTCAATTTTTTGATAAAGTGATTCCAAAATAAGTGAACCTACTAGTCACAAACGAAAAATCTGTCGACAGAAGCTTCGGTTTTGTTCATTCATTTTAAACTAGGCCCTGCAGAATCGACTAAGGCTCGAGGGGAACAGTGATCAAACTCGATTCACCAAGCAACAGAAAATGAACTGTGATTGATTTTCGAATGCAGCTGTTGAAAGAGTGAACAACGCATATTAGCAAAACCAGAGGTTGACGACGTTGCGAACTGCGGTTAGAATCCTACTGAGCAACAAAACATGATTCAATGCCCACCAAACCAGAAAAATAAGTCAAAATTCAACTAGAAAACCCGTTGGCCGTGTTGTAATACAACTATGACAAAAACTGATGTGGTTCGAACAATATTAGTTCTATTACAGTGTATGTCCCGCTATTGGAAAATTGATATTCATAACCGGGGAAAAGTGACAACCAGAAAGGCAAGCAGTGATTGACACCATCGGTAATCCTGTTTGTTACAAATACATAACCATTTTCGAATTCCGATAATTACACAAAAATTTCTAACAAATTTATTAGGCTAAGTGGCAGAAAAGAGAAATATCTTGGTCAACATTGGACATCCGGGATATTTATGGGTATGGTGTAAGAATGATAAATCGTTAAAATGTGAAGTTAACTACCGATATACAAAATAGAGAGAGGGCTGGAGAGGTAGGAGGAGTGGATGGATAGATAGATAGATAGATAGATAAAGAGATAAATAGATAAATGGATAAGTAGTTACATTGGTCGTCAGTTAGATAAATGTATAGATATATCCGAGAAGATATGTTGGTAGATAGGTTGATTAACGAACGGAAATTTTCCGATTTATAGATTTTTGTCTTGATACACTGATTGCCCTGTTATTTCACATGCTATATTGTTTTTTGTTTTATGCGCAAATTTTTGCGCACCATTCATGCTATTCTACTCGTTCTAGTTCCTCTAACCCGGTCTCTCTCTTGGCTGTTTCTGGCCTCTGTTCTACTTCAGATAACGTCAAGTTCTACTTCTATTTTATGCACATTTCCCCAACTCAAAACTGTACTTCCGACGCGCATTTCGTCAGAACAGTAGCTTGTTTCTACTCTCTTGAATTAAAATTTGATATGGGTCTATGATTGTTCGTCTAATAGGCCCAATATTTTGTGACTCAAAGTGATAACAGAAAAATTTTCTTCAGAAAATCCACAGTTCATTCAGCTTTGCGGAATCATTCTCATCGTAGTCCGATGCCTCGTCATGCACGACCTTTGTTCCCGGTATTGGCTTTAGCTCGTTTGAACTGCACAAGTCATTATCCCAGTGATTATTAGAAAGAGCTACCTAATTGCAATACCTAAAAATTTATCCTGGCATATCAGAACAAAGTGTTATTTATCTCCGAGTGATGGAATGGGTCTAGAACTTGACTTTTATTCAAAACCCTAATCACAGGCCACGATCATCCGTTGTACTGAATACGCTATAAGTTGCCTAATGTCACTGTCCAACTCACTTGAAATTTTTGGCACCGAAATGATGAGAAATTTGGTGAATTCTTTTTTCTTTAATCAACCATGCCACCACAATCTCTGGTCCTTGGAGTTTCCAATTTATTTCGGTACTTTTTATGAATAGGTTAGTATGTTTGCAAGACCATTTGGCAGTTCGCTTCACCTTGGCGCTTATCGTTTTCGATGTGATTGTTTTACCAATACGATCAGTTTGTTAGCATGTTACGGCGTTATTTGCAAACCTCATCGAAAGGGTGTCATGTATCAGGCACGAGTTAGAGTGGAAATAACGTTCAACAAACCAAGTTCAATTCTCAAATCACTTCAAAGTGTTTAACAATATTTTAACTTCTCTGAAAACAAATGAATTCCACAGCTTTCTAGTGACACGGAACTCGTTTTTATCTCTAGATTGTGAATTCCGTGCAACATCCAATCTGATCACGTGGTATCAAGTATTGACCAATCTTATAATTGGAGCAATGCATATAATAGAACATTATCATTTGTTTAACGTTAACCATAATCATTACATTCTTTTTGAAAATATCACCAATGGAAGTTTGGGGATTTTTTGAAGGACTGATTTGAACCACGGATGGAAATTTTGGTCCTTTTGGTAAACTCTTATGCTGTTCATTGTCCCAAGCTCCTCTTCACTTTGACCAACCTCTTTCGCTTTTGATTCGCACATCTTTTATACTCTCAAGGAGAAACTACTTTCACATCTTCATCTATATTAACCCTCAAAGATAGGCACAGTTCTTTGTTTAGTTTTCCTTTATTGGATACTCACATCCATCAGGTGACATGTCACAATGGCTTTCACCTACGGTAATTGTATTATTCATTTCAGAACTATGTTAGTTCACACATATTCGTCCGTTTTATCTATTGAACACTTTTTCTTATGCTTAGTTCCTTTTCGTCAGGCATAAAAAGGTGATTCTCAACTGCACCTGGCTTCATTTAACATGCTGTGTTGTGCATTATCGCATGGTGACTTCCATGTCACGTAAATTCACCTTCAGTTTTCAAGTGAATTCACCAAGCACAGTGCTACACGAAAGTGAATAGGTACTTGGCCGACCATGGCCGACGCAATGACCGGCCATAAGATCCCCCTGATCAGCCGTAAGCGACATTCACAATGTTCATCTTAATCAGAAATGATCCGAAATCCTATCGAAACAGATTGCGGGGGCCTTTACAGAGAGGAGATGTGCACGCTGCAGTAACATCAAACGAGGACAGTGTACTCGCATGACTTACGTATCATCTTCCGTTCGGAGCCTTATAGGCGAAGGTAGCCAAAGTGCAAGCAAACTGGGTTTCGGGGTAAGACGTCAGAAGTCTTTGGACGAAAGTAATCCCCGAGTATAGATAGTCATCAGTGAATCCGTCTTAAGAGATCTTTTGATCCATCGGTGCCCGATATGGTTAAAATTAATGGCCCCAAGCTGATCCAAAATTGGCTTCCCGAATTCTATTGGAGATTTTGGGTGTGTGAACCAGAGCACTAGATCAGCTTTCATTGCAGTGCATAGCCATGTAGATTGCTCTAGTTTAGCGATGCGCTTTAGTACAGTGCAGAGGATCGTATGGCTGCATGCAACTCAACATATTCTTCCAATGGGGATTAGCTGCATTCTACAGTTAAGGCTGAGGCAAAACTGCGGACACCAGGATGAGTTTGGTTCCGGTCGATGTAGGTTCTGCGGTGATCATCTTCAACGAAAACTTGGGTTGTCCCTGAAGAAAGTTTGAACTGGAAATTCGAATCATACTGATACTAAGCGATAGTCTGGATTAGCGGCAAATATCCCCTGGATAAATCAAACACGTACAACAAATAGATTCAGTTGAACTTGTGGAAGACTTGCTGGAACATGCGGTGACTTTGTGTTAAGTTGCTAAAGCTAAGATTCCGAATAGGCAGCTTTAATGAACGGTCATCAAAATGAACGACATCCGGTCAGCAAAAAATTAATGCACCATGAACTAACTTTTGCCAGTGTTACTGTTGCAGAATACTGTGACACATTAAATTCATTGTCGCTTTCTCACTCTACTATACTCACTTGTAGCGGTAGACAAGTCACCGGACATCTTATCAACGCTCTGATCCATGGAAGATTGCGTTATGCGTAGTTCCTGAATCTCTCGCTCGACGGCAGTGGTGCAGGTTTCCAAAGCAACGGATCCATGCCCGATTGGATTAGGCATATTCGTCCTATTCGGTTCTTGTTCAGGAATAAGAACAGAAACAGGATTGTTCATTCTTTTCGTCAAATTCTGATCGTTCGAATCTAGATGTGGGAGGCAATTTTGTCCAACTTCGGTCATGTAAACTCGAGCTGATTCTGAATTAATGACCTGAAGCCAACAGGATGCACTGCAATTGTGTCCCGTTTGAGTTCGTTTAGTGACGCAGTAAGCGGAAGCACCGTACAAAATAAACGAATCACCACTCTGCAGGAGACGACAGCAATGCGCGCATTGTAAACAATCCCGATGATAGGCAAAGAAGGCATCGATTTTATGAATACTGTCATTCTCTTGCAGTCGTTCGTCACAGTGCAAACAGTGCAACATGCTGGAACAGACGATAGATAAGAAATGAGTCAATTTGCGCGAAGCAATAGCGTCATCACAATTTATCGACCAGGTGAGACAGGTCATCTTTCCAGAGAACCGAAACAAAATCGTCTATAGAAATATGCCCACAAATGGACACGATTTATACTAGGAAGTCAACGATGAGCCCGTCGTTTGGCCCGCACTGCAGTGACTGACGGATGCATTCACAATGGTTCGTGACCTTCGTCATTTGTTAATTCTAAACGCCCTGTTATTGAATTCGATTTCATTTGTTTGAGTGTAGATCACGAAGTGGTGAACCCTCGGTTTTTCATGCGCTATGGATAATTCTTATTGTCAATTCACACAACTCCGATGAACAATTAAACGATGGTTGGAAAACCATTGCAGTGGATTTGCTGATAAATGGACATTTTCATGCGGTTCTCGATAAGTCTGCACAAATTAAGGATTAAAGTGTTTTTCGTTCCAGACAGAAATAAATCAAAATCCTGATTAGTAACAAGAAAACGTTCGCATCTGTACTGACCGACCTGATTGATCAGTCATGTACTCCTATCCGCATGCAACTCCGCAGTGATGTAGCGACAAAGTCAATTGTGACTCGTTCTACAAGAAGTAAATTACAATGTTTTGAAGCAAAGCGATTTACCCCTTTCTTGATAATCATGCACAGCTCGCCTGGTTGCCTACGCAGCAGCTATAAGGTGTTCAAGGGCTGACCAATTTTAGCATCGAAAGTCGGATTTTCATTGGCTCATTCAGGACGGCATTATACAGAAGAAATGTGTACGTACTTTTACCACGATCCGAATATTTCTCTACTTGCACCAAAATAGAATCCCTGGATTATTTCTTAGATCCGGACTCCAATTCTGTCATGAATACGTCAGTCGTCACTTGAAGCGACATTGGTTGCTTGTGTTCTTGTCTTAAAACTCCAAATACTGAAGATGGATTCGTTGGTAAAGTCACTGATTGAGAGTATTCGGTTAAAAAATCTCTGTGCACAAAACATCGGGACTGATAGCCCCTATCCAAGGTGGACCAGTAGCGATTTATCAGATAATCAAAAGTGTCCAGTTTAAAACAAAATCTCCTATACTTGTGACCCGAATAAACGAGACTGATGATTTGGTGACTTATTCCAACACAGCAAGCTGACTAGTATGAGGCATCCTAACCGAAAGAGACCTGCACAAAAGGAGAGAGTTTTACCTGCATTTGTGATCGCCGCATTACTGGAGAAACTCAAGCCAGTAAGGTGATACTGACACGATCTCTGCACCCGTTTCTGCTACCTTGAATGCCTCCGGTTTGCTGTTTGGGTTCATAAAGAACCTGCTGGAGATAGCTAAATCAGCTCTTCGTCTGACTTTAAAGAGATGAGCAACTGAACTGGGGGTAGTTGATGCGTGCATAGCTTCAAACGGCAACGGTCATGGTTAATTAGGGTCATCAAGGAAGTCGATTCAGAACCGAAGTTGGTTAAATAAAAGTTATTCTGTAAGCACCAAAATCTCTTCGGTTCCGCAACGTACGACAACATGGTCTCAAACCTACTGACTGGTGTATGCTTAAACGGCTAACCAGCTTATTTGGCTGTATGGAAACAAAGTAGCCAATACCGAGTTGATACTGGAAACAAAAGGTGTCCAACGAGCCAGGGTTATTTGTCGTAAGTTCCACGTGTCTTTTCACCTGTTATATTTTACTGCCAGGCTTTATTGCACAACAGAACTGCTCAGCTGTTGGCAGCCATAAAATCCAGTGGTATGCAAAATTATTTATTGGTTATCTTTTTTGAGAGATTTACTCACACTGAAAAATTGCCTTTCAGTCAGCAAGTGAGCGGACATTTCCGGTTACTTTCGCTCGTCTTCTCAAATGTGCACAGTGGACCAGGTAACATTTTGATGAAACACTTAAAATTAGCCGTTATTCTAGCATAAATTTTTGCTATCAACTGTCCAAACTCGAAATCTTCGTGAATCCAATGAGAAAACAATTGTTGTCAAATAATCTGCAGAAACTCGTAAAGTTAGGTCTCCCCGTTCTCTTCATAATAATAACTACCGATTATGATAACGACCGATGTTTTTGTTTGTAGATCGAATTTTGCACGAAGACTGAACTTTCACGTATGAATGCCGTGGAAGGGCTTGCTTCATAGCCTCAATGACCGACTATACGGTGAGGGACCGGCAGTTATGATTCAGAAAACAGGGGTGATTTAGAACTCCAGCAAGTCCCAACAGAGCTGGCTTGGTCATGTACCTGGCGAGAAAGACTTTCCGTCTGTCACAAGAAGATGCAATCCAACACCGGGAATCAAACCCGGACCATATGCGTGAAATCAAGGAGTCCTAGGCGCTTTCCTTCAACTTCCCTTAAGTTTATTGCTTTCACAGGTGCATGATTCTAATCAGTCAACTTAACTACAACCCAAAAGATGTACAGAGGAAAATACATGTTTTCAAGCGAACTGGCTCCGGTTTTTGACGTTTATCGATGTCACAATAGAATTATTTCCTTTGAAACCATGGTAACCCAACTTCAGTCAGTGGATATCGGTCATCTAAGTTATTCATAGTGGTCCTTTGATCTTGCACCCAGGAACACGCACAATCATGCGGAGAGTGGGTAGTTGTTCGAACTGCGCCGTGGTAAATTCTGTAATATCGAACAAGTAAGCGAGGTCCTCCCTTCGTTAGCTAGTCGAAATATCTAGCGGAGTTATCAAAACAGCATCGACAATATTTTAACCACCAAAACAACAACGACAACCACAAAAACAAGGGAAGCACAGCAGCTTGATTTCCTCGAAATTATTAACTTGGATATGAAAGTAGGTGAAACTGGAAGCGAGGACTACTTATCTTTATGCCAGTCTAACTTCGAGAACAGCATTAGGTCAAGATGACTATTATTACGCTGTGTTGATAGACAAGATGTTAACGCTTTGCATCAGGACTGGCTGGACGCCCAACTTCTGATTTATCACTCGGGGTGGTGAATAGCACAACGTGGGATCACAATGCTGACCGCTGCCATCTGAATACATTCTGTCATAGAACAGTTTATGTGATGTCCTCCCAGTATATCGTGGGGAATCACCTGTGCTGTCCACACGACGAACGATTGTCGGGCACGTGAGACGGCAGGCTAGACGGAAAGCAAAACGGCAGGCAACACGGGAGAATGACATACCCTGAAGTGACCATCAGTGCCCAAAATGTCCGCATCTCCTCGCATCCAAGCCCATGAAACAGCACACACACACACACACACTCACAAAACAAACACGAGTATATGTGTATGTGCCTCATGGCCAGGATTACTTGGAAAACTTTAGAGCAACCTGCACAAAAATTCCTGCCCGTAAAAGTGCGTCATTGTACCCCGCATTATTTTGTCGTACAACAACCGTGTACTACATGGGTTAGTATAGTGTGCACTAGGTGACATTTGAAATTGTCGAGCACAACGTATATTTTGGCCCAATTCACTGCTGTAGTTGCTATCACCGTCCGATGATGTTCTACGGTTCATGCACCGAGCAATTTTGCTTTCGGTGAACAATTCTCGGTTGGTGGATTGGAATTTACTTTGGTCCAAATGTGTACGCACGCTTTCGTGTTTATGAGAATGTGCCCATGCATAAATATGCATCCAAATTCCCAAACGGGTGTCTGGCATGAACACACCCATACATAAAAGTGTTCGGTGCATAAAACATTACCAGTTAGAAAACGGAAAATGTACAAAAATAATTTGTTTAGTAGACAACAAACGGCAAATCACATTCGCCTTCAACAACTCCGACCAGTTTGCCTAACAATTTTGGGTCACTATTCTCAAAACGGAGAGCAAATCAGATGGGGCAGGTCGATCCACACATATTCACATCCGCATCGCAATTGCATTCTGTGAGGGCAAGGATATATGCCCCAGTAATACATGACCTACCGACCATAGAAATGCCAACCGTTGACTGTCTGTCCACATAGATGAATACAGTAATACCAACTAAAACTTGATTTGCGTTCCACCAACCCAGGCTCACTGCACTGTCTAGCGTTTAATGAAAATGGAGGCAATATCTTTCTGTTAGCCACGAATAATATGTTCGCGTATACCCTAGAAATATCGGAACGCTCCATCATACTACTATTAAAGAAACTGCGAGCAATAGTGGCACCAATACTGTCACCGCATTGTTTACTTATTTCTGCGGTAGACACTACATCTTCGGAAGATAAAATCTGCGATCCGATGAGCAACACCCGTACCCTTCATTTGCATTGACTGGTTGCCGTAAACTTGTAAGAAAAATGTGTTATTTTTGAAACAGGCACGTGCACGTCTTTGCTTCGCACTACTTTCCCTCATTAAATCATGTGAGTTGACGATCTGCAAAGTCTTTTCTAGCATAACAGTTCAAGGTACATTGCAAAAATAATGATAAATTTTCGCACATTTTTCTTCAAAACTCAGCCAGCAAAATGATCCAAAACCAAAGCCATTAACATCATCATGTCACGTACCGTTCGTAATGTGCGCGGCAGAATACGGATCCACGTCGAAAGTAGCAAGTTCTATCCCATTGGAGATTTTTCCCACAAACCTGACATTCAAGACAGGCCACATGCCATGGTCTGGTCCCAACACACAAATAGTGCTGATCGTTAATCGGTTGCTTACAACCATCACAGACGAGTGGATAGGGGACCAACGATCTAGTGATAACACTGGAATTTGCATCGGTAATTGAACCACATTGAAACGGTGCATTATACGTGCCCGGGAACGATTGACCTCTTTGTTGTGATACCTGAGGATCCACATGCATCATATTGATCACAGAACGATTTGGCCGGGATACTGATTCCCCTGACAGTTTGTTTAGGAATGCGGTACTTGACCGAATAGGATTTGGGTCAGTTTGAGCGTTCTGGATTAGGAGAAACCAATTGGAGCAGGAAGAAAATTGCAGACAACAAATCGGTTCACATCAACGCAACTTTAGTAATCGCCTTTGACAAGGAATATGAGAAAAAATCGAAAAATGCGAATATACACATCAGTCTCAGTGAAGAATGATATGATATGTTTTATGAACATTTTGACAAACGTGGTCATCACATAAAAAGTCACGGAAAATTAATAACACCACACGAGCATTGTTACCCAACCTTTCGTACATCCCCAGTTCTATTTCACATCAACATACATGAAACCTAGTGTAAATCAGTTCGGTTTGTGTAACCATTAACCTCGCAACAAAGTGCTCTAGTTTTGGTTGCTAATCTACTGTACCGGCTATTCGAAGATAAAAAAAGAACGATGAATAATGAAAGATTGACAGCTTAAGCAGCAAGTTGAGCAACCACTTAGAAGAGAAGAGATTTTGGTTGTAAGAAGGCCACTGACTGCTATATTGAGCTGAACCACCCATTGTTTCTAACCTTTCACTCGGCGTTCTCGTAGACTCTAACCCGCTAGCCTAACCTCATCTACACCCAGACAATCCAGTGCCTAGATTTCTCATACTTTTTCGCCATGTCATTTCGTCACCATTGCCTGGTGGTTGCCACCGATCAAAAGATACCGAGTAGGAGAGGGGATATCTAATAAAGTCCGGGTCTATAATCGACGAAAATCGTTTCATGACCACTGACGGCCTAATATTTCGTCATCGGACTAGCTCACTGCAGTGTGCTTCACACAAATATCACGGGATATCACGTCGTCCTCATGTTATTTCAGACGAAGTATTTTCGTTTCCACGCTGCCAACCAGAAGTCAATTACAGTGCAGGGAAACAACGCAGATCACTACGAACGACAAACAAATCACGAAGGAAAACGAATCGGCCTCGCAAATGATGGCTGATCTGACATGTTTCGAGCAGACTGACTTGCAGTAAATCAGATGCTATAATATGGACTTGCGGTCCGCAGTTCCCAGTGTAAAACACGTGACCAACCCAGTGAACCAGTACGGAACTGTGTCTGTGGTATGTGGTGAACACAAAGACGATCATCTATGCAAAAATATCATCAGAAGAAATCCGGAACTTATATATCTTAACTACTTGTAAGTAATGCAAACGTTCGATTTAGGCTGCGCGTTTTCATATCAACAAACCGTCGAAAGCAGGTATGGTTGGCAAAACCCTTGTCCACACTCATCCAACACGAACTAAAATTTCTTGTCTCGAGGACCAAGCTCGGAAGCAGTTTTGATCACAAATAGATCAACGCACTATCCTGCGCGAATGGATCACTAAACAAAATAATGTGAACTCAAAGGATTCTAAATTTTGGAAACCTGTACAGAAAACACTATTGTATTATACAGTCAGTTTCAAAGAAAGATATCGGTATTCTGTTTCGTTCACATCTAGGCGATTTCGACTGAAAAGGTTGATTTTGTCAACACTAGTGAATGAACGAACAACAAATTTCTATTTTTATCGGGCTGGCTGTCCCTATTGTCGTTGATTTTCCAGGAGATGTAACAATAATAGAAGCACTTATAATAATAATACTATTGGTGACAACAGTACCGCTACAGAATTAGTCGGTGTCAATGTTGCTTTCATTGACGCCACTGTTACTGTGGTCGCTGCGGAAGCCGAAGAAGTAGTACTGTAAGTAGTAGTTGTAGTATTAGTTGTAAAATTAGTAGTAGTTATGGAATTGGCTGTATTGATATTGCAAATAACAGTAGTTATACTAGCAGTATCACTAGTACTAATGCGTATTATTATTAGTGAAAACAGTAGTAGTCTTAGTGTTAATGACAGTAGCTGCAGTACCAAGCGTCGACAGTACTGGTGGCCAAGCTGCCAACTTAATTGTGGCTATACTGTTGTCATCCACTTCGTAAACTTTCGGGATAATTGGTTTCTTTTACGATACTGTTCATATGCGTTCACACATCCCCATATCTAACGACTGCTTTGCTAATCCCGCTTGGTGGAAAATACCCGCTGTTCCACTATCCGATGTTAAAAATTCGAAACTTTTCCAAAATGTTTCTAATCGAAGGATACAATCGCAGATGTAATAACAACGCTGTGCAATTACCTTTATATCATTCACAATTAAAGCCATCACACGGCGCATCGATTTTTCGATACACTTCTTACATCGTTTGGTCCTCAAGGATAGAATCATTTCAATTGTGCAAGATTTTACGCAGCTTCAAATTTTGTAGGCCATTTCTGTGAACAGCTATGAGTAGATGAATTTATGCTACCTAGGTCACCATAAATGTATTCCCAGGCGCCTAGAAGAAAAACACTAGCAACTGGAATATGAGAATTGAACCATAAGCAACTCTTATTGCCGGTGATGTAGTGCTGATTCATGGTAGTCCCTTTTGATCGTTAGTTGCAACAGACTAGTTTCACTGAACCGCATTCGATCAATCAGCCTTCATACAAAATAGGATAGCATTGCTCAAACTGCTAATTTTAAGGTTTGTTTGATTTCCAGTCCGGTTTCCGCGATTACGGCCTGATCAGTTTCGTTCAGTAAACTGTATGCTTTCACCAACTGCCGATAATTAGACAACAGTTTAGCCTCATAAAAAGTTTAATTTTTAATCTGGAGCAAATGTTAGCAAAAGTTCGATTTTTCCTCGCAATGGTCAGCTGTTTGGCTATAGAAGAGAAGATAAAATGGTGCAACTACATTTGTGGAATATTCCACTTTTTTGAAGCTTCAGACCAAATAAAGACAAAAATTTGGTTTATTTTCAGTGTATTTCCCTTGTGTTGGGGAGAGTTGACTGACTTTTTTTATTGTTCCTGGTGAGATACGAAATGATGAAAGATCTATTGTATTTTGAGATTAGGAGAGACGTAGTATGGCAAGCCTCTTCCCAGTGCACAAAACGCGCGCTAATCAGACAAAATATTGTACCAGAACAGTGACCCGTGTGCATCAAATCAGATTCTTCTACTGTAAAAGCTGCAAGTGATCAAAAAACCCCGTTGAGGCACTAAAAAGCCACCCGACAAAGCATTTCTGCCGGTTTCTAAACAGTTCCTAGAGGAATGATGAAGCAGAGAAAATTATTGTTTTTGTTCAATCATAGACACCCGCTGGAGTTGTGCTGTCAATTGTGCAAAACCTACCGCCTTTATGAGACACGTTCCGAATGGCGCTGTAAATAATCCACAGGATTTTAACTCCCCGAACTAAATGGGCAAGACAACGTGGACGGAGTACCGTAATGCATGGCGTGAATTATGATCTCAAAAGGATGCTATTTGTTGATACAGAGATAGGTAGTCTAATTCAAAATTATAAAGTCTAAAGTAATACACATTAATAACCGAAGACTCTAAACACGATTGCCCGCATACTAGGCAGATGCTTTAAATCAGTTTGTGCTTCCGCACATACTATCATTTGATGTGAGTTTTCCAATTAGACGTTTGGTTTGCAGGACTTTAAGAACTAAATACGACAACTTCTTAGGTCATTTAACGTATGAACTAGACTCGAACAATATTTAAGATGGAATGAGACGCATCGCATTTTAGCAGTCGACGAAGACATTTAACATTCCGAATAATCCCATAAACAACACCGTGTGACAAACAAGCTCGTTTTCAGTTATTCGTAATCATGCCAATACATAACATTGTATATACGTGCCCAAAAGCAGTTCGTGCCCACTCGGCACCCCCGAAAACTTATCGAATCCCTTCTATACCCGGGTCCCGGGTGTGGACCGCATCCCCCAACCTATAATTTCGACCACCGCCCATTTCACAAACACACACACACAACAACAACAACATCACAGTGGACTTATTTTGACTACTAGTAATGTAACCTATCATCCCCTAGCATTTCCAATAAATTATACATAATTTTATGTATTGGCATGAAGACATTCAACTTGATCGGTCTCGTGTGCCTTCCCGGTGTACAGCAAAACAACACGATTACTGATCTAATCTTACTCTTACCGTTTACACTTCGTGATTGCCAGAGTTCGAAAAATTATGCAAAACGATAGTCCAAATGGGGAAAACCGCTATGAGACTAGGGTTCCAAGGCGTGCTCGTGCATGTCGGCTAACAAGATCGGGTCCAAAAGTTGCGTCCGACGGTGTGGTAGAGTGATACGAATATTGTTTTGTTTGCAATTTGCGAAGCAAGTGTCCGGCCGACGTTCCAGCAGACTTTGGACCGGGACAAGCGAACTACGGATTTTTTATGATCGGATTACACAGCTCGGTCAGATCGCCTGCAATTCAATTTGGTATCTATTTGTTTGGCTAATCACATTGGTAGACTAGCGCCAAATTAGCACCGGAATAAGATTGCTAGCAATACTAAAAACGATTGTCATTAGTACAAAAGTCGACCTTCTGGAGCAAACTAATTTATGGGAAATAAAATCAGCGTTAGGTAAGCTGCTGGAAAAGAAATCATTCGACACACTAGTCCCAACTTTCTTATTTTTACAATGTTTTTCTACTGTTAGTGAAACAGGCAAAAAATGATATAGGAGGCTTAAAGGTCCACTAAAAACAAGTTTGCTGGGGTGTGTAGGAAGAATGGTGATTCTT
Source organism: Fasciolopsis buskii (assembly GCA_008360955.1). Taxonomy (NCBI): domain Eukaryota; kingdom Metazoa; phylum Platyhelminthes; class Trematoda; order Plagiorchiida; family Fasciolidae; genus Fasciolopsis; species Fasciolopsis buskii. The sequence goes on from LUCM01006076.1 coordinate 52,024, forward strand.
CAACTTGCATGGCAATTCATTGGTCTAATCTTCGCTAGCCGCATCAAATGAATGTGAAAAATTCCGTGAAATTTTGCCAAAATATTCCCATCCAGTGGTGAGATACCGACCATCATCTACCTCGCCTGATTCTGATTTTACCACTGAAATACTTTCCGAACAGTGAACAAAGTAACGTGGTCAATGGACTTAGAAAATCCCAGTGGTGTCTGCCCTAATGGAATGGTGTCACCCAAGTCTTCGTTCCATCTCAGAATTGTATGATTCTTGGGTTGTGATCAGTTCCTTCCATAGCAAACATGGACAACTAGCTTTTTGTAACGATCAAACTGATCCGAAACAAAATGAGTTTGCTCATCCCAAATCCACCGTATTTCTCTATGGATTGTCTATCACCGCATCACAAAACACCTGCCATCGTCCCCCGTGTTATCTTCACTCTCGTTTAGGGGAAAATCAATAGCAGTAACCACGATGCTCAAATCAATCCAAAAACGACATTATTCCCTCTGAAAGATTAATAATCGGCAAAGTCCAAGTGGTATGTATTATCATGTAAGCGGCCGCAACAGTTTGCATGTCTTTTCACGTTCAGCATGCCTAAATACGTACCGCACGTCGGAGTATAAATTGCTGATTTGCAGTCCTAGGAATGGCAGATAATATGGTCATCATCTGATCCAATTTCTTTAGGAAGCCATTCACTATCGAATTTCAAGGACCAGAATGCCACAAAGAAATCATGAAAGCAGACATTTTACAAATCTTTCTACTAGCTATACTGGTCGAGTAGCCGATCCCCGTTCGTCGTAATCAAGGGCTTTGCTCCATGGGGAGGGGGCTGCTGAGCCTTCGCCCATCACGGGAGTTAGTTACTGTGCATCAGAGATTTGCAGTCGTGCAGATAGGCACCATATCATGCAGTACTTCAGTTTATAACCATGGTTAGAATCTATTCGGATAGTTCAGCAGCTATTTTTGACCCGCGGTTGTTCGTACAGACTTTCAAAGAATCTGCACTGCATTGATGGTTCTTAACACGAATGAAGTAGTTGTACACTGCTCCCATGATTTCTTAATACGAGGTTGTAGGTTCACACTGAATGGTCAATAACTCCAGGCATAATCAACAGGGTCAAACTGTTTATCGTCAAAACGGTCATTCCATCAACTCAACCCAGCAACCCAGGCGAGTAGACATTATCATGCGTTTCGCGAAGGTAGTATTAGTAATAATTGTGATTTTGTCAATAACATTGATAATATAAAAATCGAAATGACCACAATTCAAACCGTAAGTGAATTAGCATATCCAATCATTTTTTTCTGGGAACCCTTACATGACCGCTAACGAAAAAAGAGCATTATCGAGCGGATACGTAAAGCTTTTCAGAAAATACCTAACCTACAGTGCATGATGCTTTGACTAGCAAAAAAATATTTCAATAGCCATAGCAGAGTGATTGATACGAAATATGAAAAATGAAACTTGCCTCTGAAAATTTCTTAACAATTATATCTTTCCCGAATTTAGACACATGAAACAAATCGGGAACAAACAACCAGGCCGAATTTTTCGTGATGCAATCTTTACGGCCTAATAAGAGCAATGTCTGAGCCAAGATAGCCCAGTCCACGTCAAGTTGTTCTGATATGGTTTGAGACAATCGACTGATTCGCATGATTATAAAAGAAAGGACGATGGGACAAGTAATGTGAAAAAAAACTAATTCAAATGCTTCCGTGTGCACAATCGAAATTATTGTCAACTTTTCACATACAACCGAACGGACCAAGGAATTCTCATTCGTCCTATCGATCCGTACCAGATACCGATTATTCTGATTCAAATGGGGCTAGCAGACATTCTTTTTCATGTCACTGTAAGCACGCTTAAGAAAGTGCGCAAAATATTCAGTTGGAAACAGGTAATCATACCTTCCTGTTGTAATTCATATTAATCACTGTTTGTCGTGGCAGTTTCATACCATTACGTTGGTTTTAAACGAATGATTAGTTATTTGTCTAAATTGATCGATCGGTGAAATCGGATAGTGTCAGAAATAAAAGCAAATCGCAAAAATATTTGCCTCTAGTTGTTATTCTGTTAACTTTTTAGTTCAATTTTACTCGAATAGCCATGTTCAGAAAACATCAGCATAAACATTAGTACATTTGTTTTGGCTTGCCTTACATCTGTTACACTGACTGGCTGGTTGACTCCTGGTCACCCAACCTTACTCAGCCCGGTCATGACATTTCATTTTGTTATCTACTTTACTATCCTAGCCGTTCTAGTCTACAATGATTAACAAACCAGTAAGTATATGGACCGCAGATCAACTACTGTGTTTCAAACCCCACACAGTTTAGGCTGTGAACAGTAATTAATCAGATTTGACGCAGCCAGGTGAAATTCTTGGTTGATAATGGCCGGAGAAGCAAGAAATTTAGGGTTATCGTTAAAGTATTTCCAGATCGTTTCATCCGCCAGGCCACTGCAACGATTTTCTAGTGGCGAATGACAATATGGGACTGGAAAATAATGCGAAAATTTCTGATAACCAATACTTTGGGGATTTTTCTAAGTTGAATTTTACCTGGTTTGACATTACTCACTGTTCAGGATTGGCACAGGAAGATCCAACCAGTCTTTGGGGTTATTTACTCCGCAATGGTACACGAAAACGAAGTTGGACAAAGCACAGTTGCAAACATGCTTTAATCTGTATAGTGTCTGAGACCAGAATTTTTATCTAATATTCCACTTCAGAAGAAGTACTCTAAAAGAAATTCATAAATTATTGTACCTTTGCTTCTCTTTGGAATCAAATAAATAAAGGATGTTTTTTCACTGTCCGCTGGTCATTTTTAGCAAGTAGTTGCAAAATGGCGGTAGCCACATGACGTGGCTTCTGCTGACCTTGAAACGTTTGTAGTTAGCCTTTGTCAGGTGAAGTGTCAACTTAAAGCTCGATTTTCATTCCATGCACGGTGCATTTTAGTATGGACAGTTAGACTCCGTATCAAACTATATTTCTGGGATGAACCAACAAAAAAATGTGAAATTTAATCATGACAGAAGATCCCGGCCGCGTAAGCTATGGTCTAGTCGACATGACTTGAGACCACATGCAACACCTGTTCTGGTCCCCACCCTTTTCCATGTCTTCCACTCGACAGTGTCGGTATAACTCTCCGGCATCAACAGCGGAGCAACCAAAAGTGAACTTAGTCCATTGAAGATTCTAGCAACTTCCCAACAAGGTGCAGTTTACTGAAAACGCTGTTTTACGTAAATGATATGTCCAGATTTAGTAAATCCAAAGAGATCCGAATGCTCCCTAAATCCGCTTGTCGTGTGCCTGTTGGGGAAAAAACTGAAATTCGCACTTTCGTGCCAGATCTAAAAACTGTACTTGGGCTAAATGTTTCAAACTGGAATTAGCAAAATAACTAACACATTTACATTGCAAACCCAAAAGCACAAACGAATTAAAGCAAACTCTTGTGCAGAAAACCGCCTACGATCAGCCAAAACCCGAATAACAGACAGATCAGCGGATTTTCGTTTACGTCGGTGATGAGTAATAAAGATCGGTTATTGATGACAGGAACAGGGCCGAAACGGCCGTTTCCATCAACGAAACAGTGCCAGAAATCCAGTACCACTTCGGACTGATTTCTCCGCCTAAGACCCTGATGCATTTATTCGAACCCTGAAAAAGAAATCTCTGGCATCATGACGTACCAACCGAATCAAATTATGAAATAATGCAGCCTTTTACAACTGTAATCAAAGACTACCGATTATGTCATGGAACCAGCTTCACAAGTGGCCAGCTGAGAATGCAGTGAAAATCTCGGCCAGACCGTTAAACACAAATCCGAGTGTAAGCGTCTCTAATCGTGCAGGTCCAGATGATATGAAGATTTTCTTCATCACTGTGCATGCAAAGCCCCCCTGGTTCTGAGACCGGAGCACCCGATCTCAAGAACTGTTAACTTGATCACGCTGCAAGGGGTCAGAAACTTTGTCGCGTTTGAAATTTACATCTGTCACCATAATTCCGCTTAAAACTGTGATCATTAAAGGCAGTAGAAGATTGAATATTACATGAAAGTACTTATCACTCGATCTCGGCATGTACCTCTCTATCAGGGAACCAAGGAAGAACTGTACATCTATTTTATCCTCGTTAGAAATCATCGGTAGGACATGTCTGCCTCTCCCGAACTCGGAGGCGAATCCGAGAGAGAAAATTATGAGTTGAGCATCTTAACCATTGCACTTGCTGGTTTGTTAAGCCTCACAACATCGCATAACGGGCCCGGTACAGATTTACACAGCCACAGGTCGCTGACTTAAAATTGTCTACTCTCGTGATAAAAGACCCTACTGTAGGCGTCCTAATTGCGAGGACAAGCATGCGTCCGACCAACAGAATTCCACTAATGAATCAGTGTAAGTAGCGGAATATTATATAGTATAGTGATTGTAACCGGTTATCGACCCAAACTGGGCGCTATAAATAAGCATTGCTGCTGATTTCTGTCAGAGACCGAACAAATGAACGAATTATCTGTTATTTGGGAGCCGAGTGACGACACAGCTTGATGAATCGAAATCATCACGAGTTTAAATGAAGTTAGGTCTCCATTTCAGACTAGGTTTTCTTACAGTTTGATTAACGACTGGATTCCTGAAGGAAATACAGCAATTTGTGAATATCCGGACCGAATGATGTAAGGAGTGTATTAAAAAATCGATGCGCCACGTATTGGTCTTTATTGTGAATGATATAATGTTAATAACACATCTGCCAACAATACATCATTCACAATGAAATAGACCAGAATAATAAAAATCGAAAAAGGTTTGAAAATTCCGTTACAGTATCTATTTCAGCAGCATTGTCTTATTAATTCCAAAGTGATATGATTAGGTTTTATTCTATAGGTGTGCATGAGTTCGGCAACACAGGCATATCCGACATGCTTAGAGGCCCAGTGCTTTCCCAGGTGATGACACCAAGTGATTATATAACCGAGAATTTCAGCTATCGACACCCAGACTCGGTCCATACGGCACCCGGCGAAGGTCTGTTTGGAGTGCCGGTGGATTTTGTGCTTTGTTCACGTCGACAAATCTGCGCGCGAAATAGGATTTATTTGCCGTAAAATATTAGTCCACCTTTCCGAAAGATCATACGTGCTCATCAGTAGAAAATTGTCAATTCGTTAAAAAGCACGATTTATTGTTTTTTCAATCACACATCACAGTTAATACCGTTTCCACCGGAGGTTAGCGGACAGGTAGTCATCAGGACGAGCCTCGTAAAATCGCTTACCATCACTCCCTCTCCGTGATTTCATTATGGTCAGAAATGTTACACGAATATCATATAATAAACGAATAGAACAAAAAGTTATTGAACTGCTGTGGCTGAAAAGACTAGGGTTGGCTAAATAAATAGTGGTAAAAACAAGCATTGACCGCCCAGTCACTCCACATTCCTCTGAAAGCATCGTCTTGGTCCACCGATGAGGTAAACAAACCAGTAGAATACTCGGGTGTTTCAACTCTTATTGATCCGGGGAAATTCAGTAAATAATGAATGGAATTTTCTTAAATCGGTTAGAACAGGAAGAATAAAAAACAGCCTAGGCAGATTTGGTGTTCGAGGATGTGTTAGGTTGGTGCTTCGCCCGTCTCCATTCATTTCGGAATGGGTTATGCCGAAAGTGTTAGTACTGTTACCAGGGCAGTTTGGAATCATAAGCTGACTGGATTATTGGGATCTTCGATTGTTAGGTCTGAGATATGACGTATCTCTTTCCAATACATTTTTGTGTTGGCTAGGCAAGATGCGTACAGATTCTAGTCGTATTCATGCCGTTTGTGAGCAAACGCGAACTGTTTAAACCATGCGGCGAGAAAACCTGCTTTTAAACTGTCCCCAAGGGACCGTGATTTTGGGCATGACTGTCATATAATTCATCGTACAAAATGGTGAGACTTACACTAGTACTTCTGATTATTGCTCATTTACTGAATAAGCCTTTGCAGAAGATACGGATGGACCAAATTGCCCTAACCCGGATCATTTCTCGCAAACCTTCTACTTTTCAAGCCCCACTTCATTGTGAAAAATCTACTTTTATTATCACATACAAAAGGGCCACATGGTGTTGATGACAAATACCTGGAACCGACCTCAGGGAAACTTATTGGATCACTTGGCGGTAGGAGGCACCGGGGCACAACTGAATGTAAGCAACTTGATATGCTCGGTCTGTTCAACAAAATGCGGATTTCTAGTCCCGATCAGATCAGTCAACGTGCAACAGTTTGAGTAAGGCGCATGTAGAAAATGAACTGGCCGTCTGAGGTAAGCATTGTAAAATGATTGACAAGGTAACCGAAAACTGGCCACTTCTATATTAAATCCGAAATTATATATATATATATATATATATATATATATATATATATATATATATATATATATATGGGCAAACATTCGTCCCAAGTTTCTCCTAGCATTTCAACCAAAAAAGCGTCGGCTTTAAACAAATCTGAACTTAAAAATGCTAAGCAAAATTGATTTTCGAAAAGACAGCATTCAAATAACATCAGTCAATAAGTTATCTTTCCATCCGCTTCATGTGCGATCTCCCAGTTGTAAACGTCGAGCTATTCCAGTGTCCTCAATGATGTAGCCCATATTGGCTTTTTGTAAAAATCTATTGATGTTCAAGTTGTTTCTTTTTTCTTATTTTGTTAGCAAGTCCTGAACTATGAGGGAAAAGATTTTTTATTCGACATTCACAAAGAAATACACCCGGATTTATTTGTGTGTTATTAGATTGTCTCACTCATTAGTAACACCGATAGTCCGCACTGTCAGACAAGTCGCAAGAGAGTTTTATTCAAAGGGGGAAAATAGAGAGTGAGACAATCGGATTCGTTGTTTAAACCCAGCAGGCATCTTGTGCCCGCTAACCACTGATTACTAAGATCTTTGCTGGAAACTGCGTTTAACTGGATGCGTGTAAAAGATTCGTTTCTCCCAGTTCCATTTGTATGACAATCAAAGTAACTTATTCGTGTACTGTTTCATGCCATCTAGCCAATACAGGATGGAGTGTACAAACCGTGGTTGAAATCCGTTAGGACATTCTACTTTGGTTGAAGGTGATGCATTTCACCGGCTGAAATATCGCCATGAATGTTGTTCATCTCATTGCGCTATCAGACCACTTTCTAATTTATTGAAATTACGCTGGTTTTGTGTAAAATCTAGGATCTCCTGTTGCTATGCAAAGTGACTTCTGAGATGAAATCTCGGAGAATGATGCGACAGAGAAAAAGCAATATCTGAAATACGGGAGGATTTTCCAAGGTTTACTTCACTTAGTTGTTTGTTTTGCATATGGATGGATGGACAAAATTTACCCGGAAGCACAAGACCGATTTCATGGTTACTGCCACTCTTCAGATATATGTGCCTGGTATTCTTCTGTCCAACCGTCTCTATAATAGTGCGCTCCTTTCTTAATTTCTCACTGGAATCTCATTTGAATCGTTTGGTTAGCCTTGCCTGACCGACAAAAATGCTCCGACGAGTCACTTTGTGATTCTTAAATGTAATTACCATCCATTCATGCTCCTAACGATTCAAATGAAATTTTAGTGAGAAATTAGGAAAGGAACGCACTAGTATGGGGATGGTTGGACAGAAGAATACCAAGTACGCATACCTGAAGAGCAGCAATAACCGCGAAAGCGGTCGTGTGCAGCCGGGTAAATTTTGTTCATCCATCCGCATGTGAAATATATTAGCGAGAAGAAAAGCCAATACTTTCGGGCCTTGTGTCACCTTTCTGACCGTTAGCCTTGTCTGGCCGACGAAAATGCTCCGACGAGTCACCATGTGATTCCTAAATGGACTCATCTTTCGTTCATATTCTTAACGACTCAGACTCACCTCGCTTACTTGGAACTATTTCTGTTTTAATCATTCAGGTTTACTTCATAATTCACACTTAGTGCAGACTAAAAATGGTACACGATAATTTTGTACGCCAGATCGCGTCAGCCATACTGCATAGGCTGTTTCTCATCTAGTGTGTTTCGTGAACATGTGACATAGCAGCGTCCGGAAGCATTTATAAGTGATAAAAAGTCAAACACTCGCCAGCCATAATTAAATTATGGAATGTTCGATGTCTGCTATGTTAGAATTTAGTAGAGTGGAACAATTGAACAACCTGTAGAAATTCGTCTACTTTTATCTCGTATTCTTAAACAAAAGGCAGCCAGCTTAAAAGGACAAATGTGTGATGGCATACTAGAGGCTTGCAATTACACTATTCGGACCGTCGACAGTGGACAAGTGAATTCCAACGGGTGTGGAAATGAGCATCGAGTAAGGCTACCTCGAATTGATGTTTTCAGTTGGACCATTTGATGAAAAATTGGGCATACGGAATGCGAACCATTTGCGTGGTCCAAACGCGCAACCAGACAAAAGACGACGAAGAGAAGTGGAATCAAAATCTATTTGAAAATAGTCTGATTAACTGAGGGCAGTTGAATCAGTACAAGTGGCCAGTTTTCCCGAGGCTCGCGGTTGTCATTCGCTCATTCCTAGGGTATCACGAAATATCTTATACTGAAATAAAGGCGATTCTTAGGTCAGTCTTGCGGTTGACAATGGTTTCATTAAAATGCAGCTAAGGTTCGGCATGGCCCTCAACCAATTTGCCCTTCATTCGATGTCCCCTATGCTGGATTTTACCTTTGATCTTTGTTGCCAGTACTCCCGTGCGAGTTGTGCATTTAAGAAAATTCGCAAATACAGATGACAAATCTGTCCAGGCACGGTAAAATGGAGGAAAACTAATTTTGGGAAAAACTCTACCCACGGAAAACTTATAACTGCTAAGTTTGGAATACTGGGCCACCAGTTTAAAGGAAACTAGCGTCCCATTCCACATGGTTTTCTTTCTCGTCCTATTAGCGTTGGCCATCTCAAAAGAAGCACGAACAGGGTGACCATGGAAGACCCGAAATTGAAATTCGATGAGTACCCGTCGAATAAACCGCTAGTCACGGAAATAATCTTCCAGGCAAGGGGTTCCCAAACCCAGTCAGTGGGAATGACTAAATTCCAATGTACCACTCGTGGCCCCTAGGTAGGTGCCAGAATACTTTTTTCAGCTGCACAAAAATGAACAAACGTTTTTATATCGAAGCTGGAAGACCTCCATTCACAGGGAGTGAATGAAATATATCAGTTTATATCAATAAAAAAGACCACTCGGACAGGAGCATTATTTCGATTGTATTCTCGAACAACTTGAAGGATTTCAGTTTGGATGTTGTACGGACAACTGAAACCGAAAAAATGTCCATCCTTTAATGTAGAGTCAGCGTAAAAGACCAATTTTCAGTGTGTTTGACAATACAAAGCAAGTAGAACTTTCGGGTCTGAGTTCAGGCAATCCACTTGCAAAGTAATAAGAAATCGACTTTCATTGTTTGGATAGGAAAAATGACCACGTGAGACAGAATGGAACGGATTCTTCACTACCAATAGCATCTCATTGTTCGTACCAGCTTAAAAGAACTCGGTTGCTTGTTGGATGTAGAATTCATTTTTAAAAACTTTGTCGCATGCTCTAATCCACATATTTTTTGTATTTTTGTCAAAAGTATTTAGTTGGAATTTAGCTCGACAAAACAGGACTTTTTCTCAATTCCTCGCAGACTGGAACCATTAGAATGAATCGGAAAAGCAGAAGCACATCTGCGTGCATGCAAATGGGCAAACAGACATCCAAGCACGTTAGTAGATAGAACACTGTAGAAATCTGTTCCCCAGAGATCTCTACTAGTCTAGTTCTCTCAGCCCACAAGATGTGGTCGACAAATATGTTTCCTTAGGATCGGACCAGATCATTACCCGGGAAAGGACTTCGATGCGAATGAGCTCAAAACAAAAGCTGACATGATCCAAAACCTTTTCAGGATTAATTGAAGCACCAGGGTAGCCTGTAATTTCTACCGGTGTTGTCTCCGGTCTTGAGATTATTTAGTCTGTTTCCTAAAAACGACTTACCCGATTTCGGGGTATCTACCTTGTTTCAGTAGAAAGCTTTATTTTCGTTTGGAGAGCACCTAACATTCATATTCTTCTCGTAATCGTTTACGCGAGCGAGCTGAGAATGGAGCCTGAGATCTGACCCATTCGTCGCTTCATTGTAATTTTCTCTAGTGTGCACCAAAACACAGAATCACCAGAGGTGTCGGCTGAATAAAGCTGCTCTCGTACAAAGAGTGCAAACAGTTAGTTTGTAAACAAGGTTCCATCTATTCTCCTACTGTCGTCGACAGCAAACATGAAACATCTGTGATGCGATAGATGAATGCACCGATCATTAAGTAGGCTACTCCGAACTCACCTGCGGTACAGTCGGTGGGAAGGAGCCTAGGGGAGTTTGGCTGAATCGATGCTGAGGTGGAGAGGAATACCAATAGCGCATGACCTGTGGTCCTTTCGACAGTCTTCATGAACTGGATAAAAGAGGTACAATGGTTGATCTGGTTCTCGAATAATGATGTGCACGTCGATCCGAATTTGCCGTGCACTCATTTTTGTACCGTCCTTTTTCTGATCCCCTTTTAATAAATCACAAAGTTTGCGCAATCATTTCGTTTGTTTGTTTTCTTTTCGTCTTCATTGACAGTAGCATTACCTGGACCGGTAAAAATTGCTTTTCGTCCAAACCGGGACAAAGAGTTTTGCATTGCCCAGTCAGTGATAATTAGGGGAGTGCACTCCAACTAGGTTTAACTGTTCTGTAAGGATAAACAATTCGTGACCTGGTAATAGCTCGGCTATTTTCCTTACAGTTCTCCTATTTCCTCGCTTTACGGAATTTCAGTGTGCATGCTAGTTTAAAAAATCCACTCTCCCAATTCTTCTTGCATGTTATCTTTTTCATGAACGCATTCAAGGAGACTGATTATTTCTTCTGCCCTGTGCACATTTATCATTATCTTGTCAGAACTTATACGTGGCTATCAAAGAAAATAGTCTACTTAATTTTTCAAAAGGTTGTCGTGTGAGATTGAAATAAGGAACTAAGTCGCTTGGAAATCGCAGTGTTCATAGCATGTACAGTCCTCGTACTGGTTTTGACCTCAGCGTCACTAGCAAGGAGATCCGCACAAATTGATCCTAATCCTAGTCATTTCTATCAACCGATTTGCGTATTTGCTGTCATCTGCTTACCAGTTCATTAAAGCATGCAATAGGATATATATATATATATCGATTATCCAGTAGTTCCTCTGATTGAGAAGCAATCCTAACAGTCAAGTAACTGACGGCACCTTCCAGTGATGTGTCATGTTCATGCAAATTTTGGCCTCAACGAGACAAAACAGTGATATGGATGAAGAGACAATAATGACATTTAATGAACTTCATCAAATAATTAGGAGAAAATCAGCTCATGTCACGCGAATTTCCTCTGTATCACAAGAGTCTTACGGTGAATGACGTCTTTTATTTACTGATTTCTATCCTTTGATTGAATGACTGACTGATTAGTCAGCTGTTGAGCCGCCTACTTGCTTTCTTTCTTACTCGGTCGACCGACTAATTCACTTAACGACCAACTGGTTGGTTGATTGAGTGGTTAATTGATTATCTTAGATAGGAAGTGCATACCCTTGTTAAAGTTTATTTCTATTTTCCGTTTATTCTTAGATGATGGTCCTCGAAGCGCATAAATATTTAAAACATTTAGCTTCACCAACAACTTTCTAAGCTTATTAGTAAATGAAACCAACCGTATTGAAATTATTGCCTCACATTTTGCTGACCTAAAGGATAAAGATTTAAATGATTTTTCGTCTCACTGAATTATTCGTTTTTATTCCGAAGTCCTCATCTGCCTTTTCAAATCGTTCGAATGTACCTCATCATACCTGGCTCATTTCTCTGTCTGGTGATCCATCCATCAACTGTGCCACCCACGTTCAGAGGGTCAAAACCCGTCATTATCTCCAATGCTGTCCATCGCCACTTCATTGATTGCGTGGTAAATTATGCCTGCCTTCTTTTAAAGTTCACCAGATTGAGCAACACGGGATCAACTGACTGATTTCTTACTGCCTTCGTTTGTTTCTGACTGCCTGTTACCGATCTTTCCCCAACACCACCCCCAAAATGTTTGCTATCACTGCAGAACGTTAGTGTCAATGCTTTCAGGGGTTATTTGCAAGTCTTCACGTCTGTTTTACTTCCTTTGTTAAGCTAATGAACAAAGTAAGTAACAAGTAGTTTTACGGATTTTTGTGAAAGAAGACTTTCACAATGGTACTGTGATTTGACTGATAGATCATTCTATACGGTTTCACTTTCATCCGAGTGATCATACATGGACAAGCTGTTATGCAATGTAGCCCAGCTGTGCAGTGCTGAATATGGACGTAGCCATTTTCAAGTTGTCAGCTTATCCTTCCTGACTAACTGCCAGGTAAAGTACTAGTCTTATATGGATCCTAATGGATCCAATCATGTTAGACTGATCAGTTTTTATCTCTCAAAATGATACTTGCAGTCTCCGTTTCTTAGTTCTTCAAAATCAACATGGTAGACCAAAACAAAAAGGACTGATGACGAAGGCAACGTAGTTGCAAGTACGAATCCATCGGCTTGATACCACCAACCGCCTCTGGCAATATTTTTAAGTTCTGTGGGTCATTTATCAACTTACATCAGTCAGTGTACATTATTAGTTTGGAAGATGAAAATTATTCGAATGACTAGAGAAGTGTTTAGTTCACTCTGTGTTGAGTGGTATTTTTTTTAACTTACTTTATCTGCATACAACTGCCATAAGTCATTCAGATTGTTGATGTGATCATGTGGCCGTTCGGTTTTATCGGTGGGCCCTTTTAAAACTATGTCATCGAAAAATATATTGGAACACCAAATTTTGACCATTATGTTACTAGCTCAAAGAGATTACGGAAGAACCACTATGAAATCACAATCATACCTACGCTTGAACTTGAGCATCTCATCGACCGTTTTATCTCTTAACCATTAGCAGGCTGGAACCAAATCTTTTTCAAGAGAATTGTTGCTCTGGGAGGGCTACGATCCTTTCACACATAGAACACCTGTGTGAAGTGTGCTGACGTCAGTTAGTTGGAATTTGTCACATAAAACGCCAACTAGCGTATCAAATCAATGATCAGACGGCCTATTACATGAGTAAACTGTTGTTGTGCGAACTGACAAAAGCATCATCGAAGTGTATTAAGTGCTTTTCAATCCGCCACGCAAACGGTTCTGAAATATAGGTAATCAATATATATGCATGTATGTATATATGTATAAAAGCCAGCAAAGAATCATTTCTGTTTCGTCATTTGGAGATATACATCAATATCGTTGTTTAACAGAATGATCGCGCGGTGCCTCGAGCACTCTTTTCATAGGGTCGACTAAAATCCATACACAGTTTGGTCCTAGGCACAAATTGACCGTAAAGAAGAATCCACGTTTTTATGTTTTTAACGTGTGAATGGGCTTATTACTAGGACAAGCACTGCTTGAGTACACATTTATCAATTTTAAAAATCAAATACAAAATGCCATCATGAAAGTTTGGCATCATTGGTCTAGTGTGATGCCAAATAGTCTGGAAATGTGGAGTAAACAGCGGCTGCACTGGAACGTGAAACGGGAAGTTGGCTTCTTTCGTGTGCTGTTAGGTGACCGAGCCTACTATATGTGGAACGGTTAGCCAGGCAGAATGTTTCGGCCTATGGCAGCTAGGAAAATGAGAATGGATAAACGAACGAGTACCTTTGCACCGGTTCAAGTGCGATTAACAGCAGGCCATGCAGTGGTTCTATCCCCCCACTGAATTTTGAGTGATAACCGACTGTTTCTCACACAGCCAGCAAAAATTTTGCGTATGACTTCCCTGTAGAAAACAACCGAACGGCAAACGACCTGATTAATAAAAATATACAAATAGCAATAGTGGTGGTTAGTACATCACTAATAAGCTTTCAAGGATGACCCACTGGTTATGTTTTACACATATTTACTAGTTATGGATTCGAGCTCCACTTAGGGGATGATGAACACACTCACAATGAGGATTCCTGACAAGAATGAAATAACTGCACTGTGTCTTCACAGTTTTCCTTGATGAATTAAGTATGCATTAGATAGACTGATTAGACGTAAAATGAGTCGTCGGATGTATAATATCAACCTTATGAGAGGTAGACCTTGTGTGTCTAAAAAATCTTTCCATCCACAGCTACTCATCTCCTCTCTGGTTATTTCCTCGAAAGATATTCTATTTGGGGAAGAAATGGACGTTAGATTTAGGCTTTCCGATTGGAAATTGTTTGCCAGTGATATGAATCAGACTCACTGGGTTGAGATCCAAATGCCAGGACGTTGGCCACATGATAACCATTAACAGGAGGAGCCCTGACGACGGCAAAGTTTTCACGAAATATTTTCCGCTTAGACCTAGGTCTTTTAATTATCCTTTTGCTAAGTATGAAACTATTTCCTGACCAAACTGCATTTGCCTAGGCATCGTTTTTATTAGGCTGGGTCTGGCGTCCTTCCATTGGCTCTTGCTTTCGATTCCATTTTTACTTAGTTCATTCTTCGTTCTTGCTTGCACAGTCCTGTTAACTTCACGATTACATTCTGTTGAGCCAGTCATTGAAAAGCCGACTTCGTTTTTTCCGCCATTTCTATTTTGGTTTGCGATAATGAGCACACGGCAATCGTTCTGGTCATCTAGCGGCGGTTACCTAAATACTTTATTGGAAAATCATGTCCTCGTTTCCATTTCGGCTTCGAACCTCCTCCCTTCGTGCACATGCACACTTACACACACACACATATATATATCCACAGAGTCAATTGGACGTCTATCTCTTTCTTTATCCACAAGTAGGATAAAGCCTCATCAAAAACAAATTCGAGGAGATCCTCGTATCGTCTACAACCAAGACAATGAACTTGCCCGCATAATTCCGAACAATGTGTAAAATGATGCTAACCCTCTATCAAGGTGAATACATGTCAGGGGTCCTTTGGTAAGATTACTAGGGTCAGAAATGTGAGAACACCAGCCTTATGTGAAAAACGGAGTAAGGTATCATGGGACAGACTGAACTGTCATCGTGGATACTCATGTTAGTCACTCGGGCACGATACCACTGGGGTCAGAAAAAATTCAAAGCAAGCTGAGATATCAACACTAAGCAGACGGCCTGAGACCTAAGATCCATGCCAACAGATCACAGATCTTCGAAAACCATTCACCTAACGATAGCATATTCGACAGGGAGATTTGTGTATGAAGAAACAGGACAGAAAGGGTGGAGCATTGTACCGATATCATTTATTGTTTGTCATTTTTATGAATTCGCGTAGGAGGAAACCTCGAAATCGTTCCTACTCGTTCCTTAACTATGTCAGACAAGAATAGCCCCAAGATGGTCTATAAGTTAGTTGCGAACGCCCTACTCGTGTTCCTAAGAGTTAAAAAACGAAATCAGCGTACCTGGTCACGAGAAACACTGTTAGCAAACTCCGCAAGCAAACCAACTTTCAGTTGAATAAGGATATCAAGAAGAATAACATACACAGTGATATTCAGCACCAAGGATTCAATTTGTGATGAACTCTAAACTAACTCACATAAAAATATTGTTTCATATTCTTCCCGCAGACGAATGACTTCCTATATGATCAAATCGTTCAACCAATCACACTCAACTAAAAGAACACAGAAACTGACAATATTGCTGATGCCTCGATCCTGTTTTCTGGCCGGAAAAATGCATTGCATCTTACCTCGACAGAATACTGTCGCAAATACGAATGAGGGCATTTGTTGCACTGTTACTGAGAACAGAAACCAAATAGGTAAATTAGAACAAGGCGGTATTCGGGACTAACGTTCGGCGTAACCAAAAAATCCAAATGCATCAGATTCAACAGTCTCATTAAAACTGGGTGAATGCTCAGCGTTGTGTCGTTGACTGACAATTTCTGATGTTTTATTTTCATCCTTTCTGGACAGCTTTCGTTGGGGAAATTATTTTCTGAAAACAAAATAGACTCTTCGGTTTTAACCAACGTTTTAAGATGTTTCGTTGACTTGGTGTATCGAAATTAAACGAAAAATTTACCAACTGTTTGGTAAGCATTAATCTTAGGGATCTGTGATGCATGCGCAATCAATTTAAAAACAAAGGGGCCATCTTCCATCAACCCTGCCGCTGATTTCTCAGGTATCTCTTGGCTACAATAGGTAGATCTAACTCAGGATATATGTGACAAAGTTATAGCTCTTCCGTTATTCTAACCGCACATCCGAAGCCGTTTAGCAGATATCATCAATCATTCAGTCACATCGGTGAATCCATGTCGTAAGAACGAACCGAACCACTTCGGACTGGAATGATCGACCGTCTTGTGCTTTATTCAAAATCTGTCAACTTGTGAGACTTCGCCGGAAGCAAGACAAAAGCATATACGGTTCTGCAACTCAATAAACCTAACAGTTAATGCCCTTCATCGCTTCTTTATTGTGGCCTCGCATGTTACACTTGTCCAACAGGTGAGTTTGTAAGCGAGTGAATCGCACGTGTAAAGCAAGCGAATTTGCATGTATGCAAAACTTGACAACTGTTTTTCAGACGCCTGTGAATTGTAAAAACGATAGTCAATTGCAGCTGACAGCTCCTCCAGTGACTATGCAAAAGCGGTGACAAGCAGCGGTGTCGAGACCAAGTTATAGGCTTGTTTGTTTCTTTGCGCATTGTGCTAGCAAACGTGCACATCTGAGGACTCGGAAGAAAACTCGGATGGCGCCAGTTCGAAACGGTTTTAGTGTTTATAATCGTACAGTCACACTTCTCCGGTATAATCAAACCTGTCAAACGGTAATTTCTTCATGCTTCAAGCCGAGCACTATATGATCGTCTAAAAGTGTCACCCAACAGTAGATAGTCAATTCAGTTTTCTTCTTTGCATCGACTAAATTTTAGACGCCCAAACGGAGAGCGAATTCGGCTACGATTGGAACATTTCCTTCCTCGCGCTGAGTGGAAATGGAAAAGTTTGTCTAAATGAACGTGATCTCCATTATCACACTGTTACCTGAAGTGTTTTTCTCCCAATTTATTATTGTCAGGGAAGAATATTTGAAAGAACCGTGTTGTTTTAGACTGCATTGACTGAAAAAAAGAAAATTGTCGAAGATGACGGCAAATGGTGGGTGAATGTCGCCTATTGCGGAAAGCTTTTATTTACCAAGTCTAAAAACTCATCCAAGGTTAATTTACTTCAGAACGGTCATACCGACTGCGACACTAGTTAAAAGATTAGTTCCAGTTGCCTCCATTTCTAGTTTACTTGTACATCATATATAATCAGTAGATGATCACACTCTGCCTCGTCTGCATTATTACCGAAAATTTACCCTACTGCACTTCGACCGTTATCTAGTAGAAAGCAAACCTCATCAGAAGTAGCCACATCCCGTGTCATAATAATGGTAGTATCATTTGGGTTATGTTAGAATAGAGGCTTTGTCTAATTTTGTCAGGAAATGCACAAACCGATGCAAACCAGTCTTGGTCAAAAGTTCTGACTACTGTTCTGTCTCTTCCTTCCACTGGACTCAAAGCACATTACAAAGAGATCTATTCTGATTAGGATCATATTATTTTCCGAAAAGCAAACACTACATCTGATCGAAAAGATGGTTTAAATACTCCAACATTCTGTCGCAATAAATCTTATTGTAATCGGAAAAATTTCAGCTAAAAAGAATTATCAGTGCAAGAACACGAAGATTTTTTGCATCACATGTGGGCAGTTGGTAATGGATAACAAAAGGTTTGAGGAATTGTAAGCCAAACCCAAGCAACCTATAACCATCAGTGTAAATTACTTCTCATCCTTGGTAATTACTCTATAAATGTGAAGTAGCAAACAAATGGTGTTGTGACTTAGAACGACATTTAAACAAACTTAACTCGGTGATTCTGGTCAGCTTTGATGGGCGCTGGTGGTGCACACACACACACACACACACACACGCCTTTCACCTGGAAAACCCGGGTTCAGTCCCTGAAAACGATGTAAGATATGGACCACTGATGAGTTCTAATGCGACCGAAACTCAAGTCTAGTGTACGATTGACGGGGTGACCCGTAGTTTGGGTGCGAATCGTGGAGTCCGAAAGGTAGTCACCCTAACATTAGAAAACAAGAAGTTAAAAGATATTGAAAAAGCTACATTACTTTTGGTTCTACTTGACAAAATTCTTCCTTCTACATAGGTTTTTATTGCACAGGAATTTTGTTGTACTGTTTTTGGTAGGGATCGAACAAAAAGTGGTGACATTTTGTCCAAACTGGTAGACTATTTCGATCCATAAATTACTGCATTTTGACGGCATTTGTATGAAGTAAGCGCACTGCACAACTACGTCAAACCCAGTTAGCAATACTAATAATATCGATGTTCATAGTGATATTCGTAACGACTGAAAATTACGGAAAAGCTGGGAAAGTCTTTCATCCAAGAATTTTCAGAAACTCTCAGTTTGTTGGTGTGCCTCCAGGGCAGTCTAACTGGAGCGAGTAATTTCGAGTCCAGCCACTGTCACACCATATTAGGTGAGTTTGGGCGGTTTCCATTTACGGTATATTTACTTCAGAACATCCTAATTGATTTTAATTCTTACAATCGCTGATTTTGTCATTTAAATGACAAACACTTTAGCACCAACACAACGCTTGTAACTTATGCAGCTGATTAGAAGCTTGGTCTAGAGTTTTGAAGCCAAACGGTTGAATGGTCCCAAAAATGTTGTGCCATTCTCAAAGTTTTAGCTCCTCCCCAGTTTATGTTGTCCTGAGTCTTCTGTTCATTATGACTGTAAGGCGACAAATCGACTGACTTGATGATTAAAGTTTTTCTTAGAACAAACCATAGCTACATGAAAACAAGTTCATCTTTGTACCGCTGATTTGGGACCTAAAGGGACAGCGATGTGTATGTACACTATATGACTGGTGAAGTTCATATTCAAATAGTGGAAAGCTTATGATATGTAAACTGAGTGCCTGTCGATGCTAATTCGGTGGTTATACTACAGCGAAATGGAATAACTATTCCGCATTTTCTGATGGCGTTTCCGGAAAAACGTTGCCCCAATACTTTTGGCACCGATAACATTCAATACTATCTCTGTTAGGTAGCTCAATTCTGTTTGACAGGAAATTTTCCGAGTTTTTAGTCACAACACGTGATCTTACTTTCTTTCAATATGGTTAACAGAGAAAGTTGAAATAGTAGAATATCGCATTCTGCGGTATCCTAGATGATGCAACTAACCTGTGGATTAGAGGTATACGAAAGCCGATTATCCCAAGGATACATATTAGTTCCAAAACTTATGAGGCAAACGCTGGGCATTCGCATCTCATTTCCGTAGTCTTTTCGGTGCACATTAACAATTTCAGCTAGAAGACCAGTGAAGGGTTCAACTCGTCGTCAGAATGATCTGTTATGAAGCATTTATGTTTAGCTTCCGACATAAAAAATATGGGACCACTGTAGAATTGGTTTAGCCTCATTTGTAATAAGTGGTAGTGAATGTCCAACATGCCATGAATGATATACGAACCCATTTAGGATTTGATTGGTGTGCCCCATAGATAATTCCTCTCACAAGGGAAACATCTGCGAAGATTTTCTATCGCTTATTGAGTATAAAATGGGCACCGCTGCTGCACGAAGAATGTTTATCGTGGTTTAAAAAATAACCGCGATTAAGTATCTGATCATAACTGGTTTCTCACGGGACAACCAAACAACGCAACACGATCTTTTGGTGGATAGCTTTGGTAGTTTTCTGTTGGTATAAATATACTCACTTACCGTTGTTCGATCCGATCGACTGTTGGAGGGATGTTTCAGTGTATTTGGAGTGGAATGTACCAGATGGTTTGTTTCGAATCTCATGCAGTCAGTGTATAATCCCGTCGAGCTGGTATTGTTCATCAGAGCAGTGATATTGCTGTCCATTGTCGGTGTATGTTTGAAACAATTCGTCTCCTTCACAACTCCCGATTGTGTTTTATCGGACCACCGATTATCTGGTTTGTAAAGGGAGAACGGAGCTTCGTTTGATGCAAATATCCCGTTTGTTGAGGTGTTGGGCGATAGTGATGATGAAGTTGACAAAGAAACACATGAAGAGGTCAATGGCAAAGACGGAGTAACACCGGAGGTAGTCAAAACGGGTGCGTCCAACCCGATGCGTGAGACAATCCAATTGGGAAGAGTAGAACTATCTAGCGTTGTTGTCTTAAGTGAAATCATCTCTCCAGTGTCATACGTTTCTGTATGCCAACAGGATACAGAAAGTAACAAAAACAACTGAGCGGTAAATAATTTGCAGACACAAATTCATTCAATCATCCAGTGGAATACACACTTGCACTTATCCATGAATTCGCAGCCACACATACAGGGATGCACGCTGACCTCGGTATAGTGGAAGACAATATGGATCAGAAAAGTTTCAATCTATTACACTCATTATTTACTTCCCTCTCGTGTGTTTTGTATATCTGGTTCATCTTACACGTGTTTGTTTTGGGCGTTAACATACACATGTACACTGTATGCACCCACGCGTGCACGCAAACTAACACACAAAGCTATATAACTTGATGTTCATGTTGAGACTCGGATACAGCCCTGCGCGGAAAGCGACGGGACTGAGCTTTCGAATCCACATACACTCGTACATGCAAGCATGCAAACAACCACTCTCACACACATGCACACACACGGACTAAGGCAATGTTGGAGTTTATCGAACGAGCACTAGTTCGACGGGCGTTTCTCCTATGCGCATACGCACACATATGCATAGGTATAAAGAAGTTTTGAAGGGGACCGAACGAAGAAGCATGGTGTGAATACGGGTGTTTGGCCTGTCGGATAGTGCACGAACCAATCAGCAGTTGGTGCGATTCTCGCTTGTGGAGTGCGAATTCTAGGGCAGCGAAAACGAGGCATAGCGCAAAGCGGGGAAGCGGGTAGCGGTCGTCCTGGGCAGCCCCATTATTCAATGGAGTTTTTAGTCAAACGATTCTTTGGCTGTCTGCTTATCCATCGTCTGTATCCTAGTAAGTAACTTCCGACTAACCACTAACGTAAGAAGTTTCTCGTTTTCTTTTGCTTTTTACATCCACGTTCACAACAAATTCAGTTGATGGATGTATGATCCTGGCGACGCAAGATTTACGAACCCACCTCGATTGTAACAGACAGGCTGTGGGCGGCTTATTTATTTTGACTGTGGAGCATTGCGTGCTATTCCCCGCACTGATAGTACTTTGGCTGATGAGATTTCCAATTTTATCGCACTCCGGATTAGAACAAATGCAACCGGTGCACATTCGCAAACAGACGAGAAAGCGGTTTTTCACCATCAGCCAACCCCCACCCCATCTGCACTTAAAGTAATTTTATGGTGAACATTGCTTGCAAAATCCTAGTCACTAGAAGTAATTAACGTTTGAAACATCTGTTTACATAAGTTCATTAACATGGTGATGGACCTGTAATCGGAAACGAAATGAGCCGATCATGAATAAGTCAGATTTTTGACAAGAGGAAAATGTCGCGACATGAATTCAACAAGCTAGGGTCAGAAATCTTCACATATGAAGTGACCGAGAATAAGCTGCTTTGGAATACGTGTTTTTGGAGGGATTCCACACTAACGATTAAAGCAAGAGCATTCCCTCCTCGTTTGCGACCCCGTCGACAATTGCTGTTGTATTTAGTTGCAATCCTGACGCGTAATTCGCGTTAGAAGAATCTGGGAGCTCAGGAAAGGCAGCTAATAGGTCATTAGTTAATTCCAGTGACTCCACTAAACTCCGCGGGAAGTGGAGATAAATCTGTGGCATCAAGAGAACCCAACTGACGGATTATTTATCTCTATCCTTTCATAGTGTTCACCATCTTGAAGAAACTAGTTCAATTTTTCTGTGTTGTGGAAGTGATGTATCCCGTAAAAGAAAAAGGTTCACGGCACTGAAATAAGAAAGCATAATTTTTAAATAAGGAAGAGGATAAAACCGAGATAAGCCTTGATAAATAAGATAGTATAACGAGCCAAACGACACCGAATCGCTGACCACCGGTGGGATCACTGCGGTTCTGGGATTGTCGCATCTGACCTCAGGGTTAACAATCGATAAGCGCACTTGGATAATACTGATCTCACGACCCAGAGAACACGATGGACAAAAATTATTCATGCCTTATCAATGCTTATTCACATGTTCCATTCGGTGATCTTTCCTGGCGAATATTCAAACACGGTCAAGGATTTACCTGTATTCGAACTTTTCGACCAAGTTATGCTGGGCTAGTAACGACGGATCATCAGTAGGTGTGATAAGATAGCTAAAAAGATGCTATTTTTATGGCATGCTCCATGCACGGGTGTAGTTGAAAGGGCATTTCCCAAGGATATTGGGGCCTACCAAATGAGAAGAGGAAACCTGCAACCGAGACCCTAAAATCTACAGTAGTATAGAACTACCTAAGGTTTCAACAGGTCAGGTGTGGTAACTAAATGGGCTACAGAGAGTTGCCCCCTGTCAGCATGGTGGTAGAAATCATGTATAAAACTGAAAGCAGCTTGTCAGTATGGGGCAAGTTAATGACAAATAAATATAGAGCCCCTAAATTATGGGATAAAATTCAGTCGATCAAACCGGAACAATAGCACTTTCGAGTGAACAGTTTTAAGACAATTAATCTGGTAGACTTTGTTCCGCCTGCTCTATGATCATTACTCAATAGGTCGGACGCTGTTTTCATGACAGGGTTTTGTTTGTTCATGAACAGGGCAGTTTTAATTCTGGGATGACACAAGAAGAGGTTTAGACAGGGTATACTGGACACCTCCCAGTAAGAATTTGTTTGCCAGATTCGATATCGTGTCGAGACAGATCGACTATTCCATAGTCCACAGTTCGAAGTTGATGTGAATCTCCCGGTACCTAGACGAGATCATCGTGCACGGGACCATAGAATAAGAACAACTGAACGACTGGCAGCGGTGCTAGACGGCGTAACATAGTTGGGCTTCCAATACAAGCCAGAGAAATGCCATTTCATACAACCCAAAGTAGACTACATAAGGCAAACCATCTCGGCCGCATGGATTCACACCAGCTAGAAAAAAGCTGACAAGGTGGAAACGTGACCCACACCAAAAACGCCGAAGAAATCAAACGCTTCATTGAATTGCCGTTATGCTACCGACGGTTCATCTCTCACTCTGCACAACAAAACTCCCCCCTGTACACCTTTTCTGGAAAGAACAAACCGTTCAAATGTGCTGCACAGTGCGAGAATGCCTTCCAAACATATTAAAGTAACTAATGTGCTTGGCATCCATTTTAACGCTATCCGACACACCAACGTCAGTTTGTACATTCATCGTGGCACGGATGTAAGCTGCAGTAGTCAGATAAGTAGCGAAGGATGGAAGGGAGTATGTTGTTTCATATGGAAGCCGGTGCTTAACCTAATGTGAAGGCAATTTTCGCACGACGAAAGAAGACATACTGGTCCTAGTATTCCTTCCGAAGCAATATAGACACTTCTTTTATCTTTCACTTCCTTTATTAACAAAATAACAATGTACATCATTTTTTTAGGAAGGGGGTCGCGGCCAACAGAGAACTGCCGAGTGGGGAAGTTTACCGTCCAATTGGTTAAAAATTTACCGTCCTTAGGGGCCATCGATCCCTGCTCGGGCTACAGAACTTCCAAGATGCTCAGGCCAAGCCTCACGGTGACAAGAAACTTTGCAAGAATACGACTTTCAGTGTAAACGTGGCCTGGGAAAAATGCACGCCATCGCGGATGTGCATTCACGATGACCTGAGTGACACCACGCAGACTGTCCGTGTAATTCCCAGTATGTAGCAACAGAGTAACTGCAACGAGCGAAATGAGAACAACGGACACCGTCGGTTAACCGTTGGTCACGTATAGTTCGGAATGAATGCGGCGCTGCGGAAGCACCTAGCATGGTCGACCCTGTGGGATCCCATGGAGGGTACGTGAACAAAGCTTAATTTGGTAGCTAATTGGACCTAAATCTGATGCGTAATTCACATATTCCGCAACGTACTTTTGGCTGAAAACTGTAGTTATTTGATGGCCTCCCTTAATCCTATAGTTGCGACCCACAATCTTTCAGCCATGATCACTTGCCATTAGCTTCGACGAAAAAATTTGGGCTATGTCTCTTTGAGACCATTGGTTCAAGAGGTGTTGGAAATTTCTGAGGCAGGCGACTGTTTAAAACGGTTAGAAATGCAGCGTTGGGTGGATTATTGAAAGGGTTTGACCGTAGTATACTGATCAAATGATCATTCGAGATAAGTTAAGTATCCCAGTGGAAGCAAGTGGGTGAGAATGCTCGGGTCATGCTTGTATCATCTGTGGGTGTGATACGCTTACTGAAGGTCTCACAGGACGTCTGCCTTACAAAATGTGTGATCGTGAGTTATTTTAGATGAACAATTACACACCGATAGCACACTCAGTTGCCCACTCAGATTTTACCACTTGTGTCAGCAAAAATAATCCTTTTCAGTTATCACTGACCTCAGATTATTTTGAGCTCATTCCCGTGCAATGATAGAGACAAGGTTCGCATATCAAGACTAAAAGACAGTGGGTCATGATTGTAAGATGTTGAATGGAGGATTCAGAATTGCGGATTTTGATTGGAGCTTGGTATCTATTAGGAAAGTGATTGAAGTAATCACAGCTAATTTTAAGGACTAAAACAAAACCGAATTATTATGAATAAAGATACGGACCAGACACGTCAGCCAAAAAGCGTATACAGAAAGGAACCATCATCATCATCATCATCATCATCATCATCATCGTTCAGCGTTAAACAGCAAGGCAAGCCTCACTGACCGCTGCCGTTCCCCAGAGTTACACGTTTATATAAAAAGAGTGAATATCCAACGGGAACAGGGAGTGGACCTACAC
>LUCM01006076.1:79698-149585 GCA_008360955.1 Fasciolopsis buskii
CAACCGTACAACAGAACTGAACGCACTGCAGCACAGTACACACGACCTTTCAACTTCAGTGAAATATCAGGCCGACGCCACAAGTGCTTCAATCCAGCGTAAGCTGCCCGAGCCTTGGATATACGCATACTCACCTCCAATCCCGAGCTACCATCGTTGGACACGCAGCTACCAAGGTAGGTGAAACGGTCCACAGTTGTTATTTCCTCTCCACCCGGTATCAAGTTCGGCGCTGCTGTCGTCCAGTCCTGTAACAGCACTTTGTACTTTGAAGGTGCAAAGCACATGCCAAACCGAGCTAACGATATCGATAGTCTATCTAGTGCCCGTTGTGCATGGTCCGCAGACTCGAACAGGCACACGACGTCGTCTGCGTAATAATCTAGGTCGCATAGCTTCCCTCCATTTCCCAGTTCGACTCCTAAATCCCGGAGACCTCCTAAAGCATCTTCCATCACCTCGTCCATGACGAAGTTGAACAAGAATGGAGAGATGGGACACCCTTGTCGAACGCTACTAGTCGTTTCGAATGAACGTGACAGTTCACCGTATACCCTAACGCGACCATAGGTATGCGAGTACAATGCTCGCAACAGGTTCACAAACTTCGTTGGCATACCCTTCCGGTGGAGAGCACTGAGTAGTGCTGGTCGATCCACGGAGTCGAAAGCACCTTTCAAATCGAGGAAGACTACGATCTTAGGGCGCCGGTGCGTGTGGCGCGTTTCAAGTATCTGTCGAAGAGTGAATATCTGGTCGATGCAACCTCCACCTGACCGAAATCCGGCCTGTTGTTTGCGGATATTACTCTCGCGAATCGGTGTCAAACGGCGCAGCATTATCGAACCTAACACCTTAGTAACTATCGGAATTAAACTAATCGCACGATGATTGCTGCAGTCACTCCGTGTACCCTTCTTGAAGATGGGCACAATCAGTGACTCACCCCACGATAGCGGGATACGCTCCTCGTTCCAAATATCACGAAGCAAGAAGGTAAGTGATTTCACCAGCACTTCTCCACCCAATTTGAAAAGAACTGGTGGGAGTTCGTCGGGACCGGCAGCTTTTCCCTTCTTCAGAAGCCGAATATTCGACTCCACTTCAACTTCCCTTGGGGGATCAAGTGACACCTCCCAAGGATTCACAACTCCAGACGTCGGACTAGATACGATAGCGCATGGCCAGCTAAACTGACCCTTGAAATGCTCTGCCCAACGGTCCAGTCTTTCCTGTCTACCATGGATGAGCTCTCCATTCCTATCACACACGACTTCACTAACCAAATTTTGCCGCCCACCGTTGTCGCGTATAAGCTTAAACGGTCTTTGACTGTTACCCGAAGCGAACGCCAATTCCATCTCTTCGGCTACCTCAACACACCAGTTTTCGCGGTCATTCTTAAGGCTTATGGTCAACTGACGCTGCAACTGCCGACGCATCTTATTCATTTCCTTGCAGTTAGGCAGCTCGCGTTTTTGCTCCATTAGAATTAGCGACGCTTGAGAGATCCAGTGTTTTTGATGAACACTAGGTCTGGGACCGCAGGCGAAATTTGCTGCCAAATGCATAGCCTGCTTAATTTGATCCCACTGATCGCCTACATTGCCACTGGTCGCAGTTCTTAGTTTCTCGGACAGTTTCTGTTCGTAGCTGTTGCGAACAGCCGAATCAGACAAACATTCGACAGCCAATCGGATTTGTGGCCTGCGTCGATGGCCATTCAGCTGCAGCAAAAATCGCATTAAAACTAACGCATGGTCCGATTCGACGTACGTGATCCAGTACGATCTACAGTTCTGGACAGAACCGCGCCAACGGTAGCTAACTGCGATATGGTCAATCTGACCCAAAGTACCTGTCCAGTTAGAGCGCCATGTCGCAGTGCAACGCGAGCTGTGTCGAAAATTCGTACTAGATAAGAATAAATGATTATCTGCATAGAATTGAAGAAATCTTTCCCCGTTGTCTGTTCGCTGAGCAGGCAAGGCGCACCGCCCACCTAAACAGGACTCCGATACACTAAGTTTTCCAACTTGTGCATTAATATCACCTGCTACCACTACAATGTCAGAGCGTTTGCTCTTCCGAACAAGAGTGACGAGATTATCGTAAAACTCGTCTTTCTCCATGTCAGTGCTGCAGTCTGTTGGAGCGTATGCCGAGATAGCAAATAAACTACGCTTTACACTACTATCCTTTCGGACGCCGACTGATCCCTGAAGTCTCATGGCACACAAGCGATTGTTGACTGGGATCCAGTCTAAAAGGGCTGCTTCAGCCTTCTCACTCAAGACTATTCCTACACCACGTTGACCCACAGCTTGAGCTGCTTCGTCTCCTGAAGTGCGAAGAAAATATCTTGACGAGACGTTTGGCGCAGTTAGCTGAATTACTCTACTCGAATCCTGAGTTAGTGTTTCACTCACGTAGCAGACATCAATCGAAAGTGAGTCGACTGTCAGAGCCAAACACGCCTGTTGGCCAGCCTGCATTAAATTGCGCACATTGAAGGAATCGAGATTCACAGACTGAAGAGGCTTGAGAAATGTGAGCTAACAGACTGAAAACCACCTACTACACTACTTGACAATAAACCGTTGCGAGTATCGGGCGTGTTATCAATGGAGATGCTATGGGTAGGCAGAAGGGGCAAACAGATTGGACTGGAGACAGAAAAGACAGGTTGAATAAAAGAGAGGGAACAGAAAAGACAACAATGATATGAAAGAAGCTCACGAAATCTGCCACAGTGACGATTGTGAGCATTTTCAGGACCAAAGCTTTAAAAATAAAGAGGACGGGAGAAAGTTCAAACTCAGACTTTCGATGCGGTCACAGCCACGTAGATGAATGTCTAAGACAGTGCCAAAATAGTCCCATGGGAATGCACCGAAATCGCTTCCTAATTGGTATTTTGCCCAGTGGGAAAGTGCTGTCATGAGAGGTTCAGGTAAAAATGATCAATAAGCAGGTTGTCAGGACCAAGAAAACAGACAAGCAGGTGAGTATTTTGAAAAATGAAGGGGCAGAGCATCATTTTCTGGCATTAAAAAATGCCAAGGCAACAATATTTTTTTCTTCACTTATGCTATTGATATTTCAACCTTGTGAACGACACCTAAATGTTGCGCTTATTCCAGCGGTACTTTCAGTCGAGTTGACTCAGTCATCGCATGAGAAGTGGACTCTATGACTAAACTACATAGAATCATTTTGAAGAGGGAATTGAAGCAAAAGATTATTTCTTAATATGCCAGGAACAGGCTAGATTGTTGAGATGATGCTTTCGAGTAGTATTTTTGGGCACCTGAAGGAATTCTCCGTTGTGGACACTGTAACCGAAGACAACGCAGAGTACCTGTAATGTAAACATTATCCTCAAAAAATATGACTCTCTCCTGGTAATAAATGTTACACTGAGCTATTTAGGCTTTGTCTGAAAGCTGATGCTGTTATAGCTAGTGTTATCTAGCTCACATCCTGTGGAATGACAACACTACTGGTACTCCTTATCCCATCAAAATTTTGCCAAAACCCAGGATTTTGTAGTTCTTCCGCCTGAATTAGTTAAATAACTGTGGGCCAAGGCTAACAGATTATTTGGAGTTGAACTTTTTCAAACTTTATGACCTTAGGGAAGTGCAAGTTTCTAAGAGTAAACAAGTTGACCAGTCGGCATTTGACAAACGAATAATGTGCTGCAAGAACAAAAGTTACATTGAGCAGAAGGGCTGACTTTGAGTCCTCTTATCTGTCCTATCCCGGTCTACCTTCACATCACTCACTCACGAACTAAACTGACTCGCCGACTAGCGAACATCGAAAAGAACGAAAGATAGTCTCGAATTGTACGAATAATTCACCCATTTCCGTTTGTGCTATGGGAAATCAAGCAAATTTCTTCACCTGTTCATCATTGTTTTAATCACATCTACCCCAAAACCCTATGAGAAAAAACCACAACAGTAGTAACGCGGAAAACAATGCGATCAAAACGATGTCCGTAAGTTTCGAACAAATAGTCTGGGATAGAAATTTCCCACCCTTCCTTGCATAACGAAGGCATACATTATTTTTCAGAGGTTGGGCAGACAAAATGGTTACTACTGAACATAGTTTCTCGTTTTCATTCTGTCTTCGAATACTTGAGTTATCGGAACGAGTGAGAATGGACGCTTCGTTCTGCCCACGGCCACTCCTCTACTTGTTTACGAGAACAATACACACATACCTTGTCTAGGAGCTGTGAATGGCTAAGTTTCCTCGGAAAGTATGGCTCTGTAACTATCTCTCACTTACAGACCTCGGTACAAGATAGTACAATCTATGGTGAATAGGACATAACAGTTGAGTAGGACGAGAAGGAATGAAAATCAAACTTTTGTGCATGACCACGTGGGTGGAGCAGCTGTCACAACTGGCTTAGAGCAACTCACCCCCGGAATGTGCACTTGTGGGTCACAGACAGAGGAAGGGAGAGAGAGGGAGAAAGAGAGAGTGGGAGAGATACTGGGACAGAAATGCCTATGGGTGTTGTGAATTGTAAAGAAAAAAAAGAATAACAATAACAACGAAAGAGTCAACCGGACCATACACAATCAAGTCACTAATGAGCTCCGAATTGATGCAAGTTTCCTCTCACAGTTCGTTGCCCTCTCCGCCTGCATGTGTGTGTACGAGCAGGTGCACATGGCACCATGTACGATCCCTTGAATATGGGCGTAACCTGTACAAATGCTCGGTGATTATGAGGACAACGAGCATGGGGGCGAGTAATCCCTATGTTGTAGGATTTCATGCACGTGTTTTCGCGTAGTTCTTGTCGATCAGTCTTTGCAGCCGCGACCCATTGTTTTTTTCCTCCTCTCGTTTCATTTGTGTGCGCTACCTCCCTCAACCGGTTTCTGTTCGAACACTATCCGAGAAACGAGAGCGATTTTCTCACATGCTCAAATCGAATGCACATGCCTAGAAATCTGAAACTCTCTTAGGAAGGTAAACGGACCAGGTAAAAAAGTGAAAATACAGACATAAAAAAGATGATAATCGAACACCGAAAAAATGTACCAAAGAGTAGAGTTCAACTTCTGAAAATGAAAATGTCAGCAATGAAAGCTTACTCCCTCTTTCTCTCCCCTTCCCGGGTGAGTGATGATTGGGCAATTCCTTTTTTCTCGTTTGCTTCATTCGTCAGTCGCATTAATATAGCTCCACATTTCGGGATTTCCCTGCCTGAGGAAACAAGTACAAATTAATTTAAAAGAGTTTAATGAATTAGGAAAAACATTCATTTCATCATTCTGACTTTGAATATTTAGTAGGTCACGTTCTTCTCATTCCTTCTTTGCCCCTCATGAATTGCTACTTTTGTATCTATCAGTTTTATTAGTCTAAATATGAGATATTCTGGTTAGAAAATGTTTTGTTTTCCGCACATATTTAAAAGTACTGAAATTATTGCAACTACTGACCTGGTCGCTTCGCCAAAGCTTTTTGTTAGTAATACATTTACAGATCCTGTCCGCGTGGGCAGTCCCCAACCTTCCCCTAACCTAACTGCTTGATTACACATGACCAGTACCCTGTAAAATGCAACATTTCTCCGCATGTTACCACTTCTCTATTGCTATGCACATTAAAAATATCTCTTTAACATTTTTCGCAATCTCTGACTCACCGGTTAAATAGACACTCCAACTAGACCATTTCAACTTCGAGTGTTTTCATTAAATCCTTTGTAATCTAAAATGTACCTATAACCATTTCAAATGAATCTATAATTCGTATCAACCCAAGCACGGGATTGGCTAACCGGCAATCACTCAAGTCAGTTGTCTAAAAAAATTTTCCATCATCAAATTTCCAGTCTGACTGTCTTTATGGCTGGGCCGGAGTCACTCCACTAATAAGTGAGTTGGGGCGGATTCTACCAAACCTCTGCCGTTTTTTTGTCATTAAGACAAGAACGACCGGTCTGACCGAGAGATTTGACCAGCAAATTATCGGCTACAATGTGAAAGGGAGGCAACTGGGAAACAGATCAATCCGGGTGTAACTATGTAAGTACAGCAAGGGAGTTCGCAGTTATCAGAATCGGTGAAGAAACCAAGAGAAGATTCAAGTCTCATATGCACATCCACCATGAGATATCGTCAATAACGTTTCTGATGTCCAAGTTACATGCCATGAAGGAGGCATTAACAGGCAAATATGCAACATTTACATGCATAAACTAACAACGAAGCAAAACGGCGTTGGACGAAAAGAAAATTGCGTAAGTCGTCAAGAGTTCTGCTCGATCTGTTCATTGAGTTTTTGTCATTTGTTACTGTCATGTTCTGGTAAAGGTGCACAGTGGCATTCTCAGAGTTAACAGGAAAACAGTGGGTGAAGAAACGTAAAAGAAACAAATAGAAAAAATGTAGTTGAACTGACCAGAAAATGTTTGTGAGAAGACTGAAATCCACGTTTAGGTGACCAAAATATTTTCAGTCTGACGTACGATATTATTAGTGACATAGCAAAATTGATATCGCTTTTTTATACTGTTCATACTTATGAACCGAACTGTTTTCAGCTTATTTGTGATGCTCATATCAAAGGGGGTCCATTGATTAAAACCCATCATTGACCCCATTAAGATATTCTTAAGACTAATTTTCCTGTACAACTTGTAATATATTGCGCGTGCTTATTTCAGTCCCGATTCCGCAGAAGGCCATCAATCAATTTTCACGTAGGGGGATAAGTGAACCAATGGCTCCACGAACAAGTATTAGAACGGCTCAGTTAGCTGGATCTTAGTTCGACACAGCCCAAAGATCGGCGAATTTTCCTTGACACTGGCGATTGTCCGAATGGCTTTTGAAATGTGGCTTTGTGGGTAAGAATCTTGTGGACCCTGGTGATCATTTCCCGTCTTACAGTGAACATCTTTTCCTTCCAGGAGAGTGGCAAATTTGTTGTAACAGAGTAAATAAGAAAAGATTTTTGTCCAATCTCCAGTGCATACACGTGCTCAGGGATGAAGTTTTCGCAAAGGTAGATGGGCAGTTTCTTGGGTGTCACCGAGCAACACTTCAATACATAATAAATTCCTGATGTTTACATGCTAAATTCCATTCAAAAGTTGCTTCGTAGCCGAGATGTTATCGAGTTACATGTTTAATTGTTTTGGAATTTCTCAGTATTCCAATGGATAAACTAATCAACCTGGATTCAAAACATGGAAGACTTTGAACTCTGAGGTTCTCAAATAATTTCCACGGGCAATGTTTTCGAATGCCTGAATCTAAAATTCAGTAACATCCGTTCATTCTTGACTTCAGTATCGTCAGTACTTTTGTTGCCGATGCACATGCTTTATTTGTTGGCACTATTGTTAATCCCGACATCTCCAACGATTCTGAATTTATCACGGTTGTATTTTGGGCAAAACAAGTTCTTGATCCGGCGGAATAACAAGCCTAGGGTGATCATTGGTTTGCTTCGATATCAATCCTGAAAAGGATGTAAGTCAATGTCCTATCAATAGAGGAAATGAAGTTTTATGTGACCCATTATTTTGATTCAAATAAAACCCATCTGCACACCTGGCCCGTGGCGCACGAACATAAACCAATAACGCTGCCACGGGATTATGAAGCCAAAACTGCTACATAGTCTGGGGTTCGCTTAGGACTAGTATAGAAGCGAAGAATTTATATCCTCCACAGATGTACATTAATAAAGTATGGTGAATCGTTTTTGTTAAATCTACGTTAATTTATTATTTTTCGAAAGGCAGATTGGTGTCCCGTCACTGGTCGGTAAACCTCGACACCCCTTGGTTGGCGATAAGTCCCAATGAGACAACAGGTCGCTTCCCAGACTCAAAAACGACAAATTTTCAGTTCCGTTATCATGAGCAAGGAGACTGTCTGACTAAAAATGCGTTTGTGCTCATAGCTGAGCAAAGGGAATGGATAGACATAAACTGCCAATAAGTCGGAATGCCAAGGTGACCGATTACTGCATTTAGAACAATGACAACAAAGAGACAACCAGGACAGTGATATACAGTTGCAAAAAAATGAAAGAAGGAAAAGATATGCATTTTAATACGCTACGGAGGGTGAGAAATTGCTCCGGATGAAAGCTGGATGAAGAGTCAAATAATTATCACTTTGAGAATATGCCAGGTTACACTTATCCACACTGGAGTTTGAGCTAAAAAATATACAAACATAATAAAGGTGATTGATAAATTTAACCTCTCGTGGTCAGTCGATAAAATGTCACAAAATCTCCATGAAAATGAGACACCATTTGGCTGTGTGCAAATGATTGGTGCCCTAGTTCTAAAAGTGATGGACATTTTCATGTCCGTTCGGCATCCGATCTGGAATTTCGTTAATATTTCGCATTTCAAAAGTCGATTGGAAATAGTGCATTCTTACCAAATTGATTTCATAGTATGGACGGCAGTTTTCGAAAGATTCAAAGCACCTAAATACTCTTGTAATTCCCACGTTGCTTTCGATTTGACGAAAAAAAAGCAATTAAAGGATTTGCTAAACTCGATTTTCAAGCAAAAGAATCATGAAGCCAAAAAGAACCAATTGATTGAGCCCCATATGTAGAGGAGATACACATTTTGAAGCCAGATATTTTCAGTTCTGGTGGGTAATTAGTGCAAAAACCAACTAGAATCATAACGCAAATCTTTTCCAAACAATGTAAAGCATGTGTCAATTTTAGTTGTGTTCGCAGTAATATGTTTTGACTCAAAGTCATCCAACGAAAATCCGTGAACTTGCAGCGACCACGGATCCGACAATCAGTAGTGGTGAATGATATAATGTTAGTAACGCAGCTTTGCTGGTAGATGTAATGTGCCAACTTTTCGACTACTGTGGGTAGTCTTTTTCAAGGCTAGTTTTACAATCCAATGCATTTGACTATGAACGCTATCTCAAATTAACATTACATCATTCACAATTAAAACCAGTAAATGGCACATCGATTTTTCGATATACTCCTTAAGTCATTCTGACAATCAGTAAGTTGTTTTTAGCACCTGTCGTTTTCATTTGCAAGGGAAATTTCATAGATACGGAATGGCTGATTTTAGTACTCTTCCTCCTGTCACGCACGAGGAGAATGTGGATCTTTGCACTCGATGACCTAAAGTAGTTGGTTGTAAAGATACCAGTTTTCACTCATTCAGTCACGTTTGGGGACGTACTGTGCACAAACAGTCAAAACTGCGTTAGTTTCATTAGTTTTCCAAAACAACAACTCTGCGTCTCAATTGTGAAAGCAGTATACAGAGTCAGACTACGCGATGCTTATCACATCTGTTTGGATAGATGAGTGCTTGGATGGAATACACATTGCCAAAGGTCTGTGTGAGGGGGAAAGTTGTATCATCACAGCCTAGGCTGTCAACTCAGTTGACCCGACCCCTTGCGATGGAAAACAGCTGACTGAACTATTTCCCCCGTTATTTTGGGGTTATGTGAAAACTGTCTGAATTTAGGTCAAAATATTCGGAATTCAGTATGAACATACCGCTGTTTCACAAGACTTCGTACGAGCACATCTGGTCCCAGATTATCGAGAAATGCATAGATAATTACCGCACCATACAGTTCTGATGCATGAATGTACTCAAGTAAGATAGATCAAGCTTCGCGTTCATGCAAGCGAGATTTCGATAAGAGCAAATCCATTGACATTTATGAATGGTTTTGACATAACTTCAAGTAATTTTGACATAACTCCAAAATAATGCATGACATGATAACGAAATTTGGCCCGATATTCCCACTGATGGCAGAGGTATTTTATGATAGATGGGCTTTACTATATAACAAAAGAATTGCTTGAAAATACATAAGAATTATTCTAAGGTGGACAGTGTTTTCCTAATGTGGGATCTGGTTAAAATGTACTCACCCGCAATCTGCGAGAGCAACGCACGGACACGAAATGTACCTTGTACCAGGGGTGCACAAAGCCTTCCGTCTGAGATACTATCATGTTTCATTGTTGCTAGAACGAAACCTGCACAGCCTGATCGGATTATGATTGCTTTTATTGTCCTTGGATAAGTTCGAAATGGCGACTGCTACTAACGAAAGTATTGAGTAGTGTCCCCGTTTTTTATAAAACACCGGGTCGGGTGATCTTCTCTGAAGCGACTATTTTCGATGACACGAAATTCGCCAGTATACTGCGTTAATGCTGAACCTGGCATCAAGAAATAGTGAAGTCAATGCAAAGTTGTTTCCTTCTTGTTCCATTCCATTCTGTTGCATTATGATTTATGATGGAACTCCGTAAGTTTAAATGCCTATTTCAACCGTAGAGTTGCAAAAGGTTAAATCTTTCAATCCGGGAACGCATAAAAAGTGTAAACTGCAACAGATTAGGGAGTAGTTCTGCCGTAACCCCGTGTTTCCCAATCAGAATTCGTGCTTTGCACAGAACAGTTAAATTACAAGTAATGTTAATGTCAGAGTAAATTAGTCCATACACTGGACGAGCGGATTACGTAAATATCAGGAAGATAGATCATTACATAAGAAATGAGTTCTGTCTGTAGGAATTTCCGTTGAAAGTCTTTTGCAATCATCTGAGTGCGGGTTATGCACTTGACAGTTGAGTCAACCGCAACAGAGAGAAGATGATCGATAACAAACAGCCCTCAGTAAAGTTCATGAAAAAATCAGTGCTTCTTAGAATGATCATTGAGGAACAATAGAGTGATAAGGGAAGAGCACACAGGTAAACGATATAACAAAAATGAGTTTGCTTTACACCAAACCGCGTCAGTCAGTGGAGTTGAAGAGACAAGCAGAGTTTGTTAAACACTATTGCACGAAAAGCATTCACCAACCGGGGTTGATGCTCACATCCCCATCAGTAAAATATGAAAACAGTGTACGTCGGAATCGTGAATGATATAATGCTAATAACACAGCGTTGTTGGTAGATGTAATGCACTAACTTTTCGACTATCGTGGGTAGCCTTTCATCAGGCAAGTTTTACAAGAAAAATCATTGTGCGTCTGTTTCATCGTGCTTGATAGAAATCATCAGCAGTGCATATCGACCGAGCTGGAAATGAGACGCGGAACCGAGGTAAACGAACGGACAGTGTCAGAATGGTTTATAAAGATTCAGTGCCTCACGTAACGCATATCCGCTGATGACCAACAAGGCTACAGGCCGCTGGCGCAAAGTAATTGGTTTCCACGATAGAAAACATCCCTGTGTAAATGTAAAGCGCAGCGAGGTGCTTGGAATCCACTGATAGAGCTTGATTGTTTTATCAATACAAGTTGCTGAGTTTGGTGTTCATATCGAATAGTGAACAGTTTTCGACAGCACAAATACCATTATTTGCTTCGATCGAATGCCCATAACTTTCTACGGTAAATTAGAGAGTATAAACGTTGATGGGAATGTGAAACTGTCGAACAGATGGTAAATTTCAAGTAGACATAACGGCAAACACAGTTTCAATAAACGATAAAAACTGGTAGGTATTACGATGCGATTCAATCGATCCTGAGTCACTATGATAAAAGTTTAGTGGATGATTATGAAAAACAGTGGTTGTGGCGTGAAAATTAAATGCTCTTTATCAAATACGAAAAACCTGATCGGTTGGATGATAGCATTCGATTTACTAGCGTCCGGTAAGTGTTCGAAGACCTTAACCCTCGCAGTACAAATCAGATGCGAGAAGTGAACCCTCTGCCACTTAGCGCACCTTTTAAAATGTCCCGAAACGAAAGAGATAACAACATTTCATGTTCGGTCAGTAGAAAACAATGAACGGATAGATCTTCAAAGGTTCTAAACACTGTCGTGCATTGTCTTGCAACCAGTGAGTTTCGAAATCTTTGAGGTGCTGACAAACAGATTGTGGACTCTGTAAGATCACGATACCAATACGTAAAAACAAAATGGGGCTCTCCGGCCTACAACGAGCGCCATTTGGGCCAGTCGGATTCATCCATTTCGCCAGAGTACCCACTTTGACAGAGGGATAGAACGGAGATCAAGATTAGGACCGAGTTCTTGTGTTCATTTAGAGAAAGCGAAAGGTCATTGGATTGATCCTCTGGAATAGGATACCACCTAAGGCATACCTTGATAACAACTATATTCACTTGTTTCGTACGAAGTTAGACTGCTTGAACACTTGCACGTGAACAGAATGTGCGTAGATCATCAGATAACAGGATGAATAGCTCCTTTTTCCATATGCAAATTACATGATATCACATTTGGGTAAAATCACATGTTGTACTGGACAGGTCAGTTATATATCAGTTTGGACTGAAACGAAATATAATGACTGATCGAATAACAGTGGTGATAACGATTGAAATGACGTTGACTTTGTATATTGTTTTTTGGTGGTGTTGATAGAGCTGTTGTTGGTCGTGTTGTTGGTCGTGTTGTTGATCGTGGTGTTAGTGGGATTTTGAATACCATTTCTTTTTAGGATGGCATTAGTTAACGGACTGTTGACATTTGAGGTAAGAACAAAAAAAAACCAAAAACATCATTTGAAGGACAAAACACAACCACTCAACTAGACTTGGGTGAAATCTGTGAGACCTACTCGTGGCACTTTTGTCTCGTGAATCCTGCACTAGTGCCGACGAAATCTGCTTGATCTTGGCTACTGACTTTTTCTTCTCCGACAAGTCATAATTTTGGAACCAATTGTGTTCACAACTAAGACCCCGATAGTGCAGGTAAGTTGGAACGAATACATTTAATTAGAGCACACACACTCAGAGACACTGGTCCACTCTTCCCGACCCCAGGGTTA
The DNA here is from genome assembly GCA_008360955.1 of Fasciolopsis buskii. Taxonomy (NCBI): domain Eukaryota; kingdom Metazoa; phylum Platyhelminthes; class Trematoda; order Plagiorchiida; family Fasciolidae; genus Fasciolopsis; species Fasciolopsis buskii. The sequence goes on from LUCM01006076.1 coordinate 92,537, forward strand.
GGAGAATCTGATTTATTCACCAATTAGGTGCCTCTTACGGGACTGGGTTTTTTGCGCAGCAAGTGGTGATTAGCAAAGGTGCTGGTCCCAAAAATAAAAATGGTTTTCGTCTCCGATGACAATCAAGAAAACCGATGTTAATCGAGCTTTCATATTTTTACAATAAATTAATGGCCTAGTAACAAGGGCAAGCACATGCATACGCCACAAAAACCGGTCTATCTTGTGACCGTTTCTTCCCATTAACACTATTTTTGGAAATGTTTCCATAAAAATAACGGAAATCTGCACTCGCGATCGGCCGTTCGTCTAACTGCCGTTAAACTTAGGAGATGACTCATCGGTCAGCACCGTTTTTTTACTGGAAACTAAAAATTATAGTTTCATGATCTAGGAGACTTCGTTTTCAGTAGGAATAGCTAAAGGTGGTGTCAGTTCACCGCCCCAATGGGGACCCAGTTCAGCGATTAAGGGCTATTACTTGGAGACCATAACTACCAGGCCATCCAGAATGATGCAGTTCCGTCTCATGTGGGGTGTGAATTCATAAGCAAGCAGTACTGATCGTTAGATGAAGAAAAACACTCTCAATGAACCGCTAGTGACTCTTCTTTTGAATGACTGCCAAAGTATCATTCTAACCATTGTTTCTATCAGTCTGTAAGTTTTCCGCTTTGAACTGCAAAACGGTTCATACACTTATAGTGTGGCCAGTTAAGTTCAGTAAATTGCATGTTATTACCTGCTCGAACTAATCAAATCAGAATCTTTAAGTTGGAACTCACAAATAACTTTCTAAGATTCAATCTGTAATTGAAGCTCGAAGTTTAGGTACTACTGAGAAGTCCTAAGAGGAACGCCCAGTTTTCCCATCATTTTTAAAGATGACCTGAGCTCTCCCACTAAATGCCTAGCGAAATACAAACAAATCAAGTAGTAGCTACTGAAAATAAAAACAAAATAGTCCGGATTTATATACGACTGCATATGCAGCACTCCATGCAGAGGTGAATTTTACATCAAAATTTGTGGTAGAACTAACATTTGGTATAACAACTTGTTACCGGCAGTTTATAAAACCGTAGCACTGAGTAAATAAGACAAATCAAACTGAGTCGCTTCAAAGGACATTGTAAGTGGCATTATTGATTTGGAATAATAATAATATTAATTATTGTTATTATTGTTAGTCTTAGCTGTATTTCTGGAAAAGTATAGTTGACTTCGCTGGTTTCGTTTGTTAGCAGTGTTTCTTGAAACGGTTATTACCTCTTGTCGCAGCTTATCTAACGACATGATCTCTTGTCATGAACGCAGATGCCAGTTACTATCAAAACTTTTGCTGTAACATAACCTTCAAACTTAATTGTGAGTGATATAATGTTACTGTTAAATGTAATGAGCCAACGTTTCGGCTACCGTGGGTAGTCTTTCTCAAAGCAAGTTTAACAATCAAACGCGTTGGCGTATTACATCTAACAACAACGCTGTATTAATAACATTATATCATTCACAATTAAAATCGATAAATGGCACATCGATTTTTCCGTACACTCCTTACGTCATTTGGTCCTGATATTTACTAACCTTCAAACTGTTCATAATTTCTCGCTCACAAATATTCCCACAATGCTTAGTTAAAGAATTTGACTGAACATTGAGTATTCAGCATATGCGATTAAGGAATGAGACCAAATGCGACTCAGTATAATCCAAATTCACCTAAAGATCAATTTCTTTAAGGAAAGCAGTACATCCGGTAGGATATCAACGTCGTTGATGGTAGAAAGGTGCTGAGGTCGCCAGTGAATACCGTTGACCAGCTTCGTAGCCGGGAGTTGCCAGTTTTGAGCTGTGTGCCTGTGTATATGCGTTTAACTCCCAGCCGTGTACACATAGTTTCAGTTCCGAATTCCTTTGATCCAACGGATATGAAATACACCGTTTGCGAGAACTTCCAACAAGTGAGATATGAGCTGCACAGGGATGCTTTTGTGACAGGCTATCGGAAAACGCAGCGTTCACTTTGGTACTGAGTTGTAATTTGCAAATCGTTTCTATTTTTAGGTCAGTACTGCCCATTCTTTCTAAATCAAGCGAGAACAACGGAGTCTGGCTGACGCAAATCTCGTTTTATCATTGAGACCTTCTCGTATTCACAACATCAGTGATAGCATATAGGAACCTGTGTGGTTCCCATTTGCTTCATCTAATTACCGAATCACTGCCTGACTGGTCCGTCTTGTTTATTGGCTTTCAATCCACTATGGACAAAGACGCTTTGCTATGATATGAGGACGCCGCACGCAGTACCGGCCAACATATGGTCCACTCCGTCTGTTTTTCTGATTTTTTGTCGCTCAGCCACGGCTCACTGTTCCGGTGGCTGCTAACCAGCAAGACGGCCTGATCCTGACTGCCTCCAGAACAAGCTCATGATATGGCACGATCGAATCGCATGGGCCCGCGGTTGTCAGTTAGTCAGTTTTTTTTATCACAGCCTATCTTTACGTGATCACCAATGAACGAAAGCAGCCCGTTTCGCCCCACATATAGTCAAGATGAAGATAGCATCCTTTCACATCGATTTCCTCTCATTAACAACCAATGGGTTCCCAGTACCGCAAATTTCTCCCGAACAGCAACAAGAACTTTGCCAACTGCGTTACAAAACTGATTTTATGTTTATGAGACTTTATTATTCAGTGTGACCTCTTAACTTGACAGAAAAATCTAAAACAGCAGTGTATAGTTGCTTTATTCCTATCAAGAATGAGCAGCAACACGACTACACTAAGAATGCCATATTGTACTTTGTTCCCGTCCAATAAGTCTCTGTGATCTAGTCCGGACATATTGATTGGTGTAATGCTCAACTAATAGGCAATCATCTGGAGTTCGAAGCCCATTCGGGACAAGCAAAATATAAACTGTGGGTGATGTGCAACGGTGCAACACTAAAATAATACCATGGGTTTCGATGGTTAACTGGGCGTCGATGCTAAACCACGAATTCTTCTAGGTTCATTTTAAATGTTACGCTATTGAAAACCAAAGACTTGGTGATGCCCTGTTTACTCAGCAATTAACTGCTCACGACTACTGATGTGTTTTGTGTACTTATTCAACTTGCACCGCAAGTCTCTGTTTTCACATCCAAGAACGGAGTTTACTAGCATCAGAATCTCATTTGAATTACTGACAGTGTGCACAGATGATGAATCCACTTATGAACCACAATGGTGATTTGCGCACTGTTTTATCTGTTAGTCAAGGACAGCCTTCAGAAAGCGAACAAATCGTCCAAAGATTTTGTCCATACTACTTACAACTAAATTTGAAAACTTTGGGCTGTTCCTTTTCTGAAGGTTGTCCTTGGCTAATCAACGAAAACCATTCACAAATCACCGTTGTCTATCATAAGTGGACTCACCATCCGTGCACAATTCCAGTTATACAGATTAGATTCTGTTGCAAAAAACAAATATCGGAATGCAATACTATAGGGACGACTGAACAGGAGAGTACCGGATAGGTAGGCCTGATGGGCGGCAGTAACCGCGGGAACGATCGCGTGCTTCTGGGGGGGGATCTTGTTCTCCTAACCATATGCAATGCCAATTACAATAAATAAATCAGTCCCGTTCGATTGTCTCTACCACCATTAGTCATTCGGGTTGGTACCTCACACCACCGTCTATTAAAAATCGAACAAGAAATAGTGAAAGAACAATCCCATTTTGAAGAAACATCTAGAGGAATAAAGACTCCAAATGAAAGAGTAGAACTGACTGAGGCATTAGATCGTATCACCTATCTTCTCTTATCATCATCTTGGGAATATCTCGACTAACCGAACCTATACGACCTGTCCCCGGTTAAGGCTCTCATTCAATAAATAATTCTGGAGCAAAGTGAAAACCAATTGCATCTTCCCATCTCTTCTAACAAAATTCTTTTGGATTAGATTAGTTTAGTGGGAAATTAGTGAGTAATCTCGGTTTTATTCGCAAAAAAATTTCCTACATGTGGAAGTGTGGTTGTTGTCAGGCTGCACACTCAACAACGATGACACCGAAAATCTAACCCGTTCTCAACAGATTACGAAAGCAGGATTTAGAATCACCATTATCAACAGTTCCACTCATCAAAACACTCCCACTTGTCCCTTGTTGATCCGAAACCATTTAATTTTTAATTTCTTGTCTCTGCTGACAGTTACAACTTTCATTTGGATCATTTTTATCCTAATTCGCCGTTCTCTCATAAACTTTATTCTGCTAACCATGCACACAGTCTGAAGTTACTTGAAATTGCGCGGGACTGGGCTGCGAGATTTGAGATAGTTTACTGACGTGTTTTTATACGGAGGAAACTGTAAGTTTAAACGAATGCGTCAAACTAGGAGTGGAATTGAAATGGTTCCATTCTGCACTACCCTTCGTGGCATCTGTAACGAGCTGGAAATGATTGCGTATGGGTGTAAACCCCTCCCACACTAAGTCGCGTATGTAAATTAGCAAACTATTGTAGCTTAGCGTTACGAAGTTTGTTTGCAGGCTGATGCTAGAAGATTGCGAAAGTTGCTTGTTCTCTCGCTAAAATGTCAACTTGATTCCGCCAATTGAAATTAACAACTTCGTTCTACTCGCTACTGGTTGGAAATCCAGTTCCCCAGCTTGACATTGTGTCGGTGTCACTCTAGGTTTGGGACATAGTGAACAAAATGCAACTCGTCAAAAAAAAAACGCATCGTTCAGGTGAATACTGCCTTTCGAGACATGCGCAATCGTTTGGACCGTTGGTTTGAAGCTTGTTCGTCCACTTTACACTCGGGAATGGTTAGTACCCATTTCCGATGGTTGTTAAATATTTCCCCCAAGTCATGTTTACAAACTTCTGAATTCGAGGTAATAATCAGTGTGTTAAGAGATCACCGAAGAGTTTTCTGGTGCAATGCCGATTAACTAACGAGCTGGGAGAATTAGGCGGAACAATTTTATTTGCATTAGGACAATTCCAGATGGTCCATACACTCAACGTCCGTTCAAAAATCTTTCGATAAACTCCGTCTGTTCAGCCTCGTCCTTTTGTAAAGCCTTTAATGTGGCAATCAATCTGAAAAGGAAATTAATTTGGATAACCATTCCAGTAAATGGACAACGGAGGAAATGTGTATGCTGAATTTTGGAACAGAAAAGTAGCACAACAATGAAAAATCACCATGATTTTAAATGCAAATTGGAAATGAAACTCAATTGATTGGTTGCTGAGCGCACAAGTTCTCTGGTGGGGCACTGTAAAAGTTCTTGCGCTTAGCCATCAGTCGATTCAATAGTTATTTCACACAAAACCCACACTAAAAGTGTTACCCCAATCAACATCTATCAGAGGAAAATTATTTAGGATGCCGTGGCATTCGGGGCAGTTTTGTAACCATCCAGTAACATCTGTTATTTATTCTAGAACAAAGCCAACAGAATCCGTGAGACAATAAACACAAGCACTTCGAGAAAAGGTAGTAGATGATAGGAAATTTCCAATGCAGCCACAAAAACCAGGGAGTGCAACACCTCATTTAACGAACTTCGATCACCAGGGTTTGGTGATACTCCGGCTTCGGCTTTGTGTCATCCATCTGCTGAATGCATTTTGAAACCTACAGTGATGACGACGTGATCACATCTTGGATACGTTTCGTACCTTCGAAGTGCACAACGGGGCTACTGAATTGGGTTAATTTGAAAGTGAACCTAGGTTTCGTAAACGAAGAATTGTTTGAAATAGACAGTTTGGCTAATCCAACAGGCTCATTGAGAGATAGAAAATCGTATGAAGTGTCACCCTGCATAACAAACATCCTCTCGGCTTTTAACAATTCAAGATACTTGCGGCGCTGGAGTACTATTCGACTGTCGAGTAAATGTTGGGTGAACACTGGCAATTAGGTCGGTTCGCCAATGCGACTCAGAAGCAGTTGTTAATTGCAGTAAATGAAATAAAACTATCGATATTTAAACAATGATGTCTTCATAGTATTTCTAGAATAGGATAGAAGAACAATATCAGATACGTAGACATTTGGCTTGCGTTACTGAACTCCATCGTTCGGTCGCTAGGAGAAGTCCTGAATGTAAAATCGGTAAGGTGGGTGAGTTATGTGTCGCGAGTACCCACAAGTAAACTCCTTCTTTGGACGCTGTCCCAGGTAAAAAAAAATATGAAGATTTTAACGAGTTCACTCATTCTTCCCCGCTTAAGTAAACTTCGTGAAGCTACCAAGTTGGGCTCCGCAAAGTTCCACAAAGGATAGCTGAATACTCCAGGTAATAACGCTAAAAGCCGCAATGGAAAATGTTCTTGTATTCCACTTTTCTTGACCTGCATAATTCTTATTTACTATCTGGCGATTGCTCCTTCATTCAGCTTCTAAGTAGACGATGGTTTTTAAAATAAGTATATATTTTTCTGAGCGGCTATCTATTTATAAATGCGAAAAATCTCGTGAAGGCCTGATCAAAATCAGCGCCACAAGTTCCTACGACATTTCACCTTGGGCTGAGAAGGAGGAAGTAAGTCAACGACAGCGTAACACTTCGAGTTTACTTGCCCCTTACTTCCCGGTGTTACTGCCCTTGCTGGTTAGGGCCTTTAGCGCAGCACTTAGGAAGCGATGAACATGCACATCTGATGAACCTATCTGAATCCCAGTTGGGACTCAGCACAGAGTTATATGGTACCAGTGACATCCCTGGGTTGCAGATATAGGAACGGCCACCCTTTCGGTGGTTAGCCATGAATAACCCAAGCTTCCCGAATAAGTGATTGCGAATAAGCAATGACAACGTTTGGGGCGTGGTGGGTTTTCGCCTGCTAAGCGTTCTCTCTAAAAAATATCGCAAGAGCCTGCTGGTGGCACTGTATGCTGTCAGCCAACTGAGTACGGCCCCTTACTGTGTTTCACTGATCTAGCTAGGTTCTCTAGAGGGGGTACGTGAACCGATCGACCGACTGCCAGCTCAACTAGAATGACTCTACAGCCTTATAGGTGGCGCTAGATGTGCATCCATGAACAAGAAGGCCCACTGTGGGCCGGAAGACCGAGTAGTAAAACAACTTAAGACGCATACAGATGTGAACGTGATTGACGTTATAAGCAATGTTTTGTACTTTTCACTCGCGCCCAAAAGCGGTCTTTCACTATGCGCAAGCTTTTGTTTTTCCAATCGTTCAGTATACTTCCCTTCCCAATTCATACTGCCAGATTCATCGGAACTCCAGTTGGCCGCTTTAGAGATAGCTTCTCGGGAAGACGTTCTGTTCCTGATCTCGCGTTCTCCTTCAGCTGGCATCCCATTCTCACCGAACCCACTTCCGCCAGCCGATGCACTTCTTCGTCCTGATCTCACTTCAAACTGCCCTCATTCGGTGTCAGGACACTGATGCCTATGGCGCGTTTAGCGGGTACACAGGAGACTTTATCCATCGAAGTGCATCTTACCTAATAGATACAATTAAGATTCCAGCTGTTTTATCGACTGGCATCTTTTTGAGGAAGCATCATTCGCGTTTCTCTGTGGACCCTGGGGTTGCAGCTTCGGGTCTTGTTGGTGTTTGTGTGGCTCTCAATAAGAGCTGGGGCTGCACTACTTGAGTGGATCCTGGTCGACAGTCGGCTGTATGCAGTAATACAAGACTGCTGACCGTATTTGAGCCCTCCCCCCGACTCCGACCGCGCATCAAGCTGTCCACGTGCCTTGTTAAGCGTATGAAACGCACTACGTAGAGCTTGTAAGGCTGCGATAAGCCCTTTGATTCAAATCGCTTGTCAACCTTCCAAAGCCCGATAGCCGAAAAGGTAGAACAGCTCCAACCAAAAATATCAATGAGCGCTGGTTGTTTATCATCAATGTCTTAAATTCTGCTGGGTTAGTAATTTGTGGTCTGACTCGCCGTGTTGTGATACCCTGGATTTCTGCTGAATCTATGCATCCTCTTGACGTACGCTAGTCCATCCGGGATGGGTGCGAGTAAAACGAAGCGTGGCTTACCACGAGACGAAAACTTTACACAAGCTTGCACAATGATGGCGAGATCTGCTAGCTACAACGAGATTTGGAGATGGGACATACTGCCGCCATAGGAAACTCCTCCAAGCTGTTTCATCCCATCAAAACCACCGATAGGAAAGCATTGGATGTGAGCTAAACGATCCGTGAGGCTGGCCTTTCCACAACCACCAGCGACGTCTTGTATGCTGGTCGGATCGTTTTCAAGCTCCCACTCAGCGTCACCTCGTCCTTTGGCTGTTCCCGCAAAGGTCACATGGCCAGATTTTAGGAGAAATCTAAGCCCTAGGCTGCCACAAAATACCGGGCTCCAATGGCATTCACTAGCTCTGTTTAAAGATGGAATGAAACCGGTCAGAGAACTTTAAATTTTGTTCTCCAAGGTGTGATATTCCCAGAAAGTTACCACTTTGTGGAGGAATCGATTGCCGTCCTCCTATTTAAAAAGGGCTCGTGCTATGGGTATCCTGACCAGAGGGGCATTACCCTTATCCCGATAGCATCAAAGCTGCGAGCGTCCGTTAGCCTTCGTAGGTTGAACAATACGCGTGAGGAGCAAACTTGCGACGAACAGCCCGGGCTTATAGCCAGTAGTTAATGTGTTGATCAATTCTTCACCCCAGACAGTTTCCAGAGCACCACTGTGCTTTCCTAAAGCTAACAATCATAATGCCCCCATAAACATTATTGAACGTCGTTTATAGCACTGTACTATGATGCTGCTTGTTAGGGAATAGAGTATGTGAAAAACGCATGTGTCTGTCATATCTCAGGCCAAGTTAGAGCTTAGGCCAGCTTTCGCACCCTTCGTCGTCTCCAGTGGAGTATGGAAAGGTAGAGCTATATTGCATTTCTTCCCAACCTCGCCGCAGACGGCGTTTTTCGGTGGTGGTCTACTGGGCGGTGGAGTTGAACTTCTCCCGGAGAACAGAGTTTCTGGCTTATGGTGTACCAAAGATATAGCCCAGTTCAGCGATGATGCACAAGCAATTAAATGCGCGTTGGATCGCTAGGCGAACGGAATGTGCTTTCTCTGTCTAAGTGTAAGGCACCTCATCAAGACTGACAGGAGCCTATGCCTTCATCTATCCCTTTTTGGTGAACAGTTGGTGGTAATCAATTGCCCCAAGTGCCTCGAGGTTCTCATTACAACTGGCGCAGACGTTGGGCAGGAGATCAATCACGAGCTGTGAAACACAGACACCTGAATCGCGGCTAACATTCGATTTTTTCTCAAGGGGTGTGCAATGCCAACTTGGGTAGTATTCTTAACGGTTGCACGATCTGGTCTCTCTGAGTTGATAGTTTCCGGAGACTTTCTGTTTTCGACTATCGATACCTCCGAAGCAAAGTGAGTCGTCATTGGTTGAATGCGAACAGTCATCTTCAGACTGACGGAACTGCTCGACATCTTCTTTGATGGTTTGAACATCTTACTTATTGTTTACCTTTTCGTGCTCTTTTAGCACGTGATAGGTATTTCAACAACGGTGACTACATCATTTACCAATTATTATTCATGATAAGAAGGAACGCAAGAGCGCACATGGTAACTGGTGTCAGCATCTGCTGCGGTTACGAAACAAGATTGCATGTTACGAGTCAACAGAAACGTGATGTTTGTTAGGCATGCATCCCAAAAATCACCGACAATTTCGACAACTGAAGATAACACATCTGCAATTTAGTTACCCAAATCTTGAAAGTGGATGAATAACTAACTGTGACTTTTTTCACTCATATACAAGTTTAGCGTTCCACCATAAACCATGGAGTGTGTTGATCCGGATGAAAGATAGACAATGGCCCGTTCTGTTTCAATATTTCGACACTAATCCGGTCACAAATCTGTGTAACACCAGTGACACCTTGTTGAATAGCCACAAGAACCCAGTTTTACCGATACTGATTCCATATTTGTTAGGTGGTGCTCTTAGCAAAAAATCATTTTCAAATGGGTGATGACAAACAACAACGTCACTTGACTGCATTTCTCACAGTAAGTAGAAAAAAACATGAGAACCACTCAGTCTTTTTAAAGTAATACCTTAGAAAGTTGTGGACAAATACTCAATCAAAAAAGGAAAACACCACAAAATATAAAACGTCGTTTCGAGATCAAGTGAATTCAAGAGTTTAAAGCGATCTTTCGTTTATTTAGTTGAGGATTTGAGCAACCTGAGGGATCGAAGAGTTTCTGAGTGTGGATAAAGCAAAACATGAAAAAGATGGAGGGGTGGGATCTGCATACTGGCAACTCGATGTGTAATAAGCGGTTACTAGCGAACAGAATCGCACAAGTGTCAGTATATACGTCACAAACGGGCCCAATTGGAACTTATGGGTAGACACGCAAAATCTGTCTAATGAAAGTGAGCTAGATGGGGGCCTTCAATGTTGATAGATGACAGACATGCGCTGCGTGGCAAAAATGTGAGATCGTACTTATTATTATCTGTATTCTTTGTGTTTCTATATTCTCTGATGAAAAATGAATCACCTCTGTTATATGCCACACCAAATTACGGAACAAATTTCTGTATGGCATAACAATTAGAGTAAAATATACTCTAAAATGTTGGTGAAAAGTGTTTACAATGTATTTCCGTGCTATTTTGGCAATTCAGACTAGATGTTTAGCCTGAAAACGAGCCCGGTAGTTCGATCTGTGGATCTGGCACAATACGATCCGAAAATACGCGACCATGCAATGCATTGTGTGTGGCCCATCATTAACCATTTTTATCTTTTATCTTTTACTTCCTTTATTAATGAAACAACAATGTACATCAATTTTCAGGAAGGGGGCCGGGGCCAGCAGAGGGCTGCCAAGTGGGGAAGTTGACCGGCGGTGGGAGGATTCGAACCCGCAACATTCACGTCCAAATGCCACGACCTTCTCCGTTTGGCCGCCGCCGGCCTGATAACATGCAAAATTTTCACCGATTCATCTTTACAAAACCACAGAGAAACAATAAAACAGATCTCGAAAAGGGTAAAATATATGTGTTCTACTAACTGGGTTTCAGTTTTCGTGGAGTTACCAAGTGACGTAGGAAACCAAGAAACATCAGATGATCGCACCTGGAATGCGACGAGGAAAGCATGGCTAAAGCGGACAGCTTATTCCTAAAGAACTATCGAAACTCAGGAAACGTGGCTTTATTTGTCTGGCTATCGATAACAAGCTTCACGTCGACGTTCAAAGCTTTGACTGCATTCATTGCTTAAAGACAAATTATTGCTGCTTTTTATTGCAAGTAATACTATATACTGGCGAGAGAACGCAAATTCCTCAAAAATGCATGATCGATTTCTCAGTTCTGCCGTTCATCAGGTGTACGCGTTGGACACTTTTGGTCACTCATCTATATACGATATTACTCATGATAAAAACTGAAAACTTTAGTCAAAATACTTTTCTGAACGCTGTCCTTGACTAAGCGCTAGAAACTGCCCACAAATCACCAGTATGATTTATAAATGGTCACGTCATATACAAACATTTATTAATTCAGATAGGACTCTGGTGCAAAAAGTGGCACTGACTTTATACTTCCTATGGTATAATTGGTGAATGTTGGACAGATAAAAATGCGAAAAGTCGTTGAACACTCCGGGGCCAAAAAGAAGGAGAAATCTCAAAAGAACAACACAAGAGCTCAGTGATATGTTGGCCAGCGTATTCTGCCAAAGACCTTAGTGAATTGGTTATGTTTCGGGCACACCAGCTCTCATGGATTGGCTCGTGTAGGTCCGGTTAGACTACTGAGTTGCAGTCTACGAGATCCCCCGAAACAGTGGTGGAAGACAATAGGTGATATGGTTCAATACCACGGTGTGTTCTTGCTTACGGAACATTTCTTCTGTAAACTTCCTCAAGTTGCTACTTCGCATTCGACCTGTCCTATTCATCATTCCTTTTTCTTTTTAAACATATAGTCTTTAAAGTAGTAACCAAAAGCAGAACACGTTAGTGCAAGACTGAAACAAACTGAACTTATAGGCGAACCTGTTTCCGGTGAAGTCATTCTTAAGTCAATAAATTCACATCTAGATGATATTAAAATTATAATTTTTATTCCTAACTATCTTTAGTAGTTGTTTCCATGTAAGTGCGATTGAAATGCTTTGAGAAAGAATTCACCGAGAGTGTGTGCGTCAACAACCTATATTCTGAACTGGTTCTGTACCCCATACACATTAAAAATCCTCAGTGCCAGTATGACGTTGTTTTCCTAGAGGTCCAGTTTTTGAAAATGTAATTTAATTTTGCCCGAAGCTTTCGGCGACTGAACTTTACGGTGCTACGCCGAAACAGCTAGTGATTCTAGGCGATTAGAGATGTTCAAATCTGTCGATCTTTCTATGAAGCATACGTCTTTTTAAATCTCTATCCATCTTGGTGCTATAATCGAAAAAACCGGCATGTTAGTATCCAAGTCGGCTTTAACGTGGTTTAGACGAGGCAGTTCAGCGTGTATTTGCAGCGCATGTGTTTTCGTCCCAACCAGGTGCCCTGTTACTTATGGCTAGATAGAGTCAGTTATGTCGCAGGAAAAGACAATCACAGTTCGAATCAGTGGGTAGTTTGGTCTCAGCACCCTACCCCGTCCACCTTTGTCCAATTCAGTCCCAAGCAGGTGAGTTTTAGAAAAGTTTGGGTAAAGTGACCCATCCTGATTGCCATCTGTTCGATACGCTCTTGCACATTCCCAAAATTATCCCAATGAACTGTTGATAGATGTGATGGGAGTTGAATGGGCATGCAGGTAGATAAACGTTGCGCACGTTCCTTGTTACTACGTCTCACTGGGGACAGTAAGCTACATCAAAGCAGTGTATTGAGAAAAAGAAAGACAGAAAAGGGAAAAAAGTAAAAATCGGTTGACATTTGCCACAGTCAGTGACCGTCATCACCAAGCATTTTGCATGCATTTGCTTTTGACGGCTCTCTCCCCAGTGTTTCACTCCCGTGGCGAGGGAACTACGTGAATGAATATTGCACCTTACCATATGGGTACGCAGCGGATGAAAGAAGAATGAAGTGCTTACAAGGATGAGACAAGCCGTGAGGTGTTTGTGTGCATGTTTTGTGCACAAACGTACATGTGCACGCGCGTCGGGAGGAAGACAGGGAGGGCAACGTAACCAAACAGTGGGGTGTCTCAGTTCTGCTGCGGTTCGTGAATCTTTATGATTGCATGAAGCCAACAGAAGACGGACAATGTCTGCAAGAGCTTCGGTTCGTCTCAACTGCCCAACCCCATCGTTCAGGTGCGCACGCGCCTCAAAGTTGTGATGAATGTGTTGACTAATTGCCTCCTTCATGATCAGTGGTCAGTTCAGTGCTCGGCTAGCTTTAACCCTCGGTAAACTGGGTTTCGTTGTTCGCCCATTTACTCCTGGATGACAACCACCCACCTACTCGCTCACCCATCCACCGGACTGTTTAGCCAAATCGTAGAACTAGACAAATGTGAAACGATGATTGAAACGCTCAGATAAGCTTGATGTCTACGACCTACGTACAACCAGGATGCTATACAGAAATGGTGACAGATGCTGGGAAAATCTTGGGGTGGTACTGAACAAGAGTTTAGCCGGTGGATACAGCGACAGAGACAGAGAGAGAGAGAGGGAGAAAGAGAGACGGACACTGGAAAGTCCAATGTGAAATTCGGTAGGGTAACTTACATGTGACAAACAGGTTGTCAAACATCAAAACAAGGTTTACAGGACACAAGAGTAGGTCAAACTTCCTCCCCAGTCAAGTCCGAGATTCGGGTTTTCGAATTCGAATGGCATGGAAACAAACATAGAAAAGGACCAGCAACACTGACTCTGTTGACCGGTAGCTTTACGAAGACGGGCCAACCATTGGATGAAACAACTGAACGAAACCAGATGGGTAAAGACTATTATATACGTTTATTTTGTTGGAAAACTATAAACTTGCGAAAAATTGGTAGTTCAATTTGTCTGGCTGAGTAAGAACTACGTGTTTGCTAGCAGTATTCAACGAAGTGTAAGGAACTTCCGGACGACAATTTTCACAATAGGACAAATCAGTCCGAGAAAGGAAGGAATCAGCTTGCAGAGATACCAAACAGAAAGAACTTGGTCTTGCCAAGAAATGAAAGATCGAATGGACCAGAGAAAAAGATCCTGGTATAAAACGACGTAAAAATTCTAATTTGAGTCCATAGAAAACTGCTTGCTTGTTGGCAGGGGGTCCCAAGCGAAAACAGTGTCGCAATCCATGCGCCTTTAGTTGTTAGCCCCTTAGCTTGATATCCGTTACTGGCTATCCAGGATTCGTTTTTTTTCATTTCCAAGCTTATTTCATTAAGGGACAACGTAAAGTGGATGCATTAGAAGTCATGCCCTCAGGAAAAACCATGTGATTGCCAACTTCGTTATGATGGCAAGTGAAGTCGGTCTTGCCCGGAAGTTATTCCACAGAGCACGGGATTGAAAAGCGACAATGGCAGGTGGTTTTCCGCAAAACTCATTTGAAAACATTCAAAACCTCAAAAGAACTGAAGAAAGTTTCCCAGTGTATCGAAACTGACAGTCCCAGTGGAATTAGCTTACGAGAGTAATGAAGTCAGTCGGTTCCGTCAAAATGAGATTGCACCTTGACGCGATATGACGGCTGGCTCGCCTCCATGATCTAACGAGCTTCACAGGATGACTTATCTCAAACCGAATATTCAAGCACGCCTGGACAGTCGGTGGCTGGAGGCCTGTAGCAGTAGTCTCCTAGTCCACCAGACTGGGGGTTGATTTGAGTTGGCAAATTAATCGGATAAATGAGAGGAAGAATAATTGATCAATGCAGGCGAGACTCCACTCAGCTTTCGTTGACTTGCGGACAGGATCTCGTTAGAACCAAAAGCTTTGGTTGAGAACCCCAATCGTTCTCCCGCTCAGTGGCTGGACGCCCTAGAAACACTTATCCATAAACCTTCACGAATAGTATAAATATGGTAAATTCCATTCTCTATCAGTCTTCATGCAGGATGATAAGGACTGCAATGCCCACTGCTTGGAAGATGGTGGGGAGTCATAGGCATGCTTCTGCTTCGAGTTCCTGTGCCGAGTTAACAAATCACTGCTTTGCATATCAAGTTCTTGAATCATAGACTCCTTTCAAAGTTCACGAAGCAAAATGTTTCCTGCGGAGTGGGCGGCTGCAAAGTATTGCTACCCGGAATATCTCCAGCGTCCCTCCGATAGGAAACTTCCTAACTTCCACTCTTTAATTAAAGAGAACGTGCAGGTTCAAACGAAGGTTTGCGACAGGACATAACTCAGACGCATTGCTTTACTTGCCTTCAGTGACTGCACGCTCAAACAAATAGGGAAACAAGCTGTCCGAATTTGAACTTTCGAAACTTTTAAAGCAAATGTGCGTTGTGCTTCCAAAACGCACATAAAAGACCCCACTTACGTGCTCACACTTGGCAGCCCAGACACAACCTCGTTCTGTTGCTTAATTCTTTGCTTGGCAAGTGGCCCGGTTTCAAGCATCCATGAACAGGCTGGCGTTGGGATCGTTCTGCGCATGCGGGTCGAGCGTGTAGTGTTAGACTGGATCCCATTCAAGTTGTCTGAGTCCATTTCAGTTAGAAGGGTCTATACTTGACTGAACCACCGTTGCTTGTTCGTTTTATGTGTATATACCCTTGAAACGAAAGATGCGTTCTGCCGCGACTTATTACGATTACCCTGAAGTGAGCGTTCAACAGACGTTCTGTTCACTGGTGGTTATATGAACGCCCAACTTGGATACTTAGGAGATACAGAATGGGACATCGAAGGCCAATTTTATGCCCACGGAAGCTTCCATGCAGAATTCCATGCTCTACAGACGTCAAAAACAACGAATATCCCCGGTTTTAGTCGCTCAATTGAATATTCGCAGATCCGTCTGCCCGGATACCGCATACACTGAAACGGGTAAATCTCCGGAACTGACCAAGAGCCTGAGAAATGGCCGCGAGCAATGATGGATAGGGGAATGTAGGAAAGTGGAAAAGGCTGCGGCTATCGACAACAGCCTCAGTCTCCACCGACTTATTGAGAACATTAGACCCCAGAAGCCGAGTTTGTGCGCAGTGATCAAAGAATCCAACTGCCCACTTATTCACTCACAGCAGAGTCAGCTGGAGCGTTGGATAGAACACCGTAGGAATCAATTCAGTTGGCCCAAGGCCACGTTGAGGCTTCTACTTATACCAGTGCAAGCGGACACAGCCCTCCATCCGAAATTGACATCCTTAGAGAGATCTGCATTCTGAAAAGCCATAAGGCAGCTGGGTCATGCGGGATATCCCCACATTTCTCCAAACATGGTGGCAGAAGGTTAACATCGAAGTTAAAAAAATCCTGGGATCAATATGGCCGACTGACAAGAGAAGTGTTAGGTATCGAAGGGAAAGCCATAGAAGAATCATTTTGGTAAGCATTACATCCAAATTGCTTGCGGGCATTATCCCTGACCAATTCTATAATTAACCGGTAAGCTGTAGGCATGTGAATTAAGCCGATATCCTGTTCGATCGGGGTCGTACTGAACAAATTTTCGCTTCGTGACAAATCTTCGAGAACATTTACATGTCCTGTAGACCCACAATCTCCGTCTCCCTTGATATGAAAGTGACGTTTGACTCGGTCGATCGTGCAATTCTGTAGTTTCGCCGCTCACTGAACGGTGTGCCAGAGAAATTCATTTCACTCATTTAATCTCTGTAAGTTAACAACCGAAGCCTAGTTCGCGCTTATGGAGATTTTTCACCCGAATTCACCACGGGAAGTGGTGTTCATCAGGATTCGCTCTTTCGTCTTTCCTCATTCGTTTAGTAATTGAGACGATAAGGGGAATCGCCCTATCCTCCTGTGAGAAAAATGGCAGTGATATTTTCTGACAGAAATCTGTTTGACTTAGAATATGCGGACGATGTTCTGCTAATGAGCAAAGAACCAAGTAAACTGCAAGCTTCTCCGGATCGTCAAAACGATGCTGTATTCATAGTTGGTATGCGTTTTACACCTTCGAAGTGTAAAACGCCGTTACAGGACTGGATTGGCCTGAGGTCGAACCTTGAGCATACAGAGGAGAAACTAGATGATGTGGATAGATTTAGCTGCTTCAGTAGTTGTATATTACCAGGTGGTCGTATATCAACTAGTCTCTTCATGCGTACGAAACGTCCATTTGGCATTCGCTAATTTGAGGCATCTATGTCGTCGGCGTGACAATCGTTTATTGATCATAGGTCGAGTATGCATGGATACATTGAGGTCAGTATTGTTGTATGCCTCCGAAACATCGCCGTTGAGAGCAGAAGTATTGGTATTTGAATATCAATGTCCTCATATTATTGGTACACTGCTTATTATTGGATCTCAGTGATTGGGACGCGTTTTGTGAATGCCTGCAGAATGGACGCCTTGCTGTATGCGGTTTTCTAAGGCAGACAATGGCTGGAAGATGGTTCGAGGTGGCCAATCGATAACATGGGTAAAATGTTTGAATAGTTTAACCAGTGAAATGACTCGTGTAGGTGCATTTAGACGACCGGATCCCGGTCCACGAGATTCCCCTAAGCGATGTTTGGAGACAATCGGTGACGTGGTTCAGTTCAACAGTCAATGGCGTTCATGCATTCAAAATCCTTCCTTTCCCACCCGTACTTTCTGCAATCTATCTTGCACTATTCTGTGTACCTTTTCTCTTTTAGGTCTATTATGCTGTGAGCTAGCGAAGAAATCCGGAGCAATCTGAGGCAATGTTAATGGTAGTAAAATTGAATTGAGCAGAGTCGATTGGTTTACTTATCTACTTCGACCCCGACAAAACGGTTGTCCACAAAACCATCGACTATAGAACTACTACGACTTCACATTAGTTCCACTGTGACTTCCAATTCAGGTGTGTATGGTCTTTAGTCCAAATAAACAGAACGCAGATGCAGTTTCTTAATCGAATGACTTAACATATTTCGGAGCAACGTAAACAATAATCAATAAGGTTGACGAAGCAACTTTAATAAAAACACAGAAAAGCTGAATTTCTTGAGTGTACAACACACTAAGGAGTATGAACATAAGATCGTCATGAGTAATCCATTGAAAGTGATCTCAAATAAAACAAAAAATGGATTCTAAATTTAGCTTTGTCTTCGTGACTAATTTTCCACCCAACCGTCCTCAGTTTATCCAGATCAACTTATGCGAAAATTTAACTTGCACGGATATGCCCTAGATTTGGTTGCTGTATTGTAGCACCGAATAAGAGTGAGGAAAACAGGAATTATCGGTAATGTTGACAATCGTTTTTCCTAAGTTTACAAATAATGGTATTGACCACAATACGCATGTTGTGCATATGCAGTCGACGGTTTCGGATTTTCACCAGAACGAGAAAACGCCATCCAGGCATTGTATTCGCCGTTTTCCCTTTGTTAGATAGGCAAACAGAAAAAAGATGTATCTGGGTTTATATTCAAAATGTCAAGGATATGCTTCTCCATCACTCGGTTGAATTTGAATAAAATAGAATAACAAAACAAAATGGTACTTTAGGAGGGATATACTATTGACGGCACTAAAGTAAAAACAAAGCAAGGAAAGGCAATTTCAACCAAGTGACTGACAATGAACTGCTGTCTGTCACCGAATTGGTGAGAGTGGAACTCAAATCTTTTAAGACGAACCTAAAAAGCCTTTGAACATTACTGCTGAATGAATCACACAATTTTTAGACTGGTTTTAAAAACTGTCATACAGCGGACAGAAATGCTAAACTGAACTCCAGAAACCGACTTACGTCGCACGTGACACCTTATTGCGATCATGACATTCCAAGCACGTTTCACTTGACCACTTGATTGACTTATTGTGAACGGGATGGCTGATTTGACCAAACACCGGAGGACTGACCGTGAAGATTATCCCATTTTATCTACCTATTCAAGCCACGAACACTGTGACCCTTCGGTACCTTTGTTTTCATGTATATAAACTACCGTGTGCAAAAATACACTTGTGTTTATTCGGTTGCGGTTGCCTCACGGCTTGCCTTGTAAATGAGTTCAACGACTAGCCACCAACGGTCAACTGACGTATGAATCCGATGAAAAACTACAAAGGACAGGAACCAATGTTCCGTCGTAGTGCTGTTCAATTGCACTTCCTATGTTGTAGATCCTAGAATCAACTTTCATGGTTGAACCTTCCCTCTTGCTGGATACGTTAAAAAGTTTCAACCAAAACAGTTATATGTGCTGGAGACTATTCTAGGTGTATAGTGAATCATGCAATAAAAAAAATCAAAGGTGACCAGGTGAGCTGAAGTTGTATGCAGCTTAAACCAAACCTGCAATTCCGAGCCATTATTCACATATCACAGCACACATTTTAACAGCCGGATTTCATGATTCACGTCTACTGTGTGATTGTAACTACCAGTAGTGATCTAAACGTACACACAAGCACACACCTTTGTTCAATACAATCATTTCTAACAGAATCATACACAAGTGCTCTTAAGTAGTGAGGCAGAATACAACCGACGCACGAAATACTACTCAAACTCGGAGATGGAAACTGCCAAATAAAGAAAACGCGGAATAACAAAACAACACGAGCTGTGGGCATCGAATTCATAATGAGCTCGATGGCCTGAAAAAGATCAAAACGATCTCCGACTGTTTACAATCCAATAATAAACATGGACTACCGATCCGAAAAGGCCTGCCAACAGTAAAAGTCACGGAACGAACAGGCCTCAGCAGATTCGGGGGTAATCGAACGCGTCTAAGCGTTCACGCTCGCACAGTGCATACGTCAACGATACCTTTGAGCAAACGTTAACAACCGCCTGGTTGGACAGGACGAGTGAAAACAGAGTGAATAGAATCAAGGTAAATGAGCCAGCACATTTGTGGAGAGGTGCTGCCCAGACTGTTAACTAAAAAGATCAAGGAAATGCGACCAGAAAGTGACACGAAAAACCGTTATTGTATTTCATTGAGCCCTGAGGCTAATAATAGAAAACCGCTTATATTTCTAGAGTGAAAATTTTCAAGTATCTTACTAGCTGTGAGAACAGAATAGAAATGAGCATAATATCAAAATTACGTTGTAGTTAGGTTGAGTTATATATATATATATGTATTATACATATATATATATATTATATATATATATATTATATATATATATATATGAGGTATAAAACTGCTACCAGTCACAGGGCGATTTCGTTTCATATTGTATTATGTCATGTCGTATAAACACATACATCTGCAAGCATTACAATTATCTGGATGAGCGGGCAAGATGTCTTCCGGAGAACACGAATGGTTTAGCGGTTATTTCCGCTCATCGGATATGCGTACTTGGCACCCCCAAGAAAACCTCATACGTTTCACAGGAATGCAATTTTTATCGTCTCAGTGGTATACATATCGTCATTTGCTATTAAACGATCAAAGTATGCAGGCTCAGTCAACCCGGTTCCAAGGTGAATTCACATTTGTTGGAAGTTTGAATAACCTACCCAAAGTTATCAAAGATATGAGTTTCCTCATATCCAAGTAAAGAAATGGTTCGTAATGAAATTAGATATTTTGCACTTTAATCATCAGTTAGAATAGCTGAATATAATGTTATCTGATACGTTCGAGAAAGTGCTGGCTACTTAACTTTTTCAACGTTAGCGTGGACAAATATACCTCATTGTAGTTTCATAATTGTGGACTGTATAAATGAGAACTTCCTTGAATAAACCATAACATCGTGCAAAGCTTAAAACCATGTTAGCAATACAATCTTATCCAAATCATTAATAAGATGTAAGAATGAAATCTATTTAATCAAAAGGGAAAAATTCGGAATACGGCTCTCGTTGATTAATCAACGCTCAATTGCTGAACAGGGATACGCAGTCCGTCAGATGTTTAGGATGTACATAAAAAAATTCCAAGAACATATTTTGAAACGAAGGCTTCCGTATAAACGCTTATCACAGCGTCAAAAACTAAACGGAGACTCAATGCATAAGGTATTTTGTTTTACAACAAGGTGTTGCTGGGATATTCGAGTGAACCATGCTTCACTCACTGTTTCTGAGGTGAGAGCCAAAAGTACAAAACAATGCTATGTGGAACGCGAAAATCGAAATGAGCTGTGGTCAAAGAAGAAATGTTATTTAGCAACACGCACAATACAAACATTATGGTGGGTTAAAATTTCGACAAACTAGAGCGTAGATGTGCAAATTTGGACAAACTTTTATCCAATAAGTCTGAGATGAGCTATTATTCAGCGATATCGGTCCAAGATCCACTACCTGCTATGTCATGTAAACGGCCAACTCCCAAAATAACGGAGAGCAAAAATGTCGGTGGAAAATGGAGAAATTACTAATATGCTGAATATCACTCACCTCTCATTTTCATTTTTTTGTTTCTCAATAGCAGCTTCCATCCGTTGTTGTTCCACTTGACGTTGCTTCTCCATTGAAACTGCCTGATTACGGGTGACAATAGCTCGTAATTTTTGTTTCTCTACCTTCTCCGCCACTGCGTTCAACATGGTCAATAAATTCTGCACAATAGTCTGGAAATCAGCCACTTCTGATTGGAAAAGTATGGAAATGAGCATGCGTCGCGAGATCGAGATAATGCGGGGAGTGGCGTACAGTTTAGCTGATGTCAGCGATTCTCAGCAAAACGAACTACGCTACTCGTGAGTAGCAAACACAAAATAATAAATGACTGAAAAATAGAGACCACTACTTCGACGTATCTATATTTCCGGCGAGCGGGTGAGCTGGATTCATGGACGTTGCGGACTGCGGCTGTTAACTAACAATTTTCGGAGGCGACATCCGAATACGGGAAGTTTCAGTCCAGAGATGAGCGCTGCAAACAAACTGAGGTCTCAATCTCTCGACGTCCGACTTGAGAGTGCTAATTTATGTTTTCAGCTGTCTTTTGAGGCGGCAGCGCTTCCTTAGACATGGAACGGGTGACGGACGTCTTGAGATTTCAGTATTTGGGCGTCGCGGAAAAAATTCCGATGCTGCTGATCGAAAACTTTTAATATCGAAGCAGCTTTCTCTTGTAATGCTCACCAATGTCTCGTAGCATAAAGTGACTTTGAGAATCAGTCGTAGACATCCTTGGTCAAACAACTCCAGCTTTCTGATATCCTCGATGAGTAATGGCCAGGTTCCGGAACCGTGGGTCGAAAAAGGGTGGGGACTGCCCGAGCGATGTGGACAGCGGCTCCGAAAGTGATCCTGTTGGGCACCCACAGTGGGTGACACAGCTGAAGCAATGTTGTCTATTCGCATTTTAACTTCATCCTTAGTTTTTCTGTTAGGGAGATCGCCGGCCCCTGGTACTTATATGCTTGCATATGCTCAACTACTTCACTGTTTACTTACACTGGTTGTTTGGACTGTGCAACGCAGTTTGAAACGATCTTGAACAATGGTGTACTGACTTCTAGCCCAATGACTTTCCCCAAGGAAGATACGTAATTCAGAACTGTGAGGCAACCGAATTGTCACCTACCACCTATTCTAAATCAGCTAAGGAAACGTCCGGGTCCATTTGTACCCTAGGGTAATTGACGAGCGGTTTGAGCATTATCTAGTCGATGGCGAAACCGAGTAAAATCGGCGGCAACAGCTAATCCTGTAGACCAACGGAGTCTTCGTAAATGCACAGTTTTGTGCGCATAGTTAATTAGCATGATCTCATCAAACTGGTAAGCTTTTTCTGCTATTTCGAATGCATACAGACTAGTCTGTATGGTACTTCGTCCAGCTAAGTCAAATACTTCACAAAAATCAACGAAGTTGGCTACTGTCAGTTGTCGGAACGTGTAGCCCTTTGTCGGCACTTGATGAGTAATGAATAACTAATCATTCATCCACCACAATGGAAACCTGTTTGGTTGAGACGGGTGCGTGGCTTATACACAGTTTAGAATAAATTCAGTGGAATCACGCGGAATACCTCTGCAGGCACACTGATCTGCCTAACTCAGCGATACACGTTGTAACGTAATGCCACCTATTCCTGGAGTCGCAGTGAGATTGAAGCGCCTCACTCTGTTGATAATTGTTTCTACAAACTAATCAGAACTTAGTGTGGAGGAGCTCCACCAGTAACGGAAGGCGGTATTTCGGTCAGATGCGTGATCTTCCGGGGCTGTCCGGTTCTTCCGTATGAATAGTAAGACAACACTGTCTTTACGGGCTGAAAGGACGCTACTTAGGTTGCTGACTCCACTGTAGTTTGTGTAAACGACTGATAAGCCTGTCTAACTGTCTTATCCATTCATGCATCTTTTTCTTCATTTTCGGGATAAGTTGCCAAGCAGCATTGAGGAGCGGTTCCATTGACTGCGGTCTACTGGATGTATTCCACCAAATATCATTTCAATATGTGTTCCCCAGGATATTGGAAGTGAGTATTGGAGACAGTAAGCCTGTTTTAGTTTGCGAAACTGCGAGATAAGCACCACTTCCGCACCATTGACCAAGATAACATCTAGTTAGGATGTTGCTTGGTTTGAAGGACCAGTGCAAACATTCTAGTCACCCACGGAGTAAAGTATGTCGCGATTTGGGACCCTGTTGACCAATTTATATTTTGTGGTCACTTCAGACGTTGCTGTCCGAGCGTAGACTGCAACGTGCAATTTACTACACTTGAGCAATTGATAACCAATCCGACGTCAATATTCGAATCAAGACTCAGTAAACTAATCTACACACAGTTGCAAATGCCATTCACAGAAACAAGGAAGCTAAATATAACATGCAATTTTTCTCAAACAAAAAATGACGAACTTAATTCAAATTGCCTGTTCTTGAACTGCATCAAAACAATTTCCCATCCATTCCCATGATCATCAGAATAAGTAGTAAAGGGTCTGAAACTGGTCGGCGTATATTAAAAAGAAATGGATTACAGCGAGTTAAAAAGAATCACGTGACTACTGATGCATCAAAATGAAGTGCTGGCTGTTTCACGCCATTTTAGGATGACGCTCAACAGAAACGTACTCATTTGTATTTGGTCATGAATAATGCTACAGCTCATCTCGTTCATGATAAAAACAAACTGGCTAAAAGGCAAAAGTGGTTTTGATAGTAACGGCTAGAGTTACATCGAGGATGGAGCAAGCATGACGTACTTTGCAGATATTTTCCACATTCCTCCTTTAATTCGTTTGTGTCCTGTGTTACGACTGGATCGACTATACGCAGTTTATTTAGTTCATCAATAAAAAGTCCAGCTTTTGAAAGTTCTTCAGCCATTGAACGATAAAGAATAAATGTTCAGAATAAAAAAAACTGAAACAAAAAAGAAGAGTAACATTATTCAATTCCGTGCTCTTGTAACAAGTGAAACATTGGTACCGAAATCCCAGATGAAACTCCGAGCAAGTGCTGAAGAAACCAGACCGAACTGATTTACGAGCAATGGGTCATACGAAAGAATAACGATAAGTGGCTGATCTGTCGCAATGGGATAACTTGGCACATCGATCAAAAACCAAGGCCAAAGGCTTCATCAGCTTAAAGATGATACGTGCCAGATTGACTGGATAACTGGCGGGATCAGCGCGAGGGCCTTCGTTGAAAAAAGCGATGAATAACTCCAGAGTTTCCCTTAGCCAACAGCTTCCCAAAAGTCAGCAACTTGTCGAACAACGCATAGAAAACCGAAGCAGGACCTACTGTATTGCAATGCAACGGATGATAAAACTCTGTACTGAAAAATTACATATCAGTCACAGAACGGCGAGAAGTTAACACTATCAATTTAGAAGCATATAACTATGAAAGAGAGGGGACATCTCTGACCGTGGGTGTTAGAACGGACTTTTTTCAAGACTTCGCTCTTTTTAACTAAAAGAAATGGAACTTCAAAAGACCTAAACATTGAACGAACGAATGTATGCAAATGATAAAAAAACAGATTTTATAAAGAGGGGGAGTTCGGGACGAATTTCTGCGGGAATTTTTTATGCCTTTTAGGGTTTATGTCAATTATTTATTGAGTGAATTAGCTGGAATAGGGAAATTGAAGCTAATAATAGGCAACTTCTTGTAAAGCACGCAGAAGCTCTTAGGTAGGTCTGAAAAGTCTACTGGAGAACAACACAGCAAGATAGAGATAATCGAAAGAAGTAGTGGCAGCTTGCGTCGTACCAGAATGTCTCAGACTACTGATTTAGAAAGAGAAACGACGGAATCTTCTGACATTCAAAAAGATAGGAAGATCACCGCAAGTTGATGCGTACCGCAACGCCCAAGCACTTGATAAACTCAGCTCTAGGAGCGAGGACGATTGATTACTCCTTGATATAAGATGAAAGAAGAAGTATGAACGTGCGCCCATAGCATCATATGTATACATATCTTATAACTAATTAGACCTTCAAATTGTAAAGTTTTGTACGAATGCGTATGCCCAAAGCCGAACTTTCATAGAAGAGGAGAGCAAGTTTTGTAATTTTGGGAGTTCAATCTTGCAAGGAGGCCGCACATCACACGAAGTATAGTCACGTATTAGTCGGCCTTCACCAGGCTAAGACATCCGCTCATTGAACAAAGTTTCAGCTCACACCGGTCTCGCTGTACGATTCGGAAACATGGCCGTTGAAGACGGAAGACACGCTGATTGCCGATGTTTGAACATCGGCAACTATATAGCATTGCTGGAAGATAATGCGAGAATTTTATTGGCAATCCCAAAGTTATGTGAGGAGTACTGAGTCATGGGTTTCAGTCAATCGAACAGATCTTGAATCTGAACAGATTAAATTGGTTGGGAGGTATTACTGATGTTCCTAACTAGATTTCCCTAGAATACACTCCTCTGAGAGACAGACAATGGTTGGCAAGTGGATCAAGATGGTCAGTCCATGACGTCGAGAAAAAACAACAAGCCGAACCAGTAGACTTTCCCGGGTAGATCGAGTCAGATTACCTGATTGGGATCCACGCGATTCTCAAACGCGATGAGTTAGAGACCTCAGAAGATAAGGCGAAATTTCACAGTCAGCGCGTTTCTGCACTCCAAATGTTTCCGCTTCTCTACAGTCCCTCTGGTTTATAATCTTACGACTTCCCGTTCTTTTTTACCTGGTGGTTCAAGATAGCAGACAAAACCAAAGAGTGTAAGTGCAGCTTAAGTGAACTTAAAAATGTCCTCTGATGGGAACGGTTGGACTTCTAATAGAGCAAACATTGTACAGTAAGGTAAAATATCCATGAGTGAGTAAATGAACGCAGCAACCAGGTTGTTGGCATCTGTGACCTGATAAGCTATCCACACAGCAGCCTGATTCCGTGCCAGAGAGGTTAACTGTAAATGGCACCCAAGGTGGTCGGCGAAATACGAGTCCAAGCCCTCTATGGCCCGTTCGACCGTGAATGAGAAACATTTAATGGAAGATTATTCCTGACGTTCACGGACAAGTGCTCTTAGCATTTTCAGTGATCTGAGCCGAAATGAAGCCATCTCACTGTTTCTCGTGGAATATGATTTCCGTGTGACAGCTTTACCAAAAATTGTATTCGTTTTCTTTGCAAATATGTACAATAACCAGGAAGAGTATCGGTAAAAAACAGGAAGACATAATAGTGAGTGATCTAAGTAGGGAAGAGTTGGGGGAAGATGGACTACTTGTCATAGCAGTAGTTTATATTTTTGTGGCAAACGACTAGTGTGCAGATTGGGAATACATTTTGCACCCAACGGAAATGAGACATCAATCACTAGAAAAAGTAATAAGATGAAATTCTGGGTGAAAACAGTTAGAATTTTTGGTGATTATGATGTCTAGAAGCGCATCTTCCATTAGCAGAATGAGGCAGAGGTGAACTAAACCGAAAGGGGATAAAGGGCAATTAGGGACAAGGTCATTGTTACCAATAGCGAAGCACGGACGTTCAAGTGGCAATGGAACCAGGACAGACATAAGATTACATAATAATGATATCGTTCAGAGAAGAAAAACAATGGACAAAATATCAGTCTTTGTCCCATGATAAGTCAAAGGGTGATATTCAACCGCAACATATTCAGCATTACCACAGAAGAGGGACGAAACTATTGGACTCGTCAGATCAGTGACAGGCAATGTAGGCTGTACTATCACCACCATCCATCATTTTCGTGAAGTGAGCCCTATTCTGACGAAGACGCTGAAAGTTTTCAAGACAAACGAGTTCTTCCTCAAAACTTTCTTCAATCCAAATGTGGATCAAAAATGCGCTGGCGTGAATAAGAAAAATCCAAGCCAGTGGTTAGTCGGGGAGTTTTCTCGAGTTTGAACCAAAATAATAGTGCCGATCAAGGTTGGAGAAACCATCTTGCTTGGAGTGACACGACTAGGGCTGCTCAGCGGCAAGCACGCCTGTGTTGCCCAGATCACCTTGACTTTGGTGAACGTATGCACAGAAACACGGAACGACGAAACAAAACCCATGCGAATGAGAATTCCTTTCGAGTAACATTTGAGATGACGTGAAGAAACTAAGCAAATAGCTTCAAGTATTAATACTTGAAGACATCAAAGTATAGCGCAGTCAATCGAAGTTTGCACAGATTACGACAGAAACTATAAGTTATTAATCCAACATTGTTTACCGTTTCTACTTCAAAATAGGTTTACGTTTAGCTAACTTCAAGGTGAATTCTTTCCCAAAATGAATTTACCATTTAAAAATTGCATCCTCTCGGCTCAGAGCAAGTCAATCTTCTAGATATACCCGAGAGAACAAAATCTGATTAGATTTTCGGGCACGATTTCTCATTACCAAGTAATCACTAAATGTATATTGTCAGGGGACTGGTACAGAAAACAGAATACCGCTGAAAGACTGAGGCAGTCGAGAAGACGACCATAAAGTCTAGGGAAGAATAAGTTGTACCATGTTGGTTCTTTGTTAGATTTAGATATACTAGGTGCTGTAAACGACTAGACTTTTGAAGGGATAGATAAGCAGCGCGAGTTTCGTTCTTGTCAATACGATCAGATTTTAACGAATCAAGTAATAAGCTGAAGCATTCTCACGAGAAACGGTTGGGAATTCAACAGATTATACGAGAATCTGGAAAATAATGCTCTCTTAGATGCTATTTACACATCTACACAACCGAATGACTACTGCGATTGTTCTTTTTGGAAGAAGAGATTAAAGGATATTCAACGGCAGTTTTTTAATGCCCAACAACGAGGAGCTGGAGTGAAAAAGAAGTGAGCTTTAGACCCATTAGTCACAATCAATTTGCTTCACCGTAAAGTTCTGTGGCAATAATACGTGAAGAATAAAGTTTATCATGAAGATTTTTCAGCACTGGCTATGGGCATCATCTACATACGCAACATCATAAATTTCAAACCAACTTACTTCTTCGGCGTATGCCTTTATTTGTTTTCTTTAAAATTTTTTCCCGATGAATCAAAACAAGACTATTCTGGAAAATGTATGAAATAAACTTACGTAAACTGACCGAAAGAGCCTTATACGTTTTTCATTTGCCAACAAAGTTTCACAATCACTATACACAGACCTCTTTTTATCACCGCTGTCTACTATTGGGCAGGAACCATAAAACTAAGCATTGCGGATTATTTATGGAATGATTTATTGCATGGGCAAGAGAAAAATTTTGGAGTAAATACAAATTTGGAGAAGCGTAGGTGGTTTGTTCCGGTGTTCCTCTTCATCTCCCGTTGCCGTTGAATTCAGCAGCATCTAGACAATTTTTCGACGAGTTCACGCAACCGCCCCCTCCCTAAGTCCTCAAAGCATCTGCGTCCATGCTGTTTCCTACCACCATAGCAGTGAGCGGTAAGTTTTAAAGAGATATCACTGTCGTAATTAGACTACAAAAAGGTGGAAGAACTTGCAAAAATATCCACAGACGGGTAACCCAGTGGTCGTGCGTCAGGTCGCACTGATAAAGCCGGAACTGTATGCGCATTTCCGATTAAACGTCACCGCAGAGGATTACCAAAAGGCAGGTCAAACTGATTCGGAATCGCCTGTAGCGCACTTGAAACAGACGCAAGACGCGGAGGAAAACGTTAAGGTTGAACTCGAGACAAACCTTGTTAAACCCTATAGAAAAACGCAGCACCGGATCTGGTCTGCTCATCTCGGACAACGAGCAGGAACCATGGCAGAACTTCGGTAGTTCACTGGTGAAGCTATGTAAGAAACACTGAGTTTTCTGAATGCCACTGCAGACAAGTGACAAAAAGACTACCTAAATTCCCCAACCGTATTCATTAGGTCATCAAATATCCTACCTGTCCGCTTGTGGATCTTGAGCGACGCAGAATGTACAGAATCACTATCTCGCTCAAGAGACACAAAACCGCAAGCAACCCGACTTATAGTTATGTGAGCACACATGGATACGTTAACGGGAAGTTCCCATCAAATTATAAATGTCAGTTTGGGAAACCGAGGATTGCTAGAGGACCCGATGATCGGCCATATCTTCATATCAACCGCGTGGATGATTAAGTATGACTAGAACTAGTATAATTCAGGTATACCAGAAAACCGAAATAGATCCTAAAAGAAAACCATTCTTGGGGAAGTGAGAGCGGGAATTCAGCTAAAGAACCTCAAGAAAGTCCTTAGAGTAAGAAAATCTTCAATCCGGCGCAGCAATACTTTGTTAACTCCAAAAAACCGTGGATACTAGAGTACCCATCCTTGAAGCACTTTGCCTAGAGCTTTTCTGAGGTTAGCGAACAACGTCGGTGGGATGTCCGAAGGACCTAGCAGTCGTCCAAATGATAGGTAGCGTTAGCAATCAGAAGTAGATTGGTGATAAAGGACCTCTGAGAATGATGTGTATGCTGTTCTGTACAGAAGAGCTGATGGCTTAGAAAATGCTTCTGCAACCCGGCAGGCATCACACATTTCATCACCTCAAACATAGCACACTTCGAACTGGTCGGGTGGTTTAGACCAACCAAAAACCGCTCTGAAATCTTGAATGTTTCCCAAGGCACTGCAGTAAAACAGTCCCCAGTCGATACGCATTCAATCTATAAGAAGTCCTTCACAGAAACGAAAAATAATCCGTGATGGAGTTGCATTGGTGTGCTAAGTGATAATCGGTCGAGTTAAAAATATGGAAACTTATGGTTTGAATATTCTAAAATTTCAACATATTTATCCACTGTGCAGCAAAATACAATTTTTAGCCCGGAACTCGGTTTTGCTTTGAACTTTTGAGCCCTTATTGATGGTGACAGTTTTCTGAGTAGACAAGTAACACATTGCTCGCCATGTGGCCCCTCAGAATTTAGCAAAGTGGCACTTTTAAAGTTTGCTCACTGAATCGCTTTCCCTCTACAGGGAGTGATACAAACAGTGGAAAATCCATATAGATATTCTCTTATCAAGCCTTTCCATAAGCTCAATCAAATACATTGATCGAAAGGTGTCATGGTCGAAAGACAAAACACGAATAAGATCGTCTTCCAGATCAGGATCTTTAGTTAACTGAACAATTGCTATGTATATCTGTGTGCACCACACGAACTTGAAAACAAGTATGGTGCAAATGCAACATCATTTAAATAGAACCATAACTTAAGCAGATGCAAAACGGAAAAGTAACAAACGGCAAGAAATCAAGACCAAATGATGCAAGGAGTGTATCGAAAAATCGATGCGCCAAGTATTGCTTTTAATTGGAAATGATATAATGTTAATAATATCTATCAACAATGCTATGTTATTAATATTATATAATTGGCAAGAAACCAACGTTGTGCGTGTATGTATGTTTTCACCACAAGAATTCTGTGATATTTTGCAAAGCAAAGATTCTACAGGCAGACCTTACAGCGTCCGTGTCACTGAATTTGATTCTGGGCTGATTGTCAGCATGTTCAATCATCAACAATCCTTATATCTTGGACTCCAACAGAACCTAACTTTTTCATACCTCTAAGACAAATTATGACCTGGTCCTCATGTCGCTTCTTTCAGCCGTGCCCAGCCCATGCACTAAAAGTGTCGTTAATTTTATTCTTAATCTCATGGATTTTAAAAGGATTCCGGAAAGTGTCTCAACACTTTTCATTGGAAACTACTTTGAGCTTGAATGGGCACTAAGTGGAGGCTGTTCTGGCACATTTAAATATATTCGACTAAGCTTATTTCCAGGAGTAATAATATATATATATATCAAATTCACATAATTCTAACCAATTTCTGGACAAGAAAAATGTCTAGAAGTACAATAGTCAAAAAGGCCAATTTAGGGACTACTTGAGGATCATACCACGGAAAATGTGTTGCTTGGATTACCACCAAAAACTATATATGGAGCAATTTGGTAAAAATCCAAAACTGATCCAATTCATCCAAATGGATGTTCAACACGGATAGGCTCTGGCTCCCTGTAATATTCTCAACAGATCCAATTGGATTATATCATTATGGTACCCTAACTTAGGGTTTCCAGAGGTGCACGAATGACAAAGGAACAGGAGACTGAAGGACAACGTTCATGGGCTTAATTGGTGCAGAGTTCGATGATTGTCAGCTGGAGTAACATCATTTTTGGCGACCATGCCGCAATATCATCACACAAATATGCCAGAGAAGTTGACTGACGACGCCACTGTCGAGCCCTTTGAATCCCTGTTAATAAGTGCTGACCGATTCTTGTTTGCCGTTTTCACGACGATATCGTTCCCCACCCACTAAACTCTCGTAGCTCCACCGCTGGAGAAGTTTTGGATTGAATAGTTTTTCCCATCGGTCTACTAACAAACAAGCTTATCTCAAATACTTTCCAGCAGTGGAGCAACCTGACGTTCTCTTGCTCTTAATTGTTGAAACCCGGTATATGCATTTTGGATGAATGGCACCACGGTGAAAACCTTCTGCCATCTTTATCATTGCCACATCCCGCGCTGGTAAAATACCAATTTCAGGTGCTCACATACCTTCCCAGCAAAAGTTTTCGACATTCATCCGTAACCTCTACATATCAGCATCTGATGCCTTTCCAAAATTAGACGGCGCCACACACGAGATCCACATATTCAAGCAAGCACGGATCGCATTCTGTCACCCAGCTGCACAAGGAATTTTTCCAGCGACAATCTGCGTTAATGCAGGCAGAGCTTGACACATTACATACTCCATGAACCAGCTAAATGAAGTCCGTTGAAAAACTAGCCGTAAACAGCCTACATTTGTTTCATCAGTCTCGTTTGGAAGTTGGGATGCCAACCTACTGCACAATCGTTCTTGGAGGCGCCTATGTCGCCGAGCGCAGTTGCCGTCTTGTGAGCATTGGTAGTCGTGCTGGTCTTTCGACAGAAGAGACTGTTACTGTTACCAGTGATACGATCTGCGGGCGTGTGGATGTGGACAAGAGGAACCAAGTAAGTTCCATTGTTTTCCCGTGGTTTTCGTCTCCCATTTTATCTTTTAATGTCGTCCTATATTGGGACTGATCCTTTAGATTACCATTTGGGGTACTCTTCCAGGGCATTAATCCACATACAGGCTGTCTATCCTGACATTTGATTAGATAAGAGGGAGAAACCACGACCCCTTCAAAAACTCTGCCACGGTATTGTTGCTCGCGGCCAATGAAGATCCCATCTGTTTATCCTTAGTCATCAAGAGATTTCATACTCCACAACGTATGTTGACGACCAGCACGTTGTCATGGGATGTTATATTGAGAGTCTGTTTTCGCAACACAAGCAGGGCAGTCACCGACGTTTTTAAATGCTTAGCTTCCGTCGATGGCACCACTTTCACCTATCGCAATTGTGTTCTGGGTACAAACACTTAACACGGTGAGCAACATCGACGGCGTCACGGATCTAGTGCAACAGCTCACCACTGCTGAATGTCTGATACGTAATCAACTAAAGGCTCTTCTACGGAAATTCACTGATTTTCTCCCCTGCGGCGATTCTGATGTGGGTCGCACAAATGCGTTGGAAGACCACACCGACATTGGTACCGATTCGTGTTGCGAAGGATGAAAACGTACCACCAACGGGCAAGAGATTACTCGGAAACGTGAGATTCGGATATAGTCCCCCCTCTGCCCCAGAATGCGCAGCCCTAATAGAACTCGTTGAGAAACTGGACAGTAGGCTTCGTTTTTATGTTGATCATCGCCAACTGAATAGTGCAACAAATAAAGACATATGTACGTTGCTGCGCATAGTACAGACTTTGGGCTTCTTTGGCGGTCTTGATATTCCATTACAACTGAGTTAGCGTCAGATTACTGGCAGGTCAAGTTGCATTCCGATGATCACTGCAGAACCGATTTTACTGTTTCTTAGGGTCTATATGAATTCTGGAGCATGTTGCTTGGTCTTATCGACGTTCCAACCACTTTCAAGTGTCTCAAACATTTGACCTTACAGGTCAAATGTTTAGTGCACTTGGCGGATGTAACTGTTCACTTGCGAAACCTAGACAAACATCAATCTACTCTGTGAGGCCCCCACGGGATTCTGATTAGTTAACTTTGAGATGAAGTGGACCAAGCACCATTTCCTTCAAAAAGAAGTCAACTTCCCAAGTCAGGTTAATTAAAACGGGGAGTTAGTTAGGGCACCACAAAGATTGAGCAAGCGCGTTTATGACCTCCACATACATTCACGGAAGTTTGCAGTTTTCTGGGGTCAGCTTCGTGCTATCGTTCCTTTATCACGAAATTCGCAACGACCGCCAAACTCCTGATAAGGCTCTTGCGGAAAATTTTTCTTATGCAGTTCAGTAAAGGACACCGTTCTTTTAAGGACCTTCGCAATCGCTCGTGCTCCGCATCCATCTTGGCATGTTCAAGATGTCCGATAGTGGCCGGTACTTTGTTTTGGACTCGGAGGCCAGTTGCCACCCCGTCGGCACCGTGTTATCCCAACGTCAAACCAGTGGCAATCAGATGATGATTGCTTTTGGCAGCCCGACTCTGTCTTTCCGTTGGAGAAACTACTGTACTCGTAAGAAAATGTTAGCTCTCATCTACTCCGTTAGGATATAGGTCTGAGCAAAAGTTTCTGAAGTCGGAACAAGATCACAGTTCTAGATATCGAGCTTTAGTCAGCAAATAAAGCATGCATGAGAGAAAAAATTGGTAAGAGATGCGTGATAGGGTTATGTGAGAGGATCTACACACTGAAGTATAACACTGCCTAAATATAAGCCAATGTACTGCGTTCATCCCAGCTGTTTTTCAATATCCCGAAATTACAATGTGCATAGGAGGATTTGTTTAGGCCTCAGGATCGAGACAATTTAAGGGCTAGTTACTGTCCACACAAAGAGAACAAGTTGGTGCGAGTGTCTAAGAGAGATGAAGATGCACGAGCATCGGGAGATAGGTCTGATGTATTTTATGGATTTGTTCCCATTTATATCCACCTAACGTTATTGCGCCATCGGGAGGTAAGGCTTGATGGATGGGTGACGGTGCCAGTTCATAAATAGGCGCTGAAACTAGTCGGTAAGTGGAAACTATTTCTTCCCGGAACCGTTCAACGCCAGCGCATGTGGAATTACTAAAATAACAAGTCCACTCTGCTGACCATTAGACACTTTCTGCACCAAGGAGTGAATAGCCATCTTGGTGTTACAACTTTGGTTCAATTGTAGAAGTATGAGAAGAGGTTTTTGTGTGAAGCAGCGTTTGTTACCGTGCGTAGGAAGGACCAAATACGATTAAGTGCGTCAATAAGAGCGTCTTACCACTAAGACAACGGGTTTCTTGGCTCGAGGGACAGACTTATTTATCTGCCCACAGCATAATGCAGCCTCACCATTTGCACACTGCCTTGGGCATTGTAAGATGCAGCGCAGATCTCAATGCTTTTGTCGTGAATTTCTGTCATAAGGAGACTGCACCTTGACGTGGTGTGACGGCTTGCGTGCCTCCATGAACAAATGAACTCTATCGGATAGCTTGTCTTATACCTGGAAGGTCAATGGGTAGAGGCCTGACGAAGTAGTCTCCTCGTGTTCCAATTCGGAGTCTGATCTGAATTAGAAGCTCAGTCAAAAAAACGAGTGGAAGAATAATTGATCCAAGGAGATGGGCTTTCACCCAGCTATACCCCGCTGTTTTGTGACCAGGTTCTTTTCAGAATCAAGGACCTTGGTTGAGAACCCTAATCTGCCTAGCCTCTGGACTCCCTAGCAGCATCCGGTCATCAATCCTCATGAGTTGCACGCCTACAAATGATACTTCACTACATCGGTCGTCGCTCAGGATAGTCAGAACGGAGCTCTGCCCATAGCATCCAACGGGGTGGTCAATGATAATTATCGTTACATTAATGTGGGGAAACATGGATTTTTTCCTCCGGATGGCTTGCTTAGCCGAACGTTGACCGCCAAGCAAAGTCGCCGTTTGCGCGTTGCTCACGCACGCCTCGCTCACATGCTCTTGTTAAAAATATACTCAACCTTCCACCACTTCCGACTGTCTTGCGATCGCACCGAGCAGACTAAGAGTGATGCATATGTGGCTACAAAGGTTGAGGGCAAGCAAACGTAATACGAGATTCGCGTTAGGATAATTGGTTCTACAATGTCCTTGATTGCATATTTGTCCTAAATACACACCATTTAGCAATCCATGTGGCTTACTCTCCAATAATAACAACATAAATCCCGGAAGAATTGGTTTTCATTTATTACTTTGGAGTTACCGAGTCTCTTTGTGCAAACAAAAACATAAATTCTGCACTTTATTTTGCGGTGCTCAAAGCTTTCAGATCTTCAAAAAGAGAAGACAGGTCTCATGAGCCAAAGCTCAACAAATATGAAGCCAGAGTAGCAACTGGACGAACAATTTAATGCTCTAAAAACCAATGTAGCAGGTGAACCGTGGGATAGCTGCTATAGCAGCCAGAGCTCTTCAGTGGGGATCACACGCCACAATCTGAAGTGGACAAAGAAGAGAAAACTCGCAAGAGCCGAGTCTCAATAAGCGTACCAGCCACCATGAACACTCACACAGCCGAAGACAACGCAACAGCCGATCATTGTCAATCTACCGCCGCAACACCCGCTCGCGTAAATAACCTGCAGCACATTGAAACAAACCTTTTCTGTTGTTCTGCTACGATAAACTGACAAGTAAAGAAGTGAAAACCCACGATTTATCTTAAAACACTAGTGATCTACTCCTTGTATTTGCTTGCCATATTGGTTATGTTGACTTTAAAAGGAGACGGGTAAGCAGAACCGTTTGGAGTTATTCGACGGACGGCATGAAAAAGGCCAATGCGTTTAACAACGGTTTTGGGTGGATGGAAAGGATGATGATGGAATTAGAGAGTTTGGTTACAAAGCAAAAGTCGAGTAGAAGGAAATTCGCGGCACAGATTTTGGTCTTGATTTCAGATGGAGCTAAAAATACCCGGTGAAGTAGATAAAGAAGGATACCCTGAGAAATTTACAAGGCGCCGAATTGTGTTAGGTTCCGACAGGACCAAACAGGGTCTGGTAACCCTTTCCATAAGTTGGATTAAACAGCTTTGACCACATTTTGGAAGCTAGTACTACAAGATGCAGCGGTCGATTTATAAAATGTAAGAAGACTCCTTGAGAATCAAATGGGGTTTCCATCCTGTGGATTTAAAAAGGGTACGTGGATTCAGCTTCACACGACGTAGCCAAAGGTGGTCATTATGCAGCAACTCGCATCGTGGGGCACGATCAAATGATCTGGTCATGTAAAAGGAGATGATCACAACGGCCCTTCTGTTATCATCGTTTAGATTTGCCACATCAAAGGAATCAAATTGGCATGAGGTACAGAATCTATGCTTAACAAACCACACTGAGATTCACCAGTTAGTTTTTGGTCACGAGGAAGCCAACTGGCTAGTCCTGGACGATTCTTTTCGTGAGTCTGATGAAAATGTTTGTTTGTGCGGTACTTCGTAGATCGTTCACTGGTCCTATTTAGGGATAGAAATTATGGTGGAGACTTTCGGCCAAAATTAATATGGGGTTGGTGGACGGGTTCAAAATTAGAAATGTTATGTTCGGTTTGGCGAACAAGAATAGAGCAGGGGGAGATTGTCCGATCTAGACAAGTACGAGGTTTTGACGGGAAGATAACCTTTTTAATTTCTCACTATTAAACGAGATGGACAAGAGTACACAGTCCATTAGCAAGTGCCTGATGCGGCCGGTAATGACAGCGGAAAAGTATGAACTGAATGCTTCAGCGTTTTCCTTCGGATCGTCGCGATCCAAGCTGTTGTATATGATGTACCAAGGGTACTTGATTTATTGCAAAGAGTGCGGGTCCGCAGAAATCTGACCAGATACAAGCCACGATTTGGCTACCGAAGAGCGACTGAATGGTGCTTACGAAGTTGGTTCCCTGATGCAGCCAACAGGTCGTGTTGGAGCCGACTTTTTCGAGGTACTGTGGAGAAGTTTGATGTTTCCATGTTAATATTCTACAGTTTTAGGATCATTTCGCATTTAGAGGTTTTGTTCAGTCGCATTGGCCGGAAATGAGCCTTGTGAGAAGTGGGGTTGTCATTCATCTAATGCAGGTTTGCGTACAAGATGTCGGCAGATTCCGGAGTGCCAGATGAGAGAAGGTCACAAAGGTCAAGGCTTCGGAGAGCGGTAGTCAGGCCAGCCCAGCTCGTTGATTTGTAGAAGATTCACGGACTGGTTAGTAGTTGCGGATGTCCGGGATCCAGGAAGAGTATGAAGACAGAAAACCGCCTTGCAGTGAGTGTCCGAAACATTTTCCAATACCGAGGTGTTAGCATTAGGGAGACCATTGGCGAATACGAAGTCAAGGAGGGTTTACAAATGCGCTACTTTCATCCACCGATCAAAGCTGAAGGGCAGTCTTGGTTGACCAGTAGATCACAGGAAGATTAAAGTATTCTAATATGAGTTTTGCTTGTCCATGGATGGATGCTATGTACTCAAACATTGATGAGTTGAGGGAGCTAAGGATTGTTTGATGAAGGAGGTCGGGGAACGCTTTGAAAGGGAACGCGAGAGTTATGGATATAGATATGAAGCCTTAAATTATTAGGCAAAGTATCTAGCGCTAGATGCCAAAGAGCATAAACGGCGAGAAACGCAACCACTTTCGCAGCGTTAGCACTATGCTTCAGGAAGAACGTGCATGCATACAGAAATATTTTGCCTCTGGATGATATACGGCCAAATGTTTTTTGGTGATTAGAATGATATCATCGCAGGGATTCTTCACAAACAACTTAAGTGCGGCAATTTTACTTAAGATAGATCACGCACTATGTATGAATAGGGACGCCCTAGACGTGGGATCAAGTCTGGGTGGTTCACTTGACAGGTCGACAATCGAGAGTGACCGGAAGGGTTGAAATATATCGTGAAGTACTGAGTGTATTTAAGATTGACGAAATTGGTTCGGGAGATTCAGAATAAGAAGCAATTGGAATTTTTGGTGCTGGCCAAGTGTGTAGAAGTAAGGCGAGTGGCCGGACGCCATTTTTAAATGATTTATGGGGGGGGGGATACAGACTTTGGAATGGGATTTGGTGGCACTATCATTAAATAAAGTGGGATCTGAGGACAGTTCGCAATGAAGATGAGGGCCGGGGGTCTCGGGATTTCCGAAATAACAATGCGAAAGATGGGTGCATCGAAAAAATGCAGATGAACCATGTTACTCATAGCTGAGTAAATGTTGACCGGGTGCGGCCTGAAGGGAGAGAGGCTGTAACTGCCGAAGATTGGAGGGTTATGGATGAGATGGACGTGATTGGGCTTTGGCAATTGATGCGTGGTGATACAGAAAGATTTCGATACATGGTTACTGCATGCTTGACTGCGTTCGTAAAGGTGTTCCTTTGGGGCCCCCCGAGGGGAATTCGCCGGAAGACCAGTCTTTTTCAAGAAAAACTGGTTCCACGGCGACAGATTCTCGTGGTAGTGAAAGCCATGATTTTGTAACCACAAAGGTGGGTTCCGCACGTCCCTTGAAAGGACCGGCCGGTGGGAGGCATTGCCCAAGATAAAGTAGATTACGGAAAGGTGTAGAGTCGTTACGGGCGGCGGAGTATTTTAGAAAAGGTTGATGAAACATTGTAATGAGTGAAATTTCAAAAGTCTGCAGCTGCAATTGTGTGGACATGGTAAAGTAAGGGTGGCCTGAACTAACGGAGACCGGTAAAGACTCTTAAGGGGCGGCGCATCCGTGGTTTGCAGATTTGTGAGGGTCTTACAACCGGTCAGTTTCAGTGTAGTGGTTACAGTATGGAGTGTATGGGCCATGTGTGACAGCGGGCGCTCTTTGGAGACAACGGTAAGACGTGGCTTCTGAGAAGGTTTGGGGCGATAGATATTGGACTGAAAAGATGCAGCAGTTAGTTGCTGGTCTGAGATATGGATGGGAGATGTGAGAATGTTTCTATTATGTAGTGTTGCGGTGGAGTGATGAATCTGGCTGTCTTTGGAGCAGCGAGTGGCGCCATTTTCAGGATCAGAGGCCAACCAGTATGTAGTATATAAATTGCGTGGTTTTAAATTTTACTCAGATTCTTGTCAGCAAAATATTTTTCACTGAACGGCTTGAAAATAAAATTACTGGAACTACGGCAAAGTTAGACGGACACCCGTTTGGAGACCAGATGAACTATGTATTATTGTGGTTGAGAGATAAGTCGTCTACAGCTTTGTTGGGTGGAGATTGGAGCCATTTAGAGGAGTTACTACTGAAGCAGGAGACTTGTATTCCAGAGTAACGAGTGGGCTGGGAATTGCGTGCATTCAAAGGTTAGTGGATCTGCTCTGTGAAATTGATGCTTTAAGATGGGAAACTGGGTTGGCAGTCTCATTCTATGACTCGGTATTGAGGCTGATGAGTTCGCCGGAGTCATTCCTATGATAACACGCAGCGTCAACACCTTCATCATCGTCACTCTTACCTTCACAGTCGGTGCCAAAATGGGGGGCATGGGGCGCAGCGGTTTGTTTGTTGGCTGGGAACGGAAAGGAAGGCAAAACGCACCTGATTCAGCTGGTGCTTCATATTCTGCCAGAGTCTTGACCTCTAGTGAGGGCATCTTATCCAAAGGACTCAGAAGTAAAGAGTCGGAGGGATCTTTTCAACCCATAAAGGGCACAGGTAAGCGAGGGTCACCGAAGAGGAGGTAGCCTCTTGGGGAACCCTTTTGCTCGGAACACTACTAGATGCAATCAAATGCGAGGTCTGTTTCCCTGCGTAGATCTTGGAAGAAAAGCCGACATCCTCTCCAGATTCCCGTCGAGACTATTCCTCCTCACTTGAGTGCTAGCTATGTAAATCCCTTTGGAAAAAAGCAGATTGATCCATCCTTATTTCTCACCGGCTTTCCGGCTTTGCATATTGTATTTTAACGTGTTGCATACTGCTTTCCTTTTCTTTTCTCATTTTCTGGTGAAGTATTCTTTAAGTTTTCATACGATGACTCAACATGGTTCTGCATCACTGTTCTTCTCTCTCCTATGTTCCAAAACGGTTTTGCTCAGTTCCTTGGCCGCAGAATCCACCGCAAAGTGCCTGACCTATCGCCTGCGTCCTCAACTTGATTGTGCTTGTCTGCTGACCTGCTCCAGAGTTTCCAGTCTTTTTGACCAGGTCTGTCAATGTTAGCCCGTTGCCCATAATTTCTATTAGCTCTCTTTGGCTCAGAACATATTCAATAAAATTTACTTAAGTCCCTCAGATACCGGGTGGTCTGGCCATACTTTGACACCTTTCGCTGTTCTCCAGCCGAAACTTGCGCCTACGATATGCAGTTTTGATGTGACTAAACACTGAAAACGACTTACTTTAATTTTTTGAAAACGGTTTTATCCTACCTTGTTTAGACCTTTTGGCTTATATTCGGAATCAAACTGTTCGGTGTGTTGGATTGCCACTGTAACGCTTGGTCATACGACTAATCACATTCTGATGTAGTAAGGGAGTTCACCGTTATCATTATTAACACCATGGTGCAGAATGGTGAAGGCAATCAGCCTAATTTATGAACGCACAAACAGGGCACTTTCCATTCCAAATACTAGATATGCATCTCTGAGCTATAGTATCCATGGGTGTTTGCAGTGGGCCCACGAGTGGAAGGAGACTTTCAAATTTGTCTAGCTGAGGCTCGTGACAACGAGGTGGTGGGTGCCTCGTGAGCCATTAGATTTTTGCCGGAGTTTAGGTGCTTGCCTGCTTTCCGGACGCCGGCATTTTGAGCGAACCCAATATACCGCAGTCTTTAGACTGTACAGTACGCGCCGTATCAATTGTTATCAACATTGGCAAACGGGCGTGTCAGAGAGTGGATTTCAACTAGTCACGCAGAAAACCTACTGGAGTGTTTCACCTTGTGGTTGGTAGTACACGGTATACCCTAGAGGTCGCAAGCGAGCGGCCGCTTGGTGGTAGTCAGAGGGCGTGATTTCAGTAGCGCCAAAGGGATAACATGGTTCGTTAACGCCGATATCCTGGTGCCAAGTGACGCTCTAAAGCCTGCCACTTGGCGGGAATTAAAATTAAGGGAGGAAAGCAGTTGCCAGGCCGGGAAATGGGTAGAGAGTAGGACGAAAGGTCTGGAAGTTATAACATCTGGCAGGTGCGGTAGGCATTCGACTTCTATCATCTACATTTCCTGTGCATCATCCTTGTAAGAATTTGATCTTGCCTTGCGCACGGCTCTCGCGAATCGAGAAATCTACAGTATTATTATTATAAGAGGAGTGGCTTAACGATTCTGGGATGGTTGGGAAGTTTCCCGATGAGGGAAATGAATTTCACTCAGCCGGAAGTTACATAGATAACACAACTTATGGGAAGGAAAGGCTTGCTTAAAACGCGCAGTTTTACTCGCACCTGATAGGTGGAATGCTGATAATGCAATTAAGCCAGGGTAATATAGCTGGCTGTGGTGAATAATTATTACAATTTGTGACTT
Source organism: Fasciolopsis buskii (assembly GCA_008360955.1). Taxonomy (NCBI): domain Eukaryota; kingdom Metazoa; phylum Platyhelminthes; class Trematoda; order Plagiorchiida; family Fasciolidae; genus Fasciolopsis; species Fasciolopsis buskii. The sequence goes on from LUCM01006076.1 coordinate 134,641, forward strand.
TTCAAAAGGGATTTCGTCATGGAAGAACCTTAATCACTTGTAAAGATGCAAATCAGATGCGTCAGCTAAGTTAAGTCAGTCCCCTACTTTAATGACTGGTTTGTGATTGCCATGGATCCAAGGGATACTGGCTGTTTTCTCGAGCATCGCAAATGTAACCAAGCAGGAAGTTATCTCCACAGCGTTATCAATATTAGGGAGACCACGAACCAGTACTAGGTTGAGGACATTGTTTCCCAAGATGGAGTTGGCGACATGCTGCACCCACCCCCAACGCAGATATCCCGAACAAAGTTTGGTAGCTAAGAGGCGACACTCTTGATGGAAGAGTAAGTCACAGTATCCACCATGAATTCTGATTCTGCTTGGAAAGAAAGTTATGCATACGGTCGTTTTAAATAGGTGGAGAACTTGAGGGTTGTTTAGTGAGGGCGGTTTTCAAGCCAGTTATATGTTCACCAGACTTAGAGATATAGATATAGCGCCATATAGCGTCAGGCAAAATGTCTACCATAAAGTGATAGACAAGGAAGGGGTGAATTCAAATTTAAGGCACACCAGGCTACCGCCAAAACGTCGGCCGGTTCCTTCCACTGAGTATAAACTGTAGCCCGCCGGAGTATTGCGGTTATTGGTTGAGCATGGCGTTAACACTTCTGTACCTATATTGACCTCATGGGAGTGGTCCTTGTAAGAAAATTGCAGATCGCCAGTTTTACTGAAGAGGGATCGCGTGTTAGTTAGATTTGGAAGCACTTTATTTACGCAACCACGGTTAGGTGAGAGTTGCGCCGCCAAAGGTAGAAACATAGCGAGAAAGAGGCGATGGATTTGGGGTTGATGAGTTTGGCTTGTATGGAAAATGCAAAAAAAAACATCCGGAATATTTAGAGGTTTGTCCTCAGTGTGGGAGCAAACAGAGTAGATTGTAGACATTTTCTAGTGACTTGGGTTTATGACGTTACAGGTTTTTCAACTGAAATGAGCAGCACTGTTAATAACGGATTGAATTAAATAACAATTTAGTGTAACCAAGACGGAAGCTGACCCTTTGAACAGCTAGGAAGGAAGACCGATGACTCACGAGCAGCATAATTAGCACCTGATGTTCACAGTTGGCGACATCTTGAAAAAGCGAAGGCTATATTTACCATTGTCTAATAAGTTTTCTTCGGAGTTTCGTGAGGGTTGCAGCTGAAGTGACTAGGAGACAATTGATGACGGGATATTGGCAGCGGTGTTGGATTGTGGCGCTGTTATTGCTTGAATGTCTGCATTCATGGCGCGTTTTTCTTTTCGCAACTGGCCGAATGACCCGTTTGATTCAAGAACATTTTAGTCCCAAGAAAAAAGGTTCCACTTCGAAAGGAATTTCCTGCCGCAATCTTAATAGAGGTTGTCAGCAAATCCCTCGAAAGGACCCGGCTGGTGAGAGGGACCGCTCACAAAAGCTGGCCCAAATTTCAGCACCACTTTAGTAAACAAACCAACAACCCCTGGAACTCCATACGCACCAAGATATCGAAGGCAGACCAGATTCTCCAAGTCCTCCGGTTTCCACCTTTTACACCCCAAAACAGCTACCCAGTTTCCCTTACATGGAAAACTATTAGGCCAAACTGGTCTCTCTTCGCCACCTTCTAGAGATATCGTCAGGTACCACTCCAACCTGCTGCACCTAGCCCCGCAGCAAATTCAATGGATGCCACCAAACCTACAGCAGAACAAAGTGTATTTCAAACCCGGAAACCATGTGAACTATAGACCAAGTTTGCTGTCTCCCCCTGATTACCCATATCTCCCATATACCTTAACAATTCCTCCATTTCAAAACTTTGAGCCTTTTCTGCCAAACCCTTTTTTCTCCCTAAACTACCCCCCTCCCGCCCTAACTTCCATGCTAATGGCCCACCCTACTTTCCCTATGTAACTGAAGGTGCGATGGCAAACGTGACCACGTCGGAAATGCCCCGTGTGACTGAATGCAACGTGGACGGATTACATCACCCCGGCCCACGAGTGAACAACCCACCAGAAGCAATGCCAAACTCTTCTGACAGGTCATCTACCGTCCGCTTTCAGTCATGTTGCCCTGGGCCGACGATTCCTCTTTCAAATGATGCAACACTCCTCCAGGTAAAGGAGGCCCCTAATGAAACAAAATTGGTTGAAATTAAGAAAGTTGACTCTCCCCAAGACGGTCAACAAACAAGAAACCGAGCCTCAATCACCATGACACCCATCAGCGGAAAGGGCTCTTTTTGCTACTGTTGTTAAATGCACGCTCCATGTTAAAGAAAGGTAAATATATCCGTTTCTCACACTCTCGTCGAACTTTGATTTCATACTTATCACCGAAACGTGGCTAAATAATCACACTCCTGACAACGCCATAATAATTACCGGTTATAAATCCTTCAGGAAAAGCCGGGAAGCCCAGAGTGGCGGTGGCTGCCTTAACTACGTCAGAGAATCCATACCAGCTACTTGGTGCCAAGATGCCATGCTAAACACAATCCAAGATTGCGTCTGGGTTAGAGCTGAGATGGGCAATGAAGGCCTTCTTGTTGGATGCGTCTACCGCCCCCTTGCTCTTGCCAAAATGACTTTTGATGATAACACAACGAATGAATACTGCTTCTGACCTACCAGGTCTCAAGCTTCTTGCTGGAGATTTCAATGCACCTGACATGCTGGTGCACGCTTTCCGCCCCAAATTACTTGCTCCCTTTCCTTGAAAGTATTTTTCATGGCGGCTGGACCCAACAAGTAACTAATCCAACAAGAAACGTTAATGTTTTTGATTTGATATTTCCGGTAGGCTTAACTGATGTTCAAACGTCCACGGAGTCTAGTCTACCTGGGTGTGATTATCTGCCTGTTAGCTGTTCATTTACATCGCCCCTCCTGAATAGGTACGTCTTACCTAACCTAAGGTCGTATTTGAGAGCTGACTGGAATCGCCTACCTACACTAGTTCGTAATTCAAACTGGGACGCATTTTTTCCATCAACAAAAGTACAACCGGCCGCAGATCAGTTCTACTCCAATCTGCACAAGTGCCTTGAAGCCATTACTCCGTCCAACACTCTAAGCATGCCACCCACAAAAACTTATCGTGACCGAACAAACTGTCAGCTCGCTAAACTCCGGCGGGCCTTTTCTAAAACTAGAGATTTTTCACTGTACCTGCGAATAAGTCAAATAACTAAAACCCTAGAAATAGTACTGGACCACAGAAGCAAAGATCGGGAGCTGCAAGCTCTAAACCAGTCAAACCCAAACACAGCGCTGGCAAAACTGCTTAAACACAGAACTAATTCTGGGTCCTCAGCTACTCAAGTCCCGTATATCATTCAAAACAACAGATATGCAAACAACCCACAGGAGATTGCAGAATCTTTTGGTGAATTCTTTGCATCTGCTCTGGTAAACGATAACAATCCCTCTACCCCACGCTAATCTCGCTTAACTACAGAGTCGTACTCAACAGTTGTATTTCTTCCGAAGGACATAAGCGAGATGTTCGTAAAGACCAAAATTGGCTACCAATCTGGACCTGATTCATTGCCTCGAGCTGCGTTCGCATTAGGCGGGAGCGATATCTCAATTTTGTTAGCAAGCATGTTCAACTTATCCATTCAGTGCCGCACCTTCCCGTCACAGTGGAAAACCTCTGTGATTATACCCGCTCACAAAAAGAACATGCTATGACCCTGCAAACTATCGCCCAATAAACCACACCCCTATAGTCTCCAGGATCATGGAGCGCCTGATTAAGAATAGTCTTATGGCCTACCTTCTAGAACATAAACTTATTAACCATGGCCAGCATGGCTTCCTTCGTAAGAAATCCTGCGCTACTTGCATGACTGACTGCCTGAACACTATCACCGAGGCCTTGAGTGCTGGGAGATCAGTTATAGTAATCCTTTTAGACATGACGAAAGCTTTCGACAGAGTATCCCACCCTAGGTTGCTAAGTAAAATGGCATCCTGCGGTATTGTTGATCCAATGCTGTGGTGGTTTTCATCTTATTTGTCATTTAGAAATCAGATAGTGCAAGTAAGTGGCTTAGTATCTGAACCTAGATTAGTGTCCAGCGGTGTGATCCAAGGCAGCCTCCTGGGCCCCCTGCTATTCCTATTGTACGTTAATGATGTCTTCGATGTTATTGGAAACGGCACTCCGTTTCACTTCCCAGACGACATCAAAATTGTGTACACCTTTCGCCCTGAAGCTTTAGAATCCACCATGCGTCACATATCACAGGACTTAGCGCCACTCAACTCCTGGGCAAGCGACTGGATGATTAAATTTTCCGCTGAAAAAGCAGCGTCATGGGGTACAAATGCGTTATACCCCTGAGAGAATTCAAGCTTGGAACCCAATCCATCCCCGTTAATTGCCAAGTTCGGGACCTAGGCCTAAATTATTCCTGCACCCTAAACTTCTCGGAGCATGCTCTAGTACAGGTGGCGAATGCAAATAAATTAGTGGGGCTGTTACACCGAACTGTGAAGTTGAACGGAAGCAAACTACACCTTTTTAGGACCCACATCAGACTCATTCTAGAGTATTGTTCTCTAGTCTGCCTTAACATGAGGCAGCGCGACAGAGTTGCGATTGAAAACGTCCAGCGTGCATTTACCAAACAGTTAATTGGCTACTCTACAAGCCTAAATTACATGGAAAGCTGAAATTTGCTGAAATTAGATCCCTTGCGGCTCTGACGCATAAGGGTAAACCTGGTACTCTTTAACAATATTATCACAAGGGACAGATGCGTCTCTGCACCTCGTGTTAGAAACCCACTCCCATACTCCCTCCGAAATGCGGATTCTATTATAACTCTTCCTATTCCAAAGACATCCTTTGGAGCCAACTTCTTTATTGTTAGATATTCGTCACTATGGAATAAACTCCCCCATCAGCTGCACGTTCTGTTACCACTATCTATTGCATTTATAAACGAAGTGCGTGAAGTAGTTACTGCACCATTTCTTATTAATATATACCACCCATACCCACTTGAGGATCGAGTATGTGAAACTGGATTGGGCTTCTGAAAAACGCATTCATGTCACCTTTTCGATCATTGCGGAAAGGAAAGTAAATCTCCCTACTCATGTCATATAGAAACCAACTTAGTCTCTTCCACTTCAAACAGTGCTCCGACACCAGCATATGCTAATTAGTTACGTGTATTTCCACGTCAGTTGCTTCCCACCGTTTCTCTGCCCGAAAAATGGTGCCTATCGCTAAATAGTCTGACTTCCTATCCATAAACCTTATCGTTCTAACTGCGTATAGGGTAGCTCACCCATAGCCTTCTCCCACTTACCTTACCAATTCCAAAACCGTCGCCAACACTGTATTGCAACCTTAACCTGCAACCGTTTTCTAAAAAAAACAAAAACATTCACTATCACCCGCACCCTCACATTTCATTAACTCTTCTCTTCACACAAATGACAGGCCCGTAAAAATCACCTTGTTTCTGACGAACCCAAACAATACCCTCCAGACGAAATAAGGCAAACGTCTTGGATTCTTTCTGTACCATTCTTTCATCGATGTCTGACCATCATGGCCAATTCAGACGTCAAACTGTCGCTATGAATGTAGAGTCCTATGTGGTATCTCCTCTCCCCATAGTGACCGTTTACATCAACCATACCCACTGGCTCCTGACCATTTTTTGTTTCGAAAGATGGCCCCCTAGAGCGACATATAATCCTTGATTACCAAGTGGAATTTAGTCAATCCCTAAGGCATCCATCTTTGTAGTTCGATCGTTATTTATATCGGCAGCAGTTATTCCCTGTCCATCCTATTAAATACCGGCCCATTCTCCTTACTCACAGTGTAGACGATCTTACTAAATACTGATTCGTTCTCTTTACTCATAGCGCAGACGATCCATACGCTAGAATAGCCAGCCCACCTATTAAGTATATATATATTTATGTCTATAAAAAGAAAACCCAAATTCCTCAGTCACCGTCCATATATTTTGAATTGCACCATGCGCCCTAGTAACTTCTTTCTCTGAGCTGCTCGTAAGATTACTCGCCCCTTAATCTGCAACTGGCAGATAAACCAGACTCCCTCCGTCTTTTTTTCTCCTCCAGGCCTTATGGTCCTGTTCGGAGAGAAACAATTACCCCATGCTTTGGCGATTATCCCATCCTGGAAAGACGATGCATCCCTTAACATACCGTGCTCAAATTTCTTCCACCACACCACGAGTACGCCGGCGTTACCACAATAGTGCGGGGCGCGGTCATATCCACCGCTTTGGCCGGCGCACATCGGGCGGGCTGCTTGGCTGCAGCGGTGCGCATGTGCAACTAGGTTGGCGGATTGCACCTTCTGCGTTCACCCTCAAACGGTGTCTTTCGGGTTAGGTGGCCAGCACACGGTCAGCCCCGCCCAGTAGCACTGTTGTGGTAAACAGCACTGTAGCTCATAAGCTCATGTGCACCACTTTGTACTGGCTTCCTCTTGCTCCCTCCCAAAATTCTTCTGCCAAATGCCTACAAAACGGACCCACGAATGGACGGCATTTTTATTGGCATTTGATATAAACTGACGTTCACAATGCATACTGACATCCGAAAACGGCTGAAGACCGTCGTTTTTCATCAACATCTTTTCTCGTCTGCGGAACTTGGCAATAGACCGATGCTCCTGGTAACAGTTCTTCATACAAGTCCACCAGACATTGACCCACTTGACTCCAGTTCTCTTTCTTTTCCAACGCCACCTTCATCTCTAGACTAAGTAGAAATTTATGAACTTAAAATTTCTCGAAACAAACCTCATGTGTTAGTGTTATGATCGCAGAATTCCCATCCATTGTCGCCGCTTTCCTTGCTTAACGGACTGTGCTTTCAGAATGTTCGAGTTTTATGCTGCCTTTTTGGTATACATTCTGGTTTTCGTTCATCTCCATTCCGTTATCACATCCATACTGATCCTTATCACCAAATATCTCTCTTGATTATGGAGTACCCGGGCCAACGGGCGGCGACAGCCATTGCTCTCCGGCCATAATTTGTGCCCGCGATACGCACCTTTGCTGCATTCAAACGTAGTATCATTCGCAATGCAGAACTGGAAATCGGCTACAAAAATCTTTGCGAACCGTTATCTAGCTTTGAGGTAAAGCCTCCCTAGTCGGGAAATCACATTGCCTGTTATGATCTTGTGGCCGAAACAACATTGCATTGTATGTTCGGTTTCCGTTTTCCATGTCTTCACTGTGCCTTCTTGGCCCAATTTTGATCTCATCCTGCGTATGACTCTCGTATGTCCAGAAATATACCAAAACAAACAAACCTTCCAAATTACTAGATGTCGCTCTCACCCCCTGTCACTTCGATTTATATTGTCCGTATTTCCCTTGCATCATCTGTGTGAAAAAATTGATCTTGCCTTGCGCATGCATCTCGCAAATCGAGAAATAAACATTATCAAATATGCATTATCATTATCAAAAGCAAATATGGGAAATTCGATGGTTGTTGTGAGTGACCCAATGTCGCGAAATTTGATTAGATACGAGGGTGGATGAAATTTTGCTGTGTTTGAAGAGGACATTTTATGGATAGAATTAGAGTGGCTTAAGCCAGAGGAGACGGCTGCAGGCAGATACGTTATTGCGACTTTGTGATTCACGATATAAGGGGGCAAATAGGAACAGAACATAAACGGTAGCAATTGCCAGTTCCACAGTGGTGGTTGTTGTATGCACAGCACACGTCAGAGTTGACAATAGGCCCCCGGGGAAATAGCAGTTAGATGCGGCATTTCGGAAAGTGTTGGAGCAACAAATTTCGGGCCGCCAAGACATCATAGTTTGTGACTGCTCTAGGGCCGGCCGGAAGGGGGGATTGAAGTGTCATGTTCAACCGTTTCAGCAGCATAATGATAAATGTGAACCTTTGCGTGGCGGGTGGTGATATCTGAAGAAGAGTCCACTGGAGCTAGAACAGACACTGGAGTGGACAAGATTTTGGTTTTCCTATGTGATTGGGATTTTTCCGCGTCGAATAGCCTTCTGGCGAATGGTCCGCAACAGCATCATTTTCGCTAGTTTCGAGAATTCTGACTTGGGGACGTAATGGGGATCTGCCTGTAGGATTGAGAGGCATGATGCCTAAAGTCATGGGCATTATGAGGCCCTGATCCTTGAAGCTGTTGCTACGAGTTAAGGCACTTGCTTTCAGTTATCACTTGACGAGTTATTGGTGAAGTAGGCGATTTTTTCAAAGTCGCTCTCGTGAAGACACGGAACGACATCTATTACCATCGCCTCCTCCATTTTAGAAAATGGAATCAGCTATCTGGGCGGAAGGTGCAGTCGTTTGTTGGGTGGTGGGAAAAATTCTTAAGCCATTGACTTGTTTTCACCCTTAGGGACTTGTTAATGTTCGTGCAATCGTGTTCGCTGGGCTAAAAAGTGAGTCACTTTTTGTCTAGCTTGCAATTTTATGGGAAGATTAGTAAAGTGAGATAAAGGTTAGATCGCCTCCACGACATAAGAGGCCGCAGTTCAACAGAATAATCACTCATCAGGCGCCGAAAAACGACAGGTTAGTCCCCGCGATCTGACCTGGTCATCTGCTTGAGATACGGTTCAAGGACTAATAACTTAGTGAAACCAAAGCGGTTGCGGACACCTGCGTAACACCGCTTCTCGCTGTGAGTTGTTCTCGCTGTTGTCTTTTGCAATTTAGAGTGTTATTGTAGTATTTGTACCGTAATTAGTACCGTTTTCCTAGTTGAAAATATTACCTAAATTTTTTTGACTATCAACATCTGACCTCATCCCTCGCTGACCCTTCTGTCAATATTTGCTTCAAGCCTGGATCTCCACATATTCAACTCCCGCCTGGATCTATATTAAAGGTCTTTATGCTGCTAACCGCATATTCTACCCGTCTATCGATCTAATTTTAAGAGCAATTTTGCCAATTAGCCTGTCTATTTACCTTCTCACCTTTACGCTCCCGCAATTCTTGAAACCATCCCGCTGTCTGTCACCAAACTTTTGTGGCCTCGCATAGCCATTTCAGACCTCCTTGACTTTATACAACCCGTACGATGCCTTCACTAACCGAACCAAAGAGACGCCAGCGTCGCACCGTGGTACTAAGAAAGCTTTTAAAACCCCTGATTCTCACTAAAACATTTTCAGTCCCACTTATTGATATATTTGGTGATTTTGGTCCCAAAACCCTTGATGACTTGAAAAGACTAAGGGACCTAGAAATCAAAGTACAACAGATTGAGGACCTGTCATTGCAATTGTCCCCATTAGTCATCCTAATTGACCCTTCCAATGAAAATATTGCCAGCATTCTAGCTGCCACAGGACGCTTTTATGACTCCGTAAATGAGGAAGCGCACAAACGTATTGCGAATGCGAAGAACACCCTAGTCTTCAATGTACCCGACCGCGTCCCAATGCCACTGGTCCAATCTATCATTCTCAATGCTTGTAGCATGACCCACCACTCCCGTTTTTCACTTTGGCAACCTTGATGTTGTATAAGGACTGGACTGCAGCTTTGATTGACGGCTTATTTGCCCGCCGGTCAACAATGAAAACTAACGTGTCGTTGTCCTCGATTTTTTTCATGGCAGCTTCTGTTGTCACAGGGTTCTGGATAATTCGGAATGCATCAAGTCTGGAACAATGGACACAATGGAAAACAACTTACTTATTCCTTTTGGGGATGAGAAATCGCTGGTCTTTCGGACATCGAGGAGGCTTGTATGTTTTAGGTCGTCTGAATCTCGGGGTCTTCATAATTCGCTTTTTACTCTTGGTGTGAGAACCAAAGGCAATTGCCCTTTGAGCCTTCAATGCTTTCTGCACCTTCTCGGCTTCTGAAACGGAACCGAAGGCAGGAATTAATTCGTTTCTAAGCAAAGACCNCGTACTGTTAGTAAACTGTTAGACTGAACAAGGAATACGACCACCAGTGATACCAAATACTGGTTAAAGAACAATAGCAACTAAATGAGGGAAAATTTTGTGGGACAGTATGATGATGATGATAATGATGATAATGGGTATATTTCTCGAAATTCGAGAGTCATGCGCAAGGCAAGATCAAATTTACATGCAGATGGCGCATTGGAAATCGTAAGACAAAATTTAGTCGTGAAGATGCCGTTTCTGTGTTCTCATGAATATAACCTGCAGTAAGATGGGCTAATCACGAGATTTTGGGCTTCGAATCAGAGCTAGATAATCCATTGCCGAAACTTTCTGGGTTGACTATGAGTCGCGCACTGCGAATCAGTCCATGTTTAAACGTATCAAAGGTGCGCATCGCCGGCGCATAATTTGGCTGGGAAGAAATGGTGGGTATTGTCAAGTGACCGGGCTCATCAAAATCAGGAGGGTAATATGGTAAAGATGGAGATCAATATGGATGTAGTAGCAGGACGGAGAAGAATCAAAATCACACTGGATATCATATGAGGTGAATGGAGAATGGTAATCAACAACATTCAGTAGTCAAAATAATGCTTAAAATGAAACAGCAGGAAACCTTCAAGGTTGCATCAGACAATTTGCGGGACGAAAGTATACGAAAAATTGTGGACAGAGAGACAATGGAACTTGCAAAAATGGTCACTGGACTTATGCGGCCCGGAGCGGATTGTGATGTGCGGCGGAAAGTAGACGGGTACGTGTGAGGTTTTCAATCAGTCCTCAAATACACTTGCCGTGAATGACCTGTGTTGTCCTTGATTAATATTGGAGATTGTGGTGTTCTTTGGCGGCAAGGGTTTGGAGGTTGGGGGGTTGCGCGGCATTTCAGCAGTGATAGTAACTGTTTGACAGCCGTGATGGTCCATCTGAGATGAGGCACCCGGGGCAGTCAGCAGCGTGTCTTGGCTTGTCTCAGGGTCGCGCGGCCAAGTACTAGATAGCAGCTTCCTAACGGGGATAGACAACCAGACTAAAGGATGAAGAGGAGCTTTCGGCCTGGAAAGGAGCCGGAGGGAGAGGGGCAGTCTGGAATTTGTTCCAGCTGGTGTTAAGGTGAGTAAACGAAAATGGGAACAGTAATAACAGTCAGTTTCTTACGAAGATTACAGGGACCAGACAACTGTCATGAAACACGCAGGGGGTAGTTTCCGTTGACGGGACTTGTGCAACAAACATCGGCTGTTTTCACCCTATAGAGCATATGGCTCAGTCAGTCCTGTGCTTTATAGTCCTTATTTGAAACGCGTTCCTGTTTATCTTCTGACATCTTCGCAGATGCAGATTACAGTGGTCTGATAGGACGGCCAGCGCAATGGTTAGGGAATAAAATCACTATTTGTTCGGCTTGTGGAACTCTTCTGGACTACGGGCCCTGTGTACATGCTACGGGGAGTCAGTTATAACTGATCACGTGATCTTTCGCCGAATTTTAATAGTTCCAGTTGCCAAGAAAGGACATAACGGAATGGCTCGCGGATGGCAGTGTGGGCTGGATGCTAGGACGGAACTTGATACGAGAAATCGTGGAAAGAAGAGAAGGGAGAAGCATGAGAATATCGGGATTGGTAATTTGTGTTTAAACAAAACGATAGCAACTTGTACCACATAGCAGTTTCGGTAAGCCTGCATGAATAATTGAGAAAGAACGACGGCAGTTGTTATAGACGTCAGCATACGTACCAGATGTGCGGTTGGGGAAGCAGGGACATGTTAAAAAAATAGAGGAGTGGGTGGTGAAGCATAAGTGGATAGTCCGATGAGCTACCTCCCCAGACCATCCAACAAAGTAGCCAAAAGCTTAATTACGGAAAAGGGCGGTGTGGGATTTACCCTTTCGCAGGGTCAGGTCTGGGCTGATGGCGTACATATCCATTGTAGAAGGTGTCCCATTCCTTCGCAGACCGAGTGTGCCTTGGTTGCAGGGGTCAATCTGATCCAACGGAGACTTTTTCTCCTTTTTCTAACAGAGAAATGGTTGAGCCCATATAGGTATTTCCCATAGTTCCTCCGCCTGATCTTAATTTTCCACGTTGTTTTTTTCGCAACTGCTTGGGGTGGTCTGGTTTCGCCACTTTCGGAGATGCTGAAGCGAACCTGTCGCAGTCATTTGGGTTTTCGCACGGACTAAAGAAACGAAAGTGGGGATAAGCAAGCACACGGAGGATGGTAGTTTATGCCGTAAAACGTAGACTTGTACGTATGGCTCCGTCATCGTCAACGCCTTGTCTTGTTTTAATTTACGAGTGCTGCTTGAAACTTACTAATGTGGACCTGTGTTTTGCATAAGCGAATCACATCGTCTGTGTGAGGTGGACAGTTTTTTATGAGCAAAACTAGGCTGGGTACTTAAGGGAAAGGAGTTTAACTGGTTAGCATTAGAAGGTTACTGGGAAGCAAGATGAGTAGGTAGAAAGAGTAAAAGGAACCTCAAATGTGTTCTGTGATGAAATGTCTACGAAGAGGGAAACTAGTTCCGGCAATACCCAACACATAGACTGGATCCTTTATGTTGGCAGAGCATATCAGAAGCAGAGGAATCTATGGTTAAAAGAATCCGAGGTGAGAAGACCGATATAAGGAGGGTTAGTCGCCATTAAAGCTGTCGTAGAATCCAGCATCCTTCTGCTATCACGGACCTTAACGTTATTTAGTGTTGTTGGCCGAGATCCAGGTTTTGAAGACTCTACTGTTATAATCCTAACCAAACTTCATACGCCCGAGTCTCTGCGAGATAAGGGTCGTATATACGGTGTTGTCCGTATTACGCTAGTATACTAGATTCTCTTCCGCCCTCAGATTGAGTGTTATGGAAAGCTGGGGGTGGGATGTGTATTTAGAAATCCATGGCTGACTCAAAGGCACGCTCTTCCAAGATAGGGATGTCGGTCAGTTGAAGGACCTGGGTGACACTTAGGTAAGTATTTAAGGCAGCCTTACAACTGGATTGGTTCAGTATGCGGTGAATGCTAATAGGAAGTTTGTTCCAAAGTTGGGCATAAACAACAAGAAAGAAATGCGACCTTAAAGAGGATTTGGCGGTTTTCGTATAGATGGTTAGGGACCTATGACGGAGAGGGTATGGACTGGCAGAGGAGAATATAAGTGGGTCGGTGGAGAAGGAGCGCCTATTCACCAGGTTATGCAGAAAAACCAGGTTAATTTTCAGTCGCCGTAGCCAAAGTGGCTCAAGTTTGAGGGCTAGACAGCGTTCCTTGTAATTCAGAGTCGTCTACCAACCTATAACTTGATTAGTGAAGCGTCTCTGATTACTTTCAATGGAGATCCTATCCGACTTTGATATACTGGAGTATATCAAAGTGCCATAATCAAGGAGTGGTCGAACGTGTTTTATACAAATGCTGAGGATGCCATCGGATAGTTTTATTGTACGAAAAATCGGACTTGCATGTCTCCTAGCTTTATCAGACTGAATAACTGCATGCTTTGAGAAATTAAGAGAGGCTCAGTAGTTGAGACCACGGTCACGGATTATGGGTTTACATGCAATAGGAGATCCAGGTAGCAAAACTGAATCTTTAGGTAGTGTGCTCGTGTGAGCATTTCGCTGTTATCGGCAGAGAAGCTCATCATCCAGGAGGTACACCAGTCGTCTGAGGCAGACAAATTGGCACAAATGTCTCTAACCGCAATACTAACTTCATTCGATTTAAGAGGGTAAACTATTTTTACGTCATCAGCAAACAGGAAAGGGAAGCCGTGAGATATTGAATCTAGTGCACCATTAATGTACATAAGGAATAGCAGGGGACCAAGCACGCTGCCCTGTATGACGACACTAGTTACAGGTCTGGGATTGGAGGTAATGCTGTCAATGGAGACCACCTGTGAACTTTGGGTAAAGTAAGACGAGAACCAGGATAGAAGAGGATCGGTGATGTCAAAGGAGCTTACTTTGGATAAAAGGTGCAGATGAGGGACACGGTCAAAGGCTTTAGACATATCAAGGTAGATGGCTGAGAATGCCAAACTCCTGTTCGCTAGGTTAGTCAGGAAGTTCAGGAAGTCAAATTGACAGGTAGAGCAAGAACGAGATTAGAGAAATCCGTGCTGTTTGGGGCTAAAGACGTTGGAGGCTAGAAGGTAGCTCACGATCGATCGTTTTACCACCTCCATAATCCTGGAGATAACAGGCATGTGGTTGATGGGACGGTAATTGGACATATCATGCAGAGACATTCCTTCTTATGGATAGGGGTTATTACAGAGTGCCTCCAGTTGGCCGGAACTGCACCAGAGTTAATTAAGAGTGTGAAGGGGTTGAGCAGTAGCAAAGGTAGGTCAGGGCCACAACTAAGAACAGCTGATAGAGGAATGCCATCAGGGCCTTGGTAGGACCCCGGTTTGAAATTGGTTAAATGTCGTTCAGTAGTCTTAACATTAAAGGACACAGAAGATAAGGTGGAGTTATTTCTATTCTGTAGTTCGGGTGGGTCGTTGACTGCAACTGGGGACATGGAGGAGGCGAAATATTGATTGAACGCCTCAGCTATGTCTTTTAGGGTTGTCGCAGACTCACCATTAGGTAAAACTAGGAAGTTCACTGATGGTTTGCGATAAAGGGATTTTACTTTATATAGTTTTGAAAGTATTATGGGGTAATTTTTGTGCCTGAGTGCCCTAGCTTCTTCTTTCCGAAGGAGAGATTTACTTAGGCGAAAGATAGCGTCGGACAGATTGTGCAAACGAATAAACTTAGAAAAGTCATGTCAGGGAAAACTGCCTTTGCAACTCAGCATGTTTGACTTTCAGGGAGGCAAATTGTGAAGTCTTTTTGTTCATTCGTTCTATAATGGTCATTTTCGGGATGCAGCTGGCAATGTTGCGATAAAATTCATCTGCAGCCGTCTGTGGGTCAGTCGCTAGGAAAATGCTTCCCCAGTCAAGTTGGCGTACTAGGGAGGGAAATTG